>JAQISU010000226.1:600000-1080000 GCA_029339505.1 Unio delphinus
TACGACATATTTTGACCTCGCTAGTGATTATAAACTCCGAGTAGATATGGAATTTAGCTTCTTTTTGACTTCATTTTTTAAACGCCGCAATAAAACGTTGATGAAATATACTGAAATCGATAAAACCTATTCCGACGTCATTGACGATATTCTTAAACTAAAGGGGAATTTTGAGCGGGTACAAAAACCAGTCAATGACATTGTTGATAAGTTCTTTGGAATTCCACACAACGCGGGTATGTCTCTCGTTGAAATTATCGCGGCTATCAATAAGGTAAAAATTCCACATAGTGTAAGCGCCGTTAATAACATCGTGTACACGGTTGATAGTGGAACTTTTGATTGGATCCGAGGAAACAGAAATTATCTTTATGTTGGCCACAGACATACTGGTGTACCAGGTTGCTACCGACTTACAATAATACATCACCGTAAATTTGATTTGGGATTCAGCAACACAGGTATCAACGGTGTTAACACATTGATGTATATACTAGAGAAAATACCACCACCTCCACCCTATATACCAATCCCGCTTACGATTACTATAAGCAATTCCGACGAGTCTGTGATTAGGGAGTCACTACCCTGGATAATAGAATTTGTATCCGGTGTCCCCTCATCCGATCCTAAAACCACTTCGTTAATAGGATAATTGAAAGGAAAATCCTTCGGATTTCACAATTGAAAACGCTAGCGTTTTTAAAATAACAATGATTTCATCAACTCAATGTCGCTATGATCAGGTCAGAGAATTTCAAAATAGACTCAAAACCCTCGCCGAGGAGTATCAAATAAAAATAAAAAAATACCGACGAAGAATCACCGCAATTGATGTTACTATGTACTCGGTGTCAAGCGTTCTCGCTGGCGCCGGAATAATACTTGCATCGGTTACAATGATTGCCCCGGTCGTAGTTCCAATTTGCATTTCTGCGGTGGCTATAATCGGGGGTATATCAACCGGGATCATAAAAAAGATATCATGATACAGCCAGAGTAAACTGCAGAATTACTTACTTCAATTTCATATTGTATCAACCGCATACTCGCAATTATCATTGATGATATCATCGTCACTCGATAATACGATTATATCAGATAGTGAATTCTCAGCGATGGTCAGTATTTTTGATTCCGCGATATCGAAATTAGAGCGACAACATGAATATAATAACAATGACAACACCGATGGAATTGGAAAACACGAACCCGAAAACCAAAATGATCTCAATAATCTCAACCATACCAAATTGTGAGTTCTCAGTGATGGTCAGTATTTATGATTCCGCGGTGTCAAAATTAGAGCGACAACAACAGTATAGCAACGATGACAACACCGATGGAATTACTTCAACAAATAGTGGAGAACACGAACCCAGTACAAACAAGCATGATATCAATAACATCAACGGAACCCGAGTTTAGTGTGAATTTCCCTAGCCCAGTCCCCGTGAAGGAGATAGCGCTAGCAAAATTACGAGTATACCACAGTTGGCGTAATATCAGATCAAAATCATTTGGTGGTCAACAACCCAGTAATTCTTTAGTGTTTGCGAATAAGAATAAAGATGACGGGACTCCAGACTGGAAAGTTGTTTCGATACCAACAGGGTCATACCAAATCGAACAAATCAATAATGAATTCGCGCGTAGAATAAAATCGATTACTGGAGTAGAGTCAAAAATAGCTATAACAGTTCATGAACCAACACTATCATCCGCAATTGAAATAAGCACAGAAGGATACGTCGTAGATATCTATCAGAGTTCTATTAGAACCGTACTAGGATGGCCTGAATTACCACCGGAAAAATCCACCACCGACTTAACCACGGACGTAGAATCATATCATGAAATCAATCCCAGTTATCGAGATAATTTATCTGATATAAGAAAAGGAAAAATCGCCGATAGATTTATATTCACCAACAAAGACACATTGCAATGGGATTTTATCATTAAAAGAACAACCGACTCATCTGTTACTATTTCATTTACGCTAACTGACGTCCGTGGCTATTTTAATGAGATTAAACAATTATATGACACACAACTAGAACAACTACGGAAAACAAGATCGCAAAAACACGTTGAAATAATAAATCAACTTATATCCGACATGGAATATATCTATGAACTAATTATTCAAACAATAATTAATGACAACAGCGACAATAAACAACGATTCCTAACCGATTACAATACCACAGAAGACAATCTGCGTAATTTCAAGTTTCCGAAATACAACGCTGATGAATTAGCAAGAATTGTTAAAACCGATATCAAAGTGCTACAAAAATCAGATTCAACTGTCCTCCTCAAACATAATAATGATCCAGATGGTGGCGGTAGGCATATTGCCCCTCATAATGTGAATATTTCAACGGTGATTGCGCTCAATTTAGTATGTGATGTAATTGAAGGAAGCTATCAAATTAATCTAGAGCAATCAAATCAAGCTCAGCAGGGATATATTCTTTATTCGTTTGCACCAACAGCTCCTCCAGGATACCTAATTATTGAAAACCCAATTAATCCTGTCTACATGCGATGCCATAATAATTCATTAACCAGAATTAATTTCAAACTCACCGACCAGTCAAATAATCTGATTGATTTACAAGAAGAGGTGTTAGCGATTAGTTTGTTTGTAAAGTCCTAAAGACTCGATCAAATATTCGGTTAAAATCATTTCTTATTTTTTGTTGACCCATAGCAGCAGAGAGGGCGATGACAACAAGTTGCGACCAAAATTGATTAAAAAATCGTAAAAGTCTCCGTTTTCATTTTTTTAGTTAAAATGAGATTTCGTAGGAAGGCTCGTTAAGATTTCAATCAATTTTTTGTCTGAAAACGTTGTAGGGTTTGCCCCTGAGACATTTTTTTTGGTTAAAATGAGATCGTAGGAAGGCTCGTTTTAAGGATTCAATCAAAATTTTGTCTGAAAACGTTGTAGGGTTCCCCTCTCTGCTGCTGGAGATCAAAGCATGCAATTGCGGCTTCAAACCAAACCGAACAATATTCAAGAAAGCTGAACGTTAAAGTTTTAGGGCTAGAGGAGGAGGAAAATGAAGGTCTGAGAGAGAGAATTCCGAAATTGGTGAAGGGAGTCACAAAGATTAATCTGGATAACAGGGACTTTGTGGATGTGCATAGGATTCCAGGCCGACAGGGGACAACCAAGGCCAGTGATTGTGAAATTCTGGAGTCAGGATTGTAAACTTTCAATCATCAAAATGCGAAGGATTTTAGACATAACAAAGGATAACAGATGTCAGATAACATCTATGGAGAAGCATCCAGAATAATGGATTTATTAAGATTTTTTTTAATAGATATTATCGTCACTAGCGCCAATTTGAAATGGGGTGCGGAGAATTTAATAGCAATTTGATGCAGCCCAAATAAAGGAGACACAATAAAAAAACGCAACCCGCAATCTAGAAAAAATTTAGAAAGGAGCCCAATTGGGCGAAAAAACCGCGAATCTGGCAACTCTGGTTTTTGTACTATCACGACACCATATTACATCAATTGGGCAAATCTATTTTCCGCAACTAGAGTGACGTCATTGTTTATATTTGGTTACTCCCGGATACTTCCCTCAATTACGGTAAAGTTAAGAGTTATATCCCTTTTCCACCTCTAAACTCTTATCTTCCACGGACTTGTCCAGGAACTGGAAAATGATCTTGAGGATGACCATAGTTGGATAGTGAAAACTTCCGTTAAGCATGAGACGCGGAGACGATAAAGGTATTAAGGACACCCTGGTCCCAATCGGGTTAGAAATTATAAATCAATGAATGAACTGAGTAAGATTTATTTACTTGTTTTTTATATCTTGTTTATGCTTTTCATTACTGAAATCGGCAGGTACAAACAAACGGGGATATAGACTCAGACGTTTTTAAAAATAGTCTATATTGTGTAATTTGAACACCCCCATAAACTCTCTTCTCTTTGGTGATGATGTTGTCCAAGAAATAAAGAAATGTGAAACTGGACTTCGACTTAGACGAAATGAGTATACTTTCAATTTCAAAGCTAGAGGTAGGGGCTACTCTAGAGGTTGCCCAACCAGAACATATAGGGGGAGATAGTCCTACGCTGTTATTTATGTTTGGGGCGCTTAAACAAAATTAATATGTGCTATGTCTTACAAGTAGGACTAAGTGGGAGAAGACTCAACAGATACCAACCATATAATAACCCTAAACAATATGGCTACATTCACAGGGGCTCGTTACAAAGCAAATTATAAATATCCGTTCATGAATCAGAGTCTAACCTGTAACAATATACCACATATATTGTTACAAGTTAGACTCTGATTCATGGACGGATACTTATAATTTGCTTTGTAACGAGCCCCTGTGGCTACATTAATACAAATCGTGACAGGGGAAAGACACACGTGTCTCAACAAGGAGATATTCAACATAACTGACAGGTAAATTGAGGGGTATCAAACATAAGTAAAAGTCTTGGAGCATGGAAATTGTTGACATCTAATAAGTGGATTTTACAAACTGGGGGTTGTTATAAAATTGAATTTGACAAAATTCCATATCAATTTTCAAAACAGATTACCGAATGACATAAACGTTTCTAATGAACAACAGATTCTGGTACAAAATTAAATAGCCAAAATGTTTAGGAAAAAAGCTATTAGACCTTCTTTTCATGAAAAGCGAGAGTTTATTTCAAATTTGTTCCTTGTACCTAAACCTAATGGGGAATTCAGACCAGTCATAAATCTGAAGGCTTTGAATGAATTTGTCACATACAAACATTTTAAACAGGAAACATTTTCTTATGTTTTGGAACTAGTACAGGAAAATGATTTTTTCACATCTATTGATCTAAAAGAGGCTTATTTCAGTGTTGCAATACATACACATTTTCAAAGATATCTCAAATTTCAGTGGAATGGAATACTTTATAAATTTGTTTGTTTAATCTTTTTGATTTCCAGTACACTGAGTGTCTTCACAAAAATTTTGAAACCACTATTCCTGCTTCAGGAATCTAGGTATTTGTTGCTCATACTACATTGATGACTCCATTAACATGAACACATGCCCCACTTTATGTCTTCAATTTAATGCTCGAAAAGATAGTATCTCTAGGGTTTACTATTAATTATCAGAAATCTCACCTTATCCTATTTCAGAAAATTATCCTTTTTGGATTTCTTATTGATTCAGTACAGTTTAAGTCCAGAAAATTGTAAATACCGCCAATCAGTTAATTGGTTAAGGCATCCATTTACATAAGAGAGTTGGCATTATTTATTGGGTTACTTGTTAATGTTTTTCAAGCAGTTTTAGAAGGGCCAATGCATTATCGCTATTTTTAAAGAGACAAAGTTCTCGGTCTTACATATTGTTAAAACTATGATGCACATATAATGCTGTCAGATAATAAGTTGTTTCCCCTGCAGGATCTAGATTTTAAGGTGCTGTCATTTAAAACTGTGGCTCTTCTAGCACTTTCCACAGCAGCAAGGGCACAAACATTGATTGCCATGAATATTCATGATATGTGTATATCAAACAAGGATATTCAGT
The DNA here is from genome assembly GCA_029339505.1 of Unio delphinus. Lineage (NCBI taxonomy): Eukaryota > Metazoa > Mollusca > Bivalvia > Unionida > Unionidae > Unio > Unio delphinus. Next base: position 605,577 of record JAQISU010000226.1, read on the forward strand.
TTTATTTCTCTTGGCTACTTACAACTTCCTGACAAAGGGAGAGGTTTTGTTTAAAAAATCCCTCATTTTCCTGAGGAAAGGGTATGTCCTATGCACATACTTTTACATTATCTTGATAGAAGTCGAGGTCTTAGGAAGTCTGATGAGTTAATTGTGTCTTTTTGTACTTTTAAAGCAATTACAAGTAGTACATTAGCAAGGTGATTGAAAGCGGTGCTACAGCTTTCAGGCATTGATGTCCAGTATTTTAAAGCTCATTCGTATCGTTCAGCTTCAACATCCGCAGCATATAGGGGAGGTTGTTTCCTTCAAGAAATTCTTAGAACAGTGGATTGGTCCTCGACGAAGAATTTTCACAAATTCTACTTACGTGAAATAAATTCAAATAAGACTTTTGTAAAAGCAGTTCTAAATATGGAATGAAAGTCTTGAATTTGACTGTTTTTGTTGTCTTTCTTGAAATATGTTAATTTATACATGTAAGTGCTGTAAGTGTCTGAGTTGGTGTTAGGAAGGGCATCCAGCCGTAAAAACCCTGCTCCAGAAATACATGACAGTCCGCAATAAGTTTAACAGCAGCGGGACCGAAGGCACTAGTGTCATTGGTGTCGTTAATGGTAGGGCCAGACGTGGGCTGGCCAGATCTTCATCCAGCGAAAACCCACAACAGAGGATTAGATTTGCCACTCTCAATGTTGGTACCATGAGAGGAAGGGCAGAAGAAGTAGTTGAGACAATGTCTCGCAGGAATATTCACCTGTGTTGCCTACAAGAGACAAGGTGGAGAGGAGGTTCAGCTCGCATGATCCAAGGTAAAGACTCAATACAAGTTCTTTTGGTCTTGTAATAAGCAAGGCACAGCAGGTGTCGGAATTCTTCTAGCAGAGAAATGGATTGACAGAGTATTTGAAGTTCAACACATATCAGACAGAATCATCCTAATCAAACTGATAGCAGGTAGCTCTGTCCTCACAGTCCTATCTATCTATGCTCCACAAATCGGCCTCAGTGATGCAGAAAAGGAGACCTTCTATGAACAACTGAGGGAGGTGGTCTCCAAAGTGCCAGGAAAAGAATTCCTCATTCCCTGTGGTGACTGGAATGGACATATAGGCAAGGCAGCTGCTGGCTATGAAGAGGTTCATGGTGGATATGGTTTTGGAGTCCGAAATACAGAAGGTGAGAGGATCCTGGAGTTTGCGATGGCCAACAGCTTAGTGGTCGGCAACTCCTGGTTCTTGAAGAAAGACAACCACTTAATCACATATGATTCCGGAGGGGCTAAAACACAAGTGGACTACATCCTACTGAAAAGGAGGGATCTTAAGCGAGTAAAGAATATCAAGGTCATCCCAGGAGAGGAATGTGCAACACAGCACAGGCTTCTAGTATGTGATTTCCTGGTAATGATATGCCCTGAAGCACGCCGCAAGTTTCAACCCAAAGTCAGAACCTGGAAGCTGAAGGACCAGGAAGTGCAGAAGAAATTTCAAAAGGCCTTTGTTGAAACCATAAGGGACTATCAGGCAGCTGGTGTAGAGGAATGCTGGTGCCAGTTCAGAGAGGGTCTGCTGAGTAGTGCTAACAGTGTTTGTGGCCATACAAAGAAGCACATATGGAGGAAAGAGACTTGGTGGTGGGATGTAGGGCTGTCAAAAATCACAAAAAACCAACCCGGGTACCCGTTAGAACAGGAATGACATGTACAACCGTAGACCAACTAATTGTTATCCCCATTTCTTTAATATTTTGTCTGGCGATAGAGGCTAACCGTGTAATGCACTACTCGGTCTGATGCGTCCGCACCGATGTAGCAGCGAATGATCTGACCGCACGCTATTAATTAATAAATTTATTTAGAATGACCTTTGTACACAGATGGTAGGTATAATCCAACTTTTAATGATCACTGTGATCAGCCGCGTTAAATCCTTTAGAACACTCACCTTTTTTTAAAGTATAAGTCCTTGTTAGAACAGACCACGTTTATTCATCGGCTTTTGACCGCAGATTTGAATTACCCACGCATACATGTAAAGCAGCTTTACCACATGTCAAGAGTAATGCGTTAAAACCGTCTTTGTGTGTGTGTGTGTGTGTGTGTGTGTGTGTGTGTGAGTGAGATAAGTGATATTATTTTGGAATTATATTTCTTTAGAGAGTTATGACAAAAACATAGTAGTATCCAAAGTAGAAATATCGGTATATGTATGATGGCTAACTTTCAAAATTAGCAGAACTAGTCAACTAGAAAAACAACGAGCTGCTCAAAGATTACTTTGAGGCATTACGAAGATTTCAAGGTGTCTAGCTGATAATTATTCATAATATAAATTGTAGGATATCTTTGACATGTGTGTTCGGAAATCAAAGGTATCCATCTGGATTTCATTAAAAGAGCATGCAATGTACCGATCATTTTAGCACCCACAATCAATAGTTATCGTCTACAAAGAGATTTATTACCTGTAGAACAATGCTATGTTTTGACCTTGGTATATAATGCCTCGAGGATAACGGTTTGTCCTGTTGCACAATGCCAATGAATTTTATTAATCCAAACAGACTCTCTGATGTATTGTTTATTTATATTAAGCAGGGATCTGGTTTCTAATTAAAGCCATAGCTGTCACACCTGTTTGAAGTGGTTTCGTGTGTAACGATTTAGTAGTGGGCCGCTGACGCATAACGGGCGGTCCTACTCATAAATATAGCCAGGAGCTGTGACTGAGACAAGCGTACTGCTGACGATATATGATTTTTTGATAGTGTTGGCGAGTGTCTTTTTTTTTTTTTACGGGTACCCGCGTTTACATTTCAATACCCGGGTTTTTCAATACGGTCGGGTACCCGAGTACCCGTTGACAGCCTTAGTGGGATGAAGAAGTTAACATCGCAATACAGAGAAAGAGGAGATGCTATAAGGCCTGGAAGGAGGGTGGCAGCAGAGAGGAGTACACACAGGCGAAAATTGCTGCTAAAAAAGTTGTTTTCTTAGCCAAGCAAGCTGCCGCTACAGCCAAGTTCAGCCACATTGACCCTAAAGGTAGTGATATATTCAAGGTTGCAAAGCAGATGAGGAGGGAAAATCAGGATGTTCTAGGAGAAAAATGCATAATAGATGATGAGGATCAGCTTTCTTTAGATGATAAAGCCAAACATAGGGCCTGGCAACAACACTACGAATCATTGCTCAATATTGAATTTTCTTGGAACCCTGACCACCTAACAAAAGAACAACCGGTGCAAGGTCCACCAATAGAAATCAGCCCAGACATGATAGAAAAGGCGTTAAAGAAAATGAAAAATGGTAAGGCAGCAGGACCTTCTGTTATTGTAGCAGAAATGATGAAAGCAGCGGGAAATGAAGGCAGTCAGATCATGTCAGACCTAGCAAATGCCATCATAAGAGAAGAGCATGTGCCAGAGAGCTGGGGAGAGAGCTATATCATCAACTGCTATAAGGGCAAAGGTGACGCCCGGCTTAGAGGCAACTACAGAGGCCTGAAACTTTTGGAGCAAGCAATGAAGGTTATTGAGCGAGTGGCAGACAGTATCATCAGACAGCAAGTTGACATCAATGAAATGCAATTTGGATTCATACCTGGAAGGGGCACAACTGATGCGATATTCATCTTGCGTCAGATGCAGGAGAAGTATGTTGGTGCAGACAGAAGACTTTACATGGCATTTGTGGACTTGGAGAAAGCTTTCAACAGGGTTCCCAGGGATGTGCTATGGTGGGCAATGCGGAAACTTCGAGTAGAGGAATGGCTCATCCAACTGGTAAAATGCATGTACACAAATGCCAGAAGCAGAGTACGGGTGAATGACACATACAGTGATGAATTCAGTGTAAAAGTCGGAGTCCATCAGGGATCGGTCCTCAGCCCCCTGCTATTCATCATTGTCCTTGAAGCCCTCTCCAGAGAGTTCCGGACAGGATGTCCATGGGAGTTATTGTATGCAGATGATCTGGTCATCATAGCAGAGACTATGGAACTATTGCTGGAGAAGCTGAAAATGTGGAAAAGTGGTATGGAGGCCAAAGGATTGAGAGTGAATCTATCAAAGACAAAAGTGATAGTCAGTGGCTCAGAATTACAACCATTGAATGATTCCGGTCAGTACCCATGTGCTGTGTGCAGGAATGGTGTCAAGTCCAATGCTATACAATGCAGCCTATGTGCCCTATGGGTGCACAAAAAGTGTAGTGGCTTGTGTGGAAAACTGGTACCAGACCCCAACAACAAGTGTAAGAGGTGTCTGGGGCAGGCACGCCCACTTGAGGGCCGACCTTACAATGAGGTGAAAGTGGAAGATTACACTCTGGAGGTAGTAGACTCCTTCTGCTACCTGGGTGATATGTTGAGTGCTGGAGGTGGATGTGAACTCAGTTCAACCATAAGGGTAAAGTCAGCATAGGGTAAGTTTCGTGAACTATTACCTCTACTAACATCAAGAGTTGTCCCCCTCACCACCAGGGGAAAAGTGTATAGCAGCTGTGTTAGGAGCGTGATGCTATATGGCAGTGAGTGTTGGGCACTCACCCAGTCCTTACTCGCCCGTCTACAACGCAATGACAGAGCCATGATCAGATGGATTTGTAATGTCAAGCCAGACCAGACCCAGCATATCAGGTCAGATACCCTACTGGAAAAGCTGCACCTACCAAAGATTGAGGAACTCCTAAGGGCCAACCGGTTACGCTGGTTCGGTCATGTAGAGAGAAGCAATGCTTGGATTAACAGGTGTAGAAATGTGGAAGATGACCAAAATCGATCCTCAAAACCGTGATGCCTGGAGACTGGGCTTGCTGACTGCCAGAAAACGTCAGACCCCTAACCAAGGGAACTAAGACGATAAAATTGGATAGAGAGAGAGAGAGAGATGTGAAGCCAAGGGCTTACAAAAAAAAAATAGGCCCCCATCCAAGCATACATTAGATGTGATGGATTATTAGAGTAAGCCGGAGGTTGAGCATGTATTAACCCTCCATGTGATATGTTCCCACCCTATTATGAGGTATTATAGCCAACAAAAACGGTCTTAAAGTATGACGTGGAGGGTTATATATGACTGTCACGTGATTTTGTTTATCTTTTACAAAGCTCCTCTCAAGCAAGCGCCTATGTGAAAATGCTAATTTATACATGCTCACTGTTCTGATCAACAGCTTCAAATATAATTTCAGAGAATTTTAGTGAAGTGTCAGCAAATAGAAATTCTCCATTTTGTTTCAGCAGCACCTTGATGTGCACAGAGATTCGTTTAGAAGTTTTATTTGCTTTTTCTTGTGTTACGTCCCTTTGCATTTGTTGAGGTGCATCAGGATTTAGTCAACTACAGTGATTTTTATTTTGCTATTCACTGTAGGAGATACTGCTCTGATGGCTGAGTGGTTTGAGCATCTGCTGCAGAAGTGTGGGGTCAATCCCTGGTCGAGTCATACCAAAGACTTACCAAAATGGTACATGTACTAACAACTACCTCGCTTTGCGTTCAGCATTAAGAGGTTAGTGTTAGGATTGGTCGACCTGGTGCCGGGTAATGTAAATTGGTGGGACATCATGCTACATATCTGTGGAATGATGCCCCAGTGCTAGACATCACTATAAACCACACGGCAGACATCGTAGTGATATGACTGAAAGATTGTTAAAGCTACATTAAAAATTCCCAATCACACACATGCATTGTTTGTAATATTTTCTTCTTTGATTTGCATTCACGGTTCAAGTACAATTAATGGTGGTAATGATGATTTCATAGTTTCTAGACCATATTTACAATATGCTGTCTCGCATTATCTAATTTTTGTCCCTTCAGTCATTGCACAATACATTAATATTTATAAATGATATTAATATTAAAATGCATTGTTCTTTATAATTCTGTTTATTTGCCATCTTAAACATAGTTTTACCTGCATGTCATCAGAGGTGATACCATTTAGTATGCTAAAGGTGCAACCAGTAGGGATTATTGATATACATATTCCTTTTTGGAGTAATTTTTTAACATTTTGTTTAGACAGCACATAAAAGAAATTTCTGTGAGTTTTTTTAAATACATGTATAGACCTTTGGGATAGTAAATGTTACATTGTTAGCTTCTTCGATCATCTTATGTTACTATCCAGGTGGTTTGAGAATATACAAGTTAAAGTTATTTGCAAGAATATGCAGCCAATCAAAGCAAAATTATGCAAAAAAAGAAAACATTTAATCTTTTTCAACAAATGCCTGTTTGCAAGAAATTAACTGTTTTGATTTTTTTAATTTTGACTATTATAAAACAAAATGAACCAATATATTTTGCTATTAATATACATTATCAGCATAGTACCTACCCTGGAAAGTTAACAAGTTGATATAACCTATATGATGTTAAAATATCTGTGGCTAGAAAAGAAATGCCTTTGTGACTGCTGGATCATTAATATATATATATATACATGTATATATATATTAGGGTGCATCATACGCCCCATATTTTTTTTAACTTCAATGGATCATTTTGTCCCTTGTCTAGTTTTTTTTTTATATAAAAAAAGAAAATTTATGGAAAAGTTTGGTGAAGTTTGAAGTACATTTAGATGGTCCACCATTCAAATGAATTTTTTGTCAAAATATCGAAAACTCGCCATTTGGCGCATATTTCCAGTTTTTCCACTCATTTTAAACATGTCATTATGTTATATAATATTGCATGCAGAGTTGTATATAGATATTGCAATAGTACATGCTCAGTTTTTTTCTGATTATATTCAATAGTATGATGCTAAATTTATACAATGGGTGTTAGAAGTATTTATTATATAACAAATTAAACATTCACTACATCTTTTAACATTTTTCAACTCATCGGAGACAATAGTTTCATCGCAATGAATTCAGACAGTATATATTGTTTTCAACATTTTTCTAAATAATTTGTTCAATGTTTAAAATGTTAAATATAGTTAAATATATTCTACATTCAGCAATATTTTAAAGTCAATGGTAGTTATTTGGTAGATTCTTCAGTTAGTCGCTATGTCCTTTGCGTTTTCGCAAGTTGGGCTGTTCTTTACAGTCCTTCTGAACAACTTGCAGCATGTTCTGGTAATGTTCTTCACCCCTTGCTGATGCCAAGAAATCTGAGATGAGCTTAACACCTCTCTCAGCACAGTCACTGACAACGTTCAGCGGTTGAAGGTTGCAGAGAGAAGCTTGGTATGCAGCAGAATTTGGCCAGTTCGCAACTTCTTCAGTCATGAACTCAGCGTTCAGCTGAAGAAGAGTGAATGTGTACCAGGAATCAATACTAGCAAAATCAGCAAGAGTTGTAGTCAGAGTAACAGTTGCTGGAAACTTTGGCTTGCCAAATCCTGTTCCAAACCGGTTCTGTGGTGCCAAGAGGGCCGTTTCTGGTTTAACAGCCAGCAGACTGTCTGCAAGGGTTCGCCGTTCAGTGTCAGGCACCTTACTGTTCCACAGAGCAAGAGGAATCATCTCTGCAGTCAGGTACCAGAGATGCAGTTTGAAGGCATGCAGTGCACTCTGAGAGACATCTGGATTCACGACCTTGTACTGCAATAAAGACTTGTACAACTGCAGTTCGTTCCACGGCGCATCTACCGCAGAATTGCAAGTCATCCACCAGCTGCTGTAGACCAGTGTTGCGAAGTTCACAAACGCCCTCATCTTTGGAACTTGATGCAGTGTAGTAATAGTGTTACGTGGTAGTTGTTGAATTTGCAGCTCAAACAGGCTTATCTTAATCGAATACATGAGTTTAGCCATCCATCTGGCTTTGTGTAAGGCTCCTGGTCGCTTGAAGGTGACAGGATGATCTTCAGTTTCTCCATCAAGGAACACTGTGCACAGCTCAGCAAATTCTTGATAATCATCTCGGCGTAGCGAAAGCTCTGATTTGGCAAGCTGGAGAACACTGGTTCGACATGTGTCTACAATCTGAAGTGCCTCGTGGTTGAATGATATCAATTTCAATTGAGATAGCTATTCATCAGTGCTTTTAGATGGCACTGTCAACATTTGGAAGCTCTTAAGAAATCGTGTAAGCAAGGTGACGTTTGGAGACTTGGATGCCTCAATCTTCAGATCATCGAAAACATGAGACAGGATAATCTCACTAACATGGTGACAACAAGCTGACCAAAGGAGAGCTCGTCCAAGCTGCTTTTGGACTGTCACACAGGCTGCAGTTATGTGACCTGTATTCGATGTTGTGGTATTGAATGTCATATTCACAACAGACTCGGTACATTGCCATGATGAGAGCAAACCCATTGTCAAATCAGCAATTATATCTCCGGACTTTCTGTCTGTTCCAGGTTGGTATGATGGGACTCCAAGAAGCTTCAATTCTGTGGCATTTCCGACGACGACAGTGAGACGTTCTTCTGTGATATTCTGGTTTGACAGTGATGGCATCAGCTTCGTGCTTCCATGTTGTCTATTTGTTTGCGACGCTGGACTTTGGCTGCAAGGACTTTGTCACGTGGTCCGAATGTTGCTAGACGGTCGGTCTTCATTGACTGCAGGAAAGTGACATCTTCCGGATTTTTGATGAGTTGTTCTGCATTTGCAGGCCACAATGGGAATGTCTGAGCTAGCATTTCTTCCATCTTTTTTAGCTTGTTCAGGGAGTTCGGGGCTGATCGGCGGTTGATTTGGAATTGCTCTCACTTTAGCATTGTTGTCAAACAGTTTAATTAATCGTTCACATGCCCTTCGTTCTGTAATCATAGGAATATGGGCTTTCTCATAAAACATAGATACCTTTGACAGGACAATTTTAGCTGCTTTCCATCTGGTACAGTTTTCATGCGCACCATCAGCTAGATGATGCATCAAACACCCCAAGACTTGCAGACATGTAGGCAGACGCGAACTAGTAATTGTTGAGTCTTCTGCCGTTATCTTCCTGCCAAGACCGAATATTGTAGATGACTGTCTTGTTGGAGGAGTTTTCTGGGACAGGGTAGCCGAACGAGGAGTTGATTGCAGACCTGGAACGGTACTCTTCTCACTGCCTTCCATTATTCAACTGGCGTCTGGCAACAACATGAATATAACAATAGTGATTAACACTTAACAGTCAACATGTGCTAAATCTAACAGCCCTGTAATGACTAATAACAGTTTGCATATAACATTTGTAAAACAGGCTATAGAATTGCGACAACATGAAAGTATAATATAATAAGTTCAATAAAAATAAAAATGTTTTATACAAAATTAGATAAAATTGAAATATTTTGTAAAAACTCACTTTCGAAGATTGCAGACTTCACAAATAACTTGAATAAACAAGCAAAGAATAGTTATTTAATCAAATTCAATACCATTGTAAAATATTAAATAAGTAAAGAGGTCAACAGCAAATAACATTCAGCTAAATGAATATCGCAATATAATTCTTCATAATGCAAATCTTGCTAATTAAGGTGGACCCCCTAAACAATGTTGGAATTAGAAAAAAATTGGCAGAAATTCTTTTTATGACTAAAGGAATGTTCTAAAACTAGGGACATTATAATTGGTTGACATTGGGGTGTTTGATGCACCCTAATATATATATATATATATATATATATATATATATATATATATATATATATATATATATATATATATATATATATATAACCTTGTACAAGTTTACTACGGGCATGAAAAGACAAATATTGTGAAAATAATGTCTTTTTATTTATTTTAAATGATGCTTGCCAGCTTTTCCTTTCAGACAGTCTTTATATTGATTCCACTTTAGCATACTGAGTTATTTAATTATGAAAAGAGAAAAATGGTGAAACTCAGCTATGAATAATAAAATGTTCAAAGCCATTTGAGTTTTTTACCAATTACAAATGGACACAACTCAGTTTATGGAAAAAGCATGTCTATGAAATTCAATTACTACACTTAATTAAATGCGCTATAATAAACTCAGTCAAAATCACCTATATAACTGATTTGTCTTATTGAGGTCAAAGGGGGGACAGTTGCGTATATTTAATTAATACTTTGTGTTTGACCTTAGTCCATGATTGAGGGTAGAGTTTGGCCTACCTGACTATTGTCATTTTCTTAAAAGATATTTACTTCTATATGAGTTCAAGGCCTAACCTTAGTTATGAACTTGGAATGTTTTAAAATCAAATTTGTTTTACAACCATTGAAAGCTTCTATTTGAGATGACCAACATCCTGGTATAATATTGTGTCTTGGATCAAGTGAAATTAGAATATATAAGATGAGGTAAAAAAAAATATTCATTCCCATGTTAAGTCAGTCTTTATTGTTTACTGTTGTTTTCAGATATAATTTGAGAGGAATCATTCAAATTATTCATTGGAATTACAATGTGCTCACTGACTTCTTTGGATTAAAACATTACTTTAGGATGATTTTGAATTCATTCAGAGATATTCTGTATTATATTGTTTTGACACATCAAGACTATTGGTACACTTGCACATTCAAAGTTTATGCATCAGCACATTCAATAATAGAATTCATTTATAACATTCTAAACATTTGGGACTTTGATAGAACTTGTGTGATTTCACAGTTTTCTCTTTGTCACTTACAGAACTAAATTATTTGTTAATTTACCAAACTGGTTGGTTTTGCATCTTTAGGTTTCTTAGTTTTAGACCACAGTGTTGTAACAGACAAATCTTATCTTTTCACAAAAATGAGTCATTGAACTGATTTCCAAAACTGTCTGTACAGGTTACATCTTGACCAGTAAAAGACAGGTTATCTATCTATTTTAAGTGTATGAATATAGCTTTCTGCTTTGTTTTCTTTCACTAGGGCTGGAAAATCAAGGCATCTTGCATTACCTCCTGGAGAAGATACAAAGCTCTAGAGAGTATTTAATCGAACATTTCAGAGGACTTTGAATTCATGTCATGGAGGCAAGAAGAGGATCACTAATTTTGAAATTTGTGACCTTGGATGACTTTGATGTGAAATTATTGAAGCCAGAAGCTGTAAAGACAAAAGTATGGGATCTGATCAAGACATTATGTCCTGAATATCAAGACGTATTTAAGGAGCCAGTGCATTTAACCATTTTCTTGAAACCATTGAGCAACACAGGTAATGAATGTTTGTTGAATATATTATATGTGCTACATTTTGCCTTATTACGAATAGGAGAAAGACAGGGAAAGGTTTCCATAGTGAAAATGTGTCAGTCTTTGTATGTATGTATGTTCAACAGTATTGATATGCTGTTGAACATTTGATTTTCAATCAAACCTTTATCTGCAGCATGATGACCCAGTGCTAGACATCACTATAAACTCACACTGTGGACAATGTAGCGATATGACTGAACAATTATTAAAGCTACGTTAACAAAATCCAAATCACACACACACACACACACATACACAGAAACAGCTTAGAATAAAGGGGTTCATATTTTCCCATACAAATGTAGTAACTATTTTATTATTTACTCATTTTATTTTTCCACCTGTGGTAACTTGCATAGTGTCTCTCAAATTCCATCAATCAACCAAAATTGGTGGAAAAATTAACAGTTTATCAGTTCATCTTCCAGACCGTGCAGAGATACATTTCTACTTGGAAACAAGAAAAGAAAAGGAAGGTATGTGATAATTTGTCCACTACAGATTTAAGATAGTATTCTTATTGGTAAGAGAATTTTTGATTTATATATAATGGTCAGACTGAGATTGATCTATCTTCATCTGGTGTCCGGATACCGTATTTATATTACTTTTTACCCAACATTATTATAAAGTTATTTAAATAAATTTAGATTGTGGGAATTAAATATTTTGGGATAAAAAATACCAATCACATGTGTGGCTGGTTTTTATTCAACTGATTTTATGTAACAGACATCAGTGGGTACTTAATGAATTATAGGTAGAGGCAGTAAGCTTTATTAAAGTTCAGCTATAGTCTTCTGTACAGGGAACTGGCTTGTCTAAATCAACAAAAGCTGTGTTCAATTCTGCTTATAGTAACTTGGAAGCAAACTACACTATTATTAATTGTAGAAAAGTTACTCATAATTACTGCAAATCTCATGTAACCACATCCCAGGTTTTTGAGTCTCTACCATAAGGAATCTAGAAGGAATAGCTTATCATGGGTTGGGTCGAATTTATACAACTGTTGCTTGCATCCGCAGAACAACCCTTATTTTCTTATCTTTGATCATTGATCTTGAATATGTAGTAGAGATATGCACATCTGGATAGGCTTGATAACATTTTCCACACTTTTGCTTCAAAAGTCAGGTAATAATAAAATTCACTCATAATGTAAGCATTGCATTGTATATCATATTTAAATTAACTTCTCTTTGTGAATTTTTTTAATTTTTAAATTTGTTATTGTTGTAGAAGTATTTATGGTATATTCAGTGAGAAAAGTAAAGTTATCCTAAGAATTTGCATAAATTAAATGTGTTGGTTGACATATGCCCAAAGAAATAATAGAATTAATCATGGATTAATAAATATTTTTTTTTTAGTAAATGTTGAAATTAAATGCAGTGGTAAAATTTTATTTGAGACATGATATACAAACATTTGGATGAATTTAGACTCGTGCACATTGCAGCCATTATCACAGCTTGATCTTATCAAAAAGGTAGTTTTTCTTCAGGTTTTCTGAGAGTATTAGGATAGATCCAAGCATGCTTTTTTTCTTTATATTCATTAAAAGTTGATGTCCATATGCAAGGATGAGTGCAGAGGAAAGGTTATGCGGTTAGATGGGGAGTGGGCATATGGTTATTTTCTTTTGGTGTATTGATTCGAAATTTGTATCTAGAAATACACTAGGCCTAATCTGGACATGATTCAAATCTTTTGTGGCATGCTAATCATTAACCCACCACTGCTGCCCAGAATATAATAGCATATTGAACATTTAATTTCTTTTATAGAGTTTTCTTGTATGAAGCTAGGAAGCCATGATAAACAATATATTGTGGAGGAAATGGGTCCAGTATCCTTTACCAATTGGATGTTTAACACAGTTCAGCTTGATGGAGACACAAAAACTAAATTGGTGGATTTGGTTTCAACGAAGGACATGTCAAGAAGAAAGAAGATGAAAATTCTACTTAACATAGTAGAAAGTCTTGGGAATGGGTATATATTTATAAAACTTAACTTGTTTCTGTTATGTTTTATGAAAGAATGGGATTTTTAAAAGGGACATTTAATTATGTAGTAGAAGTTCTATGTAATGAATAACGGAGTAGAAAACATCAAGTTTTAGACAATAAATTTAAATTTTTGCTACTTAGAACTGAAGTGAAATATATGAACAATAATTTGCTTTAGAAAGACTCCATTTTGAAGCTCTCTTTAGAAAACTGAATGATGAACAATCCTAATTGTTTCCATGAGAGTAAGAAAATGTTGTTTTCACAGGTAACTTTTCTGTAGTTGCATTATGATGGAAAAGGTTATTGATATTACTACATCATTTTAAAGAAGATCCATTTTTCTTTTAATCATGCCTTATCTTTTTATGATGTCTATTGACACTTTTACAGTCTTGGTTATTTTTCTGATATTTTTCTAGATATGAATTGCTTGAAAAATACTGTGAGGAACATGATACTTTCCTGTACGACAATGTATTTAAAAAACACAGACAAATGATGGTTGAGGAGAATCCAGATGGTGCTCAGCAGTATGAATTTTCAGAAGAGGGGCTGCAAAGACTTTCTAGTACATGGATAGATTTTACTATAGATCCAAAAGGTAGGAATTTGACATAGTGTGGTATCATTTTTTTTCTCACCCATGCAATAGAGAAATCTACCTGTTTTGCTAACCTTGTTTTTCCTGTCTCAAGCTGGCTATCTCATACATATCATCTCATTCATGGTGTCCATGTGCTATTCCACAAAAAGATTTACATGCAGCACATTATTGCACTAGTGGTAGCAACACTTGTCATATTTCCAGGACAGAAAATATAAATCTCCAAGACAATCAGAATTAAACATTTCCTGATGTTACTACAGTCTTCGTTAGATCTGTAACCATTATGCATATTGTATCAATATCATACCATTGCCTACTAGAAAACAATTTCCAAATTAGAACTGATGAAAGTTAAAACTTTACCTTATAAAAGATATTAATTATTTAGTGTCAATTTCATATGACTTCCATCAATTAAATGTGATAATACACTGTAATAATATAGAATGATTTCATTTTTCTATTTCTCCATGCCTAGAACTTGTATATTCCAATTCATATCCTTCTGTCAGTGTCTCTGTTAGTCTGCCCAAACAATTTCCTTAATCATAATACTCAAGTCATGTTAGTCTTAACTTTATCACAATACTTAAGTGGGGGCCCCGAGTGGTCTAGTGGTCTTAAGCGCTCTCCGCTACAGATCACTGCCATTTCATCTCTGTCCGATTGGGTTTGAGTCTCAAGTTCAGTCAATGTGGGTATGTGAGAAAGATTGCCAGTAGGTTCTCATTGTTCTGTGGTTCTATTTGGGTTTCCTGGGTTTTTCCTCCACCATCAATACTGGCCGCTATGTATAGCTTATCGTATGCTGAAAAAGGGCGTTAAACCCTACAACAACAACACCAGCAATACTAAAGGTATATTAGTCTGTCTACACTCTTTTCTCATAAATACTTAAGCCATGCTAGTCTGTCTACACTCTTTCCTCTATCAAACTACTCAATCCATGTTAGTCTGCATACACTCTTTCCTCAGTCATAATACATAAGCCATATTAATCTGTCTACACTCTTTCCTCATTCACAATTCTCAAGGCATATTAGTCAACCTACACTCTTTCCTCTGTCATAATATTTGTGCTTTCTTAGGATGTCTACACTCTTTTCTTAATCACAATACTAAAAACAGTAATTTGCCTGCACTCTTTTCTCAGTCATTATACATAAGCCACATTAGTTTGTGTTAGAGCTGTACCGACGTTACTTTTTGCAGATTATGCAGATACCGCATATGGCCAATTATTAAAATTGCCGAGACCGATTATGAGACAGATTATTGCATTATCACAGTATATATACTCGCGTATAAACTTAATAATTTAGGAAAAAATAAAGGCCTGGAGGAAGGGGGGAGGTTGGCTTATCCGAGGGCCAGTGTCTAAACTTGACCGTTTTTAGGTCTTTTTGTTGACTACTGTAAGGCTATAAATCTTGGAACATGAAACAATAATTTTTTCCGTGTCTTAAAACATAGGCATGTTAAAAAAAAGGAACTTTCGGTGACCTGACAATTATTAAACTGTTATAAAATACTATGATTGATTTTGTTATTTTACATGTGCATATTTTCTGATTTCTCCAACACTTAAATTAAATAAAGGTAAATACAGACTTCATAATTCGTGGGCCGGGGAGACCATGTACTATAATGTACAGTACTTATACAGTGCAAAGCGTGCATAGCGTCACTTAAATCCATATTTATTCCCAAACATATTGGATGCAGATTTTGCTTTATTCGTTGTTTTGACCAAATTGCCTTCTTCTAGATAACATTTCAGATAGTCCTTAATAACTGTTTCATTTACAATGAATCACCTCTCACGAGTTACTCATTTTCAACGATAAAAGCGATCCTACAAATTGAGGCAATATGTTTAAAATGGTACACATGTTTGATTGTACAAGGCACATAACCGTCATAATTTACATGCTCACGAAGAGGGGTAATAATAAAAGCTAAAATTCTCATATAGACCGACTAAGATCAAGATCGATCAATTTTAGTTTTGTCTTTTGGCTGAACAAACATCATAACTTTCCACACAATGGAAAGCTTGATGTTTCGGCGTCTCCTTTGGTGATAGTCGGTGAATTTCTCTATAGTTTTGCAATAGCAGTTCAGGCCAGTTAATCATTAAAATGCCTGAAACTGGCTTGTGACAAGAGGAATTTTGAATGCTAACTATACCAGGACAATGATGCAGAGGCGTAGCTAGAATGTTTGGAGCTCGGGGACAAGATTCATTTTTATGTTCCCAGGTTCTTCCTCCACCAATAATACTGGCCGCCATGTATAGCCTATCGTGTACTGAAAAATGGCATTAAACTCTACAACAACAGCTACAACAACAACATTTAACAATGGTAATTAACATTGGTATATACGGTCTAAAAATGCCAGATGTTAACTCGTGTGAGTTTTTTTCGTGGGAATGGCGCTGTAGCATTGGAGTTAAGCATTCGTAGTGATCATTCTTGGGATTTAAATTAATTGTGGATGATTTTATTGTTATGGCTTATGTTTTTGTTCTGGTTTATTTTATATTTTTGTATTGTTGCATAGGTTAAAAAAATCATTAAATTATGTGAATAATGTTTAAACTTAACATTTTATTTAGTGAAGATGCGAATTCTTTATAGAAAAGTAATTATTTCGTCACAACAATAATTCACAGGTGATGCAACAGAACATGTAGGACTTTTCTTGTTTAGAAGAAAATAAAAATCGAGGACATAATGTAATAATTGGGAGTTCTCAGCAAAAATCAGCGATAGTTTACAGCAAGTGTGTTAAAACAGTAAGAATATATTGTCTTTCAATTAATCCCCAAATCAAATGTTTATTTCTTAGTTTCTACTATTTAATTCTGTTTTAAAATTCAAGTCATGACAAGATGAATGTTATAATTGAAATTATATTTTGGAAATTTAATTGCATCAGCACCGATTATTTCTGCTGATACCGATTATACCGACTGTTCTAACAATCGGCCTGATTATGAGTACGGGTGATTAATCGGTACAGCTCTAGTTTGTGTACACACTTTCCTTAGTCATATTATTCATGCCATATTAGTCTTTCTACACTCTTTCCTCAGTCATACCACTCAAGCCACTATATTTAATTGCCATTTTTTAGTCTTAACTTACACAAGAAAGTGGTGTTCCAAAATTTGACTTTTGAAAATGTTAGGCCCTAAAATCATGATTTGTTGTTGCCATTTTTCAGCAAAAGATAGACATTATATGGTGACCAGTATAAATGGTAGAGGAAGAACCAGGGAAAACACAAGAAAGAATCCACCAACCCACACGAAGCTTTTGGCAAGCTTTCTCTCATATCCACATTGGCTGAGCCAGAGACTCGAACCTATGCTGCAAGAGGTGAGATGGAAGTAATTAGTTATGGTGAGCACATTAAACCACTCTGCCACTCTTTTTTTGGTTTGTAAAAGATCAGTGTTGAATGTGAAGCTCGGTGCACATTGTTTGTATATATTTGTTGATGAGTCAGGAAAACCTTTCGTCAGCCAAGTCGTACCGACTCATGGAGTTTCACCAAGTTAGATCCAGATAAAGTCCATAGGGGCAGCTTATTTATTTGCCTGCAGACATTTTACATGTGTAATATTAAGTTCCCCAAATTTCCCAAGAGATTGTACTTGATGTTAAATTACACTGACCCCTACTTAATTGTAATTCTCCTAGCTACCCATAGTGTGGAGTTATATTCCATATCATCCCTTTTACCTACGTACATGTTAATAAAAGTGATATGCGAAAGATTCCTTGCATTTATTTGTCTAAATAAAAATGAATTTTAAGGATATTCATTTCTCAATTCAACCTAATAGAAAAGTTGTAAAAGTTTTGATTGTTATTGTCTTACTTTAGAAGGAATTGATATGGATTTGAAAATCAAGTTTAAACATTCATATCATGTTTACATAGGTAGAAATGGAAGACATTATCTCCATTATTCATAAGTTTACCCTTTGTGGATTTATTGGTTTTATTTTTTATTAACTTAAAGTTTTAATATAATATACTGCATATGCATTTTACAATAACATATCAATTTCCATATATAATAGTTGTGTATTAAAATTATAAATTCTACAAGTTATAAAGAATGTTTTGTTATCCATTTTCAAAACCTGTTTTTTAACATTTACCTAAAACAAATCCAAGTAGAGAAAAACAACTTATCTTGTTTTTTTTAACAGATACAAATTTTACAGCAAGTTTGTATATAATACTGAAACATATTCATGTTTCCATCAAGCATTTAAAATACACTGTCCTCAGAATATCAGAATTTGCTATAAGTTTTAATCTCAGTATATTTGTCATTGCAAAATGTCTTCGTTTTAAAACAATATTTTTGTCAAAGGACTCAATGCACAAACATGAGAGCTCTGGTTTATTTATATTCAGCTAAAGATTTAGATAATGGTGATGAAGTATAACGTTTTGTATGAGACCATGCAAAAGATTTTGACACTGTATTGTGTGGTGATAAATGGTTACACATATGGTTATTACAAAGTAGCTTCTGGAATAACTCGAGGCACAGTTCTTGGACCTGCGATTTCTCGTTGCTTATCAATGACATCATAATTGAAACTGATTTGGATATTCACTTTACATATGACTGTATGCTACAGAACAATCACAACCCAGTAGGGTAAATTGCAACAGTGGACTCGAAAATGGAACTTTCGATTACAAACTAAAAATGCAAAATAACAAATTACAAGAAAGAAATGCCATAAAACCAATATGCCATAGTCATTAACGGGAAAATCTCTTTCTAATAAAATAGTTAGTTTTAACAATTACCTGTGATTAGAAATGAAACGTTTATAATTGAGAATTATGCACCCATGTAAATGGTACTTTAGCCTTTTTAAAACGTAACTCATCATCTTGCTCAAAAAATGTGAACAATATAAGAAATTCTTTGGGTTTGGTCAGATTTATTTTAGGGTATATTTGTGCAGGTTTTAAAGGATGAAATTTAAAACATCCAAATGCGAGCAGCTAATTGTGCTACATTCAATTATGACTTTACATCAGTAGAGTATAAGTTGTCATCGAGACCATTACATTAACATAGGCTGGAAATATATTAAAATTTGTTCTACAAAGGAGTACAAAACAAAGCAAAATCACCCTGCAACACATTAATAAAATTCAAAAGAAACAATAAAAATCAACATGAATATACTTGTGTAAAACCATAAGCACAAACTGATAGTTAATTAAGGGATTTTGTTTCGTACAACAATCAAAAATTGGAATTTGTCATCAAAACTATTAATCACAAATCCTGAATCGTCAGAAAAACATATTGATAACATTTCCAAATTACTGCGGACACAGTTAATCTAAAATAAGTTTTGATTGTTAAGGTTGACACTGCACAGGGCAACAATGTAATTATGACGTAGCACCAAACAAATCAAGATCAAGGTTTCGCCTCACATGGCTCTGTGATTCTCATGAAAGATGGAAATAACTCGGGGAATCTAAATTGTTGCGTTCTTACAAGTGGTCTCCCAACATCGTTAACAAGACCATTTCTTCCACTACAGAAAGCTGCATGTGTTCTGTATTGACAATAATTTTTGTCAAGGGAAATAAAGCCATAAGCATGTCGTTTTATTATAAATTAATTTACTATATTTCCTAATGATATTGGTTAACTTTGGAAGGCATTTTAGAAAACGTCGCCTTAGTGATCTGTGCAATTCTTAAAAAAAGAAAAGTGACTGGATTCTTTGTTGTAATTCTGCTGTCAGGATCCATGCCTCACATGAATACAGAAAGATTGAGATGACTAGTGCTCTCAGTAGTCTGATTTTAGTTTTTAGAGAGATATTGTTGTCTCTTCAGATGGGTCTTAGCTTTGACATAACTGCCATTGTTTGTGATGCTCATGACAAAATTTCTGCTCTTGATCCCTCTTCCGTGATTATGGAACCAAGATATTTGAATTAGCCCACTGTTTCCAGTTCCTGTCCTCTGACTTTAATTATGGTTGAGATTTGTTTGCCACTATTTGTCATCAGCTTTGTCTTCTCAGCACTTATCTCCATGTCAGATCTAAGGTGGCAAGCTAATCTTCACTGTCTCCCATGCCCATCAATGACATCTGCAAAGCAGAGGTTGGTGATGTTACACATTCCAATGCTGTCCCACAGTGGTTTACCAGGTCTTCGCTCATGATGCGCTTTAAGTAGATGTTGAAAAGCATGACAGGAGACAGCCTTGACATACTCCAGCCTTTGTATTGAACCAGTCCCTTACAGAACCTTGAGCAGTTACTGCACTGTTAGCCTTGGTGTACAGCTGCTTGATTGCGTTAGTCAACTTTTGACCCATGTTGTACTTCTTCATTGTGGCCTAAAATACCTCATGCCACACTGAAAAGCCTTTTTGAAATCTATGAACACATGATAGATGTCTTGTTGATGTTGTGAGTACTTTTCATAAAGAACCCTGAGACTGAATATTTGTTCTGTTGTACTTCTTCCACTCCAGAACCCTGCCTGTTCTTCAGTGATTATTTCTTCTGCTTGTGGGTTCAGTCTGTTCAAAATGATATTCAGCATCACTTTATTAGCATGGCTGATCAGACTGATAATTCTGTAATTTTTGGAACAGCTGGAGATTGCCTTTTTTGGGGAGTGTTATAATCAGTGACTGGGTCTACTGTGTTGGCCATTCACCTATCTGCCAGATCTTGTTGCAGATTTTTGATTCCCCACCATTCTTGATAAGTTCAGATGGGATGTTGTCTACTCCAGCTATCTTCCCATTCTTCATTGCTCTTATTGCTGACTCCACCTCTTTTTTGAGAATGTGGAAATCATCATCATTTGTGGAGTTTGGAACTTCAAGCACCTCTGGGTCTCCTGTGGATGGATGGTTGTCGAGTTCTTTACAATATTCAGTCCATCTTTCTGCAATGTCACTTGCTTCTGTAAGGTATTTTCCATTTTCGTCTTAAATGGTACTGACTCTTGGTTGCTTCTGTCTGGTGAGGTCTTTCACAATTTGGAATGCCTTTATCAGACTGCTCTCTATTTCTGTGCACTTTTGTCCAATCCAATCTTTTGCTTTCATCAAGTTTTTTCTGATATTCTAGTTTATTTCTCGATACTCCACTGCCCCTGTTGCGTGTCTGGTGTTTTTGAGATCTCTTCTGGCATCACACAGATTCAGAATCTCTTCTGTAACCCAGGGTTTTTTCTTTGGGCGATGGAGGCCAATGATGTCCTTGGCAGCTGTTGTCATGACTGTGTTGAAAGTGTCTGTCATCACTTCAACATCAATATCCATCACAAGGAGTGGAGCAAATTTTCCTCCAATTGTTGCTTGGAATGACTTGCAGATGTTAGGTTCCTTCAGTTGTTCAAGGTTGAATTTGAGCCTGATTTTCTTTGGCTTGTTAATTTTCTTCAACCTCACTAGGAAGTTCATATTGACGAGGCTGTGATCACTCCCAACATCAGCACCTGTGAATGTTCTTGTTTTTACTCTATTGATACCAGATTGGTACTGGTTTTGAACCAGTGTGTAGTCGATCTGGTTATGATGGGTTCCATTTGGTGCGTGCCGTGTCCAGCATCTTGAAGCTTTATGTTGGTCTAGGGTGTTGGCTAGTACCAAGTTGTTGTAGCTTTTGAACTCCAGCAGCCGTTTCCCTCTTTCATTGGTAAGCTCATTGCAAGAAGGTCCACAATGATCATCCCAGTCTTTTAGATCATCTTTTCCAACTTTGCCATTCCAATCTCCTTGGATAATAAGGACGTCTTTTTTTACTTACCATGTTTATTATACCCTGGAGTTTGTTGTAAAACTCCTTTATTTCTTAATCATCATGATCAGTAGTTGGAGCATAGACTTGGAGAATTGTGATGTTAAAGGGAGATTCTTTCAGATGAATGGAGATGATTCTGCTAGATATGGGGCAGCATTCAAGCACAGATCCCTTGAATCCCAGTATGTGCCATGTGTAGTGTTCCATCTCATGTGTCAACTCTTGGAGTCTTCCAGCTTGCGCCAGAGTTATAATGTTCCAGGTGGCGATGGCAACGCTCTCTGTCATTCTGATTTTATGCAAAGTACCAGTAGTACACTTGTCACCTACATCCTAGTGGACAACAGCAGGTGCTGTCCTTGTTGACCTGGGCAATGACCAATCCGGAATAATAACTTCAGATTTGTCCAGCATTGTCATTGTCTTGGGAAAAAGTCGTCTGGCAGAGTCCATGCCTCTACAGACCAAGGAGTTGCCAGAAGGGGATGTAGTACTTACTGTACATTGTCCAACTGCCTTAGGGTCTCCACTCCGGATTTTCTTTTAGCGTTTACTCCCTTCGCATTTGGGTAACCAAAGCCAACCAGCAAGGCAGCAGGAGACTCATGTATGGGTGGGTTTGTCCATTTCCCATTTTTCCATCTGCCACTGCCCATATTAGAATATGGAAAAATATGGAAAATACTTTTCATCTTAACCAATAAATGTAGATGTAGTTTGAGTCAGCTGTAGTCCATATTTAACAAAATTCTTAAATAACTAAAGAACTTTCTTTATAAACATCCTGAACTCATGTGTCCATGTGCAGTTAGGATTTTTAACATGGCTTTAACAATCTTTCAGTGACATCGCTATTATGTCTAAAGTGTAGCAGTTCATAGTGACCATGATGTTCAGCACTGGGGCATCATGATGCTGACATGATGCACAATGTCTCACCCAGTCAGCTTATCTTGACACCAGGCTTAAATTATTGAAAAGAATGTTAGTATCTGTTTTCATTAGGTGATTTTTTTTTAAAGTATGGGCATTATAATTTTCTGAGAGTACCTGTTAAAATTTGATTAAGTTTGTCTCTTTGAAATTCATGCTTTAAAGTTAATAAGTATGTAGTAAACCACCAATATCCAAGATGTGTAGCCATAAATTTTCTATTGGTATCCAATATCTCTGCAACAGTATAGTGCAACATAAAGTAATAAATAGGTGCGGTGTATACCAGTCAGTTTTTGTTCGACCGGCGTTGGGTTCATGTGAAATCAAAATATATAAAATTATTCTATTTTGTGCCTCAGCTTCCCAAACTTGGGGAAATGTTGTCATGCTCTAAACAGAAATTAATATAAAGCAATCTTTTTATGAAAATATATCTTCATTTCTGCAGTATAAATATTTTAAATTTCTGTACAAAAATTAAACACCAAAGATATTATAGCACAGATTATCTACTTGTGAATAAGTCTATTGCACCTCCATACAATTATTTCAGTATGACTTTATAATTTTGTACAACCAAAATAGTCATCCAGTTGACATGATGATTCTATTTATTTGGTGTTGTTATTGGGACTCAAATATTACATCTGTTAATAATCATAAATCTTACTAGCAAATTAATTATAATTAATTATTATTGTTTTCTAATGCAAGTTGTTTGTTGAGATTGTTGGCAATCATGACATCGGGAAATATATTTTGAAAATAAAAATTACAGTATTGTTTTATTGATAAACATAAAATGTCAAGGATTTCACTAAATCCTTTATTTTTCTCATGCAAAAGTTTTGTTGTCTATATGCTTGGAGAGCTAATTAGTTTCATGATATATAAAAAAATTAATGTGTTAGTCATAATATTTTGGTTGGGTGCCAATTTTCAAAAACTTGCTATCCGTCATATTATTATACTTGAATGCAGTTTTTTTATATGTCAGTCAGTTAGCAAGGTAACTACAGAATGTATGCAACTTTTCGGATGACACATTTTTGCAGCACTAACATTACTGTCCCAATAACCCGCATCCCTAATGATTTTGTCCCCTTAACGTCTATCCAGTGACAATGAATTGTAACCTAATGTGTTGTAACATACACGTGTGTGTGTGTGTGTTGTTAGCTTGTTGCAAACTGCTACAAATAAATATTCTTGTTGTAGATGTTTTTTCAGTTGGCTTGTTGATGGTACTAAAAGATTATTTATCAAGCATAATGTATTTTCCTAATAATAATAATAATGACTTTATTTAAAGAGGGTAACACAATTAGCTAAGGACTAATCTACCTTGAGGCCCTCATACAAGGAATTTATTTAATTCAGCAGCATCTCAGAAGCCACTGGATATATTTGGTTTGGAAGATGGAAATAGAGTGGGCATTTCTAATCTCAACTGGAATACTATTCCAGAGCAAAGTTCCAAAGTATTGGAAACTTTTCTTGAATAATTCCTTATTAGGTTTGGGAATTTTATACTGTTTTGTAGATATTATTTGCAGGTGGGGTGTATTACCAGGTAGCCTATACTGGAATAGGGATTGTAAATATTCAGGAGCACTATTATTGGATATCCTGTACATTAATTTGGCTTTTCTTAAACATATTTGGTCTTTAATAGGTAATATTTTTAACTTGCCAGCTAAATTTTCCTTGCTTTCTTTCTGGTTTGATATTAGCCTAAATGCTCTTTTCTGAAGATTTTCCAACTTTGATATGTTTTTATCATTTGAATTACCCCATACTGTATTACAGTAGTCTAAATACGGTTGTATGTAACTGTTATAAAATAATTTTCTGTGCCTTTCAGGGAGAAAATGTCTTATCCTACTGAGAAGCCATAAACTTGAATTGACCTTTTTACTGATATGTTTGATATGATCAGTCCATGATAGATTATTATCTACCAAAACACCAAGTAGTCGGGCATCACAGACCATTTGCAACTTTTTTTTATCCTACCATGTCAGACATAGTTCATTGCTATCAAGATTTTTCCTTTTTTTTCCTTGTTGAGATAAGTAATATTTTAGTTTTAACAGTATTTACTACCATGCCATTGCATGTGCACCAGTTTTCCAGCTTGTTTAATGCATTCTGTAAATAAATTTCGAGTTCATGCTTTGTGTTTTGGATGTCTGATAATGTTGTGTCATCTGCATGGAGATCTGTAGATGATATCGAGTCTCTTAGTAAAAGTGGTAGGTCGTTAATAAATAAAATAAATAGTAATGGACCTAGAATTGAGCCTTGTGGCACTCCATATCTAATTGTTTCAGGTTCGGAAAGAACGTTATTTATATAAACATGTTGTGTTCTCTCACTTAAGTATGAAGTAAACCATTTAACTGTTTTTTCATCACATTGGTAGATTTTTAGTTTCTTCAAAAGGATTTCATGATCCACTGAAATCTACAAATACAGATCCTATTATTTTACCTTGGTCAAGTGCTTGAAGCCATTTATCAGTTAAGGAGATCAAGGCAGTCTCACATGAATGTTTCTGTCTAAAGCCTGATTGATTAGGGTGTAACAGCAAGTGTTTGGTTAAATATGACAACAATGAGTCATGGACATGTTTTTCAATCAATTTTGACAAGTTTGGTAGTATTGAGATTGGTCAGTAGTTATCAGCATCATTCTTAGATCCAGATTTGTAAATAGGAGTTACTTTTGCAGTTTTCCATATTTTGGGGACAGATGAGGTTGCAATACTTAAATTGATTATGTTATGCTATCTAAAATAGCAGAGGCAGAAGATTTAACACATTAACCCCTAGCGACGACTTTACGAGGTATGAGGTACTAGCCTACTTCCATGGTCTGTAGCGTCAAGGTCATATATGATACACTAAAGTGGGTAGTATCATTGAAAAGTAGACAGATGTAGCTCTACAATGATAGCAAGTAATATGGATATTTTAATTGTGTTACAAAATACAGAGGAAAAAACCGAAGTTTTTGGACCCGTTTTTTTTTCACCCAAAAATCGCCCATGGTCGGGTTCTGAATTTGTGTCCAGATTTTAGACTTTATGACCTCAGATCTACGGCAGACCGGTCTGAGACGCACACAGACAGGTGAACCTGTGCAAAAAGTAGGATAAGATGGACATTTTGAATAAAGAGTCTTAAACATACGAAAATCATGGGTCCGTTAAGCAAAAAAAAAAAAAAAAAAAAAAAAAAGAACTCCGATTTTTGCCCTTCTGCTCATGCGCCAGTAAACTAACCAATGAAAAACATTTTTTGCATCATTGGTAACCATTTGTCTAACAGATTATTGTTAGGAAATCGATGGATTACGATGTATTTAGAAATAGTCCCCAAAATATGTTTCCTACTCGCATTTTATGCGAAAAAAACAAAAACCTCCAGGGGTTAATGTGTTAATGAATCTTGGACCAATCTGATTAAGTCTGTAGCTTTCTTGGTATCAAGTTCACTGAGACATTTTTTAACAAAGTTTTTTAATACTGGTGGGATAGAGAAACATACTTCTTTAGAGATTTTGCTGCTGCAGAACTTTTTCAGTTCACTTAAGTTGTTTTCTATCACTGGTTCTTTTAACTTTGTGGAGATACTGGTGAAAAAATCATTGAAAACATTTGCAATGTCAGTTTCATCAGTGACTATGGTGTCATTTACCAGAAGTGAGTTAATTTTACTTGTCTGTTGTGTGTTCCTCCAGTGAGTTCATTGAAAACTTTCCAAATGGAGATTGTGTTGCTCTTTTTGTTTTCAAGCAATGACTGATAATGCGACTTTTTAGCTTTTTTAATCATACTTGTTATTTTATTTCTCCATACTTTATATTTTGCATGGTTTCCCCTAGCCTTGAATTGGTCTCGTGTTTTCATAGCATCTAGTATTTCAGTAGTAAGCCAATTAGGTTGGATTTCATTCTTTACTCGATGTACTTTCAGTGGTGCATGCTTAGAGACTACATCCATAAATAAGTCAGTCCACACTCTCAGAGCTTCATCTATGTCATCCAAATTTTGGATCATATTCCATGGAACTTTATATAGGTCATCAAGAAACTGTTCTTCACTAAAATGTTTGAACGATCTGTAAGTGATCGTTTTGTGTTTTTCTTATTTCTCTGGCATTTAACCTTTCTTGTCAAAAAAGTAAGATAGTGGTCACTAAGACCAACATTTGGTACATTAACACAAGCCACATTGTCTGGTAGGTTGGTATAAAAGTGATCAATAAGAGTGCTTGATTTTTCTGTTACCCTTGTGGGCTCATTTACCATTTGGACTAAGCCTAATGATTCAATAAATTCCATCGAGTTGTCCCTTATTTGAGTTTTGAGAAGGTTCTTATTTATATCACCAAGTATATATGTTTCTTTCTCCTGTGCAAGAACATTTTCCATTTGTTTCAAAAAATCATTCCAGATTGCTTTGGAGGAAGGTGGCCTATAAATGAAACCAACTAGGAATGATTTTGCATTATTTTGAGAAATTTCCACCCAGACACTCTCAATTTCGTGTGACTTCAAGTCAAGTCGCCTTTCTGCATTTACATCTTCTCTAATGTATACAACAAGACCTCCCCCCCTGTCTCTCTGTCCCTGCGTAATGGTTTATTGTAGCCTTGACAGTGAAATAGATTATCATTGTGGTTAGCATTTAATTTAGTTTCAGTGAGTCCTAAAATATGTATATTATTTTCTTTAGAAAACAAAATTTACTTAATCTGGTCTATTTTTCCCAATATACCTTGTACATTTAGGTGACCTATGTTAAAACCTTTTGAATTTAGTTTCATATCGATTATATGTATGTTATCATGCAGAGGGGCACACAATGAGGTTGTCTCCATACTACTTTTATCATTCTGACATCCTATTTCTGTATTTAAATGGTCATATATATAAACATTTTCAAAGTCACATGCATACCCTGAAAATCTGTTAGCTTTTGTATGTACAATAGTGTGCAGTGAATAGTTAGAGACAAGAGAGTCACTTGGTATATCTAGATTTGTTTAGATTTGTTGTTGTCCTGATAATGTTGAATCAGTAAAATAGTTTTGAGAAACACAACAGTCTTAACTTTACTGAGGAAATATGGTTTAAACGTTTAGCTGATCCATTCCTTTACAAGCATGGAGGCTAAAAAGAAGGGTGTTTGTTTGCAAATGAGATATGGTATATGTTTTTACAACACAAGATGACATATACAAAGTCAAATTTTTTTTAAAAGCATAGGAGCTTACGTAAGATAACAACAACAAGAGCATAAAGACAACGATTTTTAAAATCTGATCTAAACTTTGGATAAACAGCAGATTAGAGCAGAAAGCTGTTAAAATCTGAAAAGCAAATTTAATATAAAAGACTACGAGTTTGTTTATAAAATTTACAAAATTCAAATAAATGTTGAGACAAATATAATTAAATTTATTTCCAAATTTATTGAAACAAGGTAAAGAAATCGTTCTAACTACACTAACCGAGAAGGGTTTGTCATCTGCTAGGTTTTATTGTTAAGTCTGTTGGAGCATGCAAAAACGCCAAATTGTTTAGACAAGTCATTTTCAGCTACGGTTCAATGTCCCTGCACTCTTCACATAAGCCTTGGCTGTTTACAGCGTAAATAAATTTCTTAGTCACTTTGTTGTGTTTTATCAAAATAGAATTAAGGTACTTAATAATTATATATCTGATCAGCAATTAAATTTGACTTTATGTTAATATACGGAGCGTCTTAAGTGACATGGATGAAAATATTTTTATTTCGTTTAAACAAAATACTAATTCATTATTTTGAAATAGTATTTTCAAATACTATTTTGTTTAAACAAAATACTACTTCGCTTTTTTCGAAATGCTATTTCAACTAAATACTATTTCGTTATTTCAAAATAGTATTTAGTTATTTCGAAACAGTATTTTGTTATTTTTAAATGGTATTGATTATTTCAAAATACTATTTTGTCAATTTAAACAAAATACTATTTCATTGTTTCGAAATGCTATTTTGTATAAATGAAATATTGTTTCATTATTTCGAAATAGCAAGTATTTCAAATGTGAATAGTTTTCTTGTCTTTTATTTCCAGGATGAATTAGACTCACTAGCTGAAGTGTTGGATTCCCATGTCATTCGACAATCCAAAAACTTAATGGATCAAGTGGTATTCCAAACATCATATTTTCAGTTCCAGAGTTGTTTGATTCGGAGAACTACATGTGTCAGATAAGTGAGGAAGAATTCCAGTTATGTCAGAATAATGCAAGGTACCGCGATGGAATGGCTTCTGATGAGGATGTGTACAATCTGTGTGTATATATAATGGCTGAGCAAAGTTTACAAATGGCAAAAGATGCATATGAAGCTCTAAATCTGTATTTGGAGTTACGGCAACATATTAATGACATACTATAAGGGGCATCCTCCTAATAATATATCTACC
The DNA here is from genome assembly GCA_029339505.1 of Unio delphinus. Taxonomy (NCBI): domain Eukaryota; kingdom Metazoa; phylum Mollusca; class Bivalvia; order Unionida; family Unionidae; genus Unio; species Unio delphinus. The sequence goes on from JAQISU010000226.1 coordinate 634,608, forward strand.
GTCATTTTGTGCATCCAGTGAGTGAGATCAATATTTAGAAATAATTGGATTTGAAATTGAATGGAATTTTATCATTTGTGTTTATAATCAGAAAAATATAAATCTTGTACGTAAATCGCTTGACGAATACATACAAAACTAAATTCCTCTGTCATTCATGTTCATAGTGTGCATCTATTTTAATTGACATCAAGTGTGTTTATGTCTTTGATTTTGCAAATTTAACATAAATGATCTCTGTTTTTGTAACAACCATATCTGACCGTAGTGAGAGAAGTGTAATAGTTTCTTAGCTATTCTCATTCTGCATCTGTTCCTTCTCTCCTGCCGCTCAGATACATGTTTTAATTATTATTGGGTTCAATTTAAATTCATTCAATAAATTTCATAATAAATATGGAAACAATGCTCTGCTTGTAGTTATGCCCAAATCATTTAATCTATGTAGCCTTCATCCACCCACCTCAAACTTTAAAAACTTATTTTAAACAATTGGATTCATATCATTTTGTAGAAAATTATGGTCAGTATTGGTCTGAGCTTTCCTTAATCTTGGTTCACCGTTTTTGTAAGAACTAGGAATGGTGGGCTCATGATAGTTGTATGTCAGTTGCCAACCTCACTTCCCTTCCTTTCTTGTGAAGAATTCACAAAAGTGAAGTGAGATACTAAGAGAATCTCAGCAGAAACGAAAGATACCGACTGCAACCCTCCTCTCATGCTGTCGTTAATAGTAGAAATCATTGGATTGACCAGATAACCCCAAAATTGCATTAAACACCTCATATAAACATTTAATTTCTAATGATATTAAATGTGTGCATATGTGTGAAATTACTTAAACGTCATATAAGGCTCAATGCAAAATATAAGGTTAATATGTTACTGTTATCAAGCAATTTATTTAACTGTCAGCGTCTATTAAATCTATATAATACTTGAAATATATGACGTCAACGTTAAGATGACAGTACAATATAAAAAGAAATTCGTTTGCGTTTAGGATGGCAAATATATCAATTTGAATATGAATGGAGTAATGGCTCATGAAATACATGCCATCAGCTGCTTACATGTGGTTTCTTTAGTTTTGACACGGTAGGTAGGATAATAAATGTACGAATGAAATCCCTACCGTCGTTCTTTTTTTTTTGGTTTGTAAAAGGTGGGTGTTGAATGGTGAAACTCTGTGCACATTACTTGTACATGTAGGTGCTGATGAGTCAGGAAAATCTTTGTCAGCCAAGATGGGTACCGACTCATGGAGTTTCACCAAGTTAAGTCCAAATAAAGTCCAAAGACGCAGCTTATTTATTTGCCTGTAATATTAAATTCCCCAAATTTCCCAAGAGATTGTACATGATGTTAAAGTACCCTGACCCCATACTTAATTGTAATTCTCCTAGCTTCCCATAGTGTGGAGTTATGTTCCATATCATCCCTTTTAACTACATACTTGTTAATAAAAGTGATATGCGAAAAATTCCTTGCATTTATTTATCTAAATCAAAATGAATTTTAATCAGGGTTCGTACTCAAATATGAATAATAAATTCAAAGACTTTTCCCAAACTTTCAAAGACCACAAACAGAGATTTCCAAGACCTATTTTTGCTAACATTGTGTATACAGGTCATATGAGAAAACAACGAATGCCAAATACCACAATATTGTTTACTGATTAAAGTCAAACTATAATTAATTTCCTAAAATTACATTATAATGATCGAGAAGATAGGTTAACATTCATTGTTTTTTTCTCCAGAAATAAGTAACATATGTGTCAGATTTAATACAACATAAATTGTTCTCTTAAAGACATCAGCACTGCTTTAAATGCATTATTTTATTTGCTTTTTTTTCTCTTCAATCATTTTGGAAAGAGATGCCACCACTGTCATCTTTTCCTCTGCTCTTCTCCTAAGAGCATTTGACTCTGTGACAAGCACAATGAGTCCTTTTAACTCTGCCTCTTCTGCTTTCTGTACAGAGGAAGCATGTAGGCTGGCAATGTCAGCTTCAAGACGCAGCTTTTTGGCTTTAAGTTCTTCCACTTCATCCAAGGCCAACTCCCGTTTCTTTCCTTTTGGGTTTTTCTTCTCATCCTTCTCCTCTGCTTTCTTCTTATCCAGATAGGCATGGTACTTATGTCTTGCAGAGGAGGCATATGTCATCATTTCATTGCTAAAGTAGAAGTTGCTAGAGCTGCTTTGGTAGGCTGCTTTGTACTTGTCACACCATCTGCTGCTGGCTGTGAAAAGTATGCACTTACTGGTGCGACTTGTTTTGCAGATATTGTATTTTGTTGGTGCTTACATCCTAGAAACGAAACAAAAGTAATTATCACTGCAAGAATTTTAATGAATCTAAATGAAAACATACAACTTCATGATGCATGAAAGTAATTTTTAAATCGGTTTTACATGCTAGTAAGAAAAGCTATTTAGACACAAATTACCATTTAAAAATGGCTTCTGAAAAAGTGAAATAAAATATTGTTTTTTTTTTTATTAAAAAAGGCTGTGATGTGTGGGCACCTAATTCTCTGACTTTAAAATTAGGTTAGGCGGGTTTTCCCCCATTTTTTGTGATAAACAATTCAAGAACAATAACTCTTGTTTAACTCTAATATAGTGTACGCATGCGCACTTTGAAACTGTTTATCCGTGAATTTAATTTAGTACAATGCATGTTTCTGTATTAAATCAAGTAATGATGTTATGTAGAACAAAATTTTCGAAAATGAATTTTTTCCTCAAATGTGTTAAATAAACCGACCGTAGAAGTACATTTAAACAGGCCCTCTTTTGCTATATCTACCAAATCATCAAACTAAACGATCTTATTTTATACCCGACGAGTAATGAATTACCATTATTTTCCCAAAAACTACCAATTGCTTATACTTCTGCATCTTTGTTCCACCAAATGAACATGTAGTTACTAATTTGCAACTTACCTTTGGCATGACTTGTAAGGGCTCCTTCTCCCATTGAAGCCAAGTTGATCGTCTTTTTACACAATGTACAAAACGCCTTTCGTTTGCATAACTTATCCTTTTGCAGCCATTCCTTGTACTTCTCTTGTTCAAGCCAGATATCGTTGAAAGAGCAAAGACCTGGCATTTTTAAACACTGAACTTGCAGAAGATGTAAATCGAATGAAGAAATTTTGAATTCTCGAGCGTGTAACTTTCGCGAACTTTCTACGTAGAATTAGTGTAATTAACATTTTGATTGGCTAAAACTGATGGACTCGTCCAGTCAAATTCAACTATTCGTCAAACGAAAGAAGCCAGGAAAACCAGCTGCTAACGACCATGGGCAATTTTATTGGCGACTTCCTTTGATGAAGTGTGTAGCGGCACCGCATGGCTTTGATGAAGAGTGCATGCGTGATTGAAGTCGCCGCCGAGGCATACTTTGGATGGCCAAACAAAACAAAGCCTCTTTTGTTAATGCGGCGGCAATAAACTGAACGGGTCATCAAAAGAAAGAAACCAGGATAACTGGATTACATCTGAATCTAACAATCTCGGATATTTTTATTTGTGATTTTGGAAAGAAATTAATTTTTGAGGGGTTTATTTCAATTTTCAAAGACTTTTAAAGACCTCAGGGTAATATGCTCGATTTTCCCAAACTTTCAAGGCCTTGAAAATGCTACCTCATTTTTCCCAAACTCTCAAAGACCTTCAAAGACCGTACGAACCCTGTTAATGATATTCATTTCTCAAAAAGTTGTAAAAGTTGTGATCGTTATTGTCTTACTTTAGAAGGCATTGGTATGGATTAGAGAATCAAGTTTCAACACTCATATCATGTTTACATAGGTAGAAATGGAATACTTTATCTTCGTTATTCATAAATTTACGTTTGCCGATTTATAGGCTTTATTTTTCATTAAATAAAATTTTAATTTAATATACTTCATATGCTTTTTTGCAATAATATATAAATTTCCATATATAATAGTTGTGTATTAAAAGTATAGATTCTACAAGTTATAAGTAATTTTTTATGATCAGTTTCAAAATTTATTTTAAAATTTACCTAAAACAAATTCAAGTAAAAAAACAAATTAAATTAAATTTTTGTAACATAAACAGCTTTTCCTGCAAACGTGTATGTGCATATTCATATTTTCCATAAAGCATATCAAATACACTGTCCTCAAAATTCAGAATAACAGATTTTGTTGTAGTTTTAATCTCAATATATTTGTCATTGCAAAATGTCTTCGTTTAAAAAAAAATATTTTTGTCAAAGGACTAAATATAGTTTTGTACGAGACCATACAAAAGATTTTGACACTGTATTGTGTGGTGATAAATGGCTACAAACGTGGTTATTACAAAGTAGCTTCTGGAATAACTCAAGGCACAGTTCTTGGACCTGCGATTTCACGTTGCTTATCTACGACATCATTATTGAAACTGATCCGGATATTCACTTTACATATGACTGTATGCTACAGAACAATCACAACCCAGTAGGGTAAATTGCAACAGTGGACTCGAAAATGGAACTTTCGATTACAAACTAAAAATGCAAAATAACTCAGATTACAAGAAAGAAATTCCATAAAACCAATATATCATAGTCATTAAGGGGAATTTCTTTAGAAAATCTCTGTCCAGTTAAATAGTTAGTGGTAACCATTACCAGTGATTTGAAATGAAACCTTTATATTTGAGAATTATGCACCCAAGCAAATGATACTTTAACCTTTTTAAGACGTAACTCATCATCTTGCCCCAAAAAATGTGAACAAATTAAAAATTCACACAGTTTGGTCAGATTTATTTTAGGATATACTTGTGCAGGTTTTAAAGGATGAAATTAAGAACATCCAAATGCGAGCAGCCAATTGTGCTACATTCAATTATGACTTAACATCAGCATGGTATAAGTTGTCATCGAGACCATTACATTAACATAGGCTGGAAATAGATTAAAATTTGTTCTACAAAGGATTACAAAACAAAGCAAAATCATCTTGCAACTCTTTAATCAAGGGTTTTGTTTCATAAAACACTTCAAAATTGGAATTCTTTATAACGAATATTAATCACAAATCCTTAATCTTCAGAAAACATATTCATAACGTTCGAAAATACTGCTGACACATTTAATCTTAAATAAGTTTTTGCTGTTGAGGTTGCCACTTCACAGGGCAACAATGTCATTATAAACGTAGCACCAAACAAATCAATATCAAGGTATCGCATCGCATGGCCATGTGATTCTCGTGAAAGAGGGAAATAACTCAGGAATCAAAATTGTAGCGTTCTTACAAGTGGTCTCCCAACATCGTTAAACAAGACCATTTCTTCCACTACATTTCAGAAATCTGCGTGTGTTCTGTGTTGACAATAATTTCTGTAAAGGGAAATAAATCCATAATGCGTGCCGTTTTTTTTTAATTAATTCAATGTATTTCCTAATGATATTGGTTAACTTTAGGAGGCATTTTTAAAAACTCCGCCTTCGTGATCTGTGCAAAATTTGTTTTAAAAGAATTTTTTTTAAAACACCGGTGGGGAAAACATCACATTGCAGTTTTTGCGTTATAATATTTTTTGTAAACACATACTCTTCTTGGGTGAAAATTTTAAAATACTTGCTATCGATCATATTGTTATACTTGAATGCAGTTCTTTATGTCGGTCAGTCAGCAAGGTAACGTACAGAATGATAGCAACTCGTCTGATGACACATTTTTGTAACAGTAACATTACAGTCTCTATAACCCGCATTCCTAATGATATTGTCACCATAACGCCTATCTAGTAACAATAAACTGTAACCTAATGGTTGTAACATACACATGTATGTATGTATGTATGTATGTATGTATGTATGTATGTATGTATGTATGTATGCATGCATGCATGAATGTATGCATGCATGCATGTATGCATGTAAATATTCTTGTTGTAGATGTTGGTTCAGTTGGTTTGTTGATGGTACTAAAAGATTATTAAGTAAGCATAATGTATTCTCCTGATATTGCGGAATCAGTAAAATAGTTTTGACAAACACAACCGTCTTAACTTGAACGAGGAAATATGGCTTGTAATTATAGTTGGAGTCTAAAAAGGTGATTAATTATTTTACAAACGAGATATTTCTCTTTACGACACAAAATGACATATACAAAGTCGAAAAGATTTTAAAAGCATAGGAGCCTACGTAAGATAAACAGAAGATTAGAACAAAAAGCTGTATAAATCTGACAAGCAAATTTAATATTAAAGACAACGAGTTTGTTTATAAAGTATACAAAATTTAAATAAATGTTGAGACAAATATGATGAAGTTTATTTCCAACTTTATTGAAACAAGGTAAAGCAATCGTTCTAACTACACTAACCGTGACAGGTTTGTCATCTGATCGTCCGTCGGAGCTTTCACTTGCAAAAACGCCAAATTGTTTCGAAAAGTCATTTTCAGCAACGGTTCAATGACTTTGCACACTTCATATAAATTTGTTTTAACGAAAGAGTATTTCGAAAATACGAAATACCATTTCGAAATAACGAAATACTATTTCGAAATAACGAAATTTATGTGGTGATCGCAGTTTAGTGTACGGGCGCAGCACAAATAATGAAAGAATTGAAAGCTGGTGGGGCTTCTTGCGCAAGGAATATGTAGAGTTCTGGTTGTCACTCTTCGACCAAATAAAAGCTGAGGGTAACTTTGACGGCCGGTATTTGGACAAAAATCTTGTGCTATTTTGTTTTCTTGGTATGATACAGATACGGACAGCATAACTCTGCTTATGTCTGTCTGTCTGTCTGTCTCTCTCTCTCTCATATACACGCACACGAATATATATTAAATATGCATAATTCATCGTAAGAAAATACGAGTGCCGATTACAGATTATAATGTTTAAAGAGAAAACACTATGCAATATAATTAACAACACTACTTTGAGTATTTTAATGCTGATTGGGAATATTTGTATTACCGTATATATTCCAAATCATTATTACTGTTATACGAGCTTATGACACTGATTATAATGACTCTTATATGTTAGTGTTGCGACTTGATACATCATATGTATATTTAACAAAGCTGTCTTACCAAATAATATCTAATTTATAGTGTTTCTTTATGCCACATTAAGGTCATATGTTCAATTGGAGAAATTCGTTATCAGCCTTTCAATTCTTTTCATCCCTAGTATCAAGTATTTCAAATGTGAATAGTTTTCTTGTCTTTTATTTCCAGGATGAATTGACTTGTAGTCTAAGTGTGGCATTCCCATGTGATTCGACCATACAAAAAAATGGTTCCAAGTGGTATTCCAAACATCATGTTTTCAATTCCAGAGTTGTATGATTCGGAGAACTACATGTGTCTGATAGATGAGGAAGAATTCCAGTTATGTCAGAATAATGCAAGGTACCGCAATGGAATGGCTTCTGACGAGGATGTGTACAATCTGTGTATATATATATAATGGCTGAGCAAGGTTTACAAATGGCAAAAGATGCATATGAAGCTCTAGATCGGTATTTGGAGTTACGGCAACATATTAATGACATACTGTAAGGGGCATCCTCCTAATAATATATCTACCGTCATTTTATGCAAGCAGTGAGACCAATATTTAGAAATAATGGGATCTGAAATTGAATGGAATTTTGTCAGTTGTGTTTACCATCAGAAAAATATAAAACTTCTACGTAAATCGCTTGACGAATACATACAAAACTAAATTCCTCGGGCATTCATGTTCATTTACATAGTGTGCATCTATTTTAATTGACATCAAGTGTGTTTATGTCTTTTGAATTTGCAAATTTAACATAAATGTTCTGTTTTTGATCTATACTCATTCTGCATTCGTTCCTTCTCTCCAGTGGCACAAATAAATGTTTTAATTGTTATTGCGTTCAATTTAAATTTATTAGTAGTAGAGGGGGTGAACAGAACGAAACTAATTCAGACAAACTAGAAAATGATTGTTTTGATTTCATACATGGCGTCTATTTGTCAAACCAAGGCCTCGAAAATAAATTTAAAAAATGTCAAAAAACATAACTAAGGCTTCTAACTTTCGAGACGCTTATTTGTTGTCATGCCCTCTCTGCTGCTAGTGTTTTAATCGAATATTGTATCACATCCGATATGATATATTGACCAGGGGTCATGTAAATTTATCGTTATAAATTCATATGGGTTTGATTTAGCACGACTATATAATTTTTTTTAAAAGGTTATAATCCATATCTCCCCCACACCTGGTCCGATGAATATTTCTAAGTATGCGAATATCAACTCCATTAAACATTAAACACAGCTAGAATATTACAGTTATCCCTGATCACTTTTGGAATTTGTGTGTACCTATGGGTTACATAAATCACATCTGTGCTTTTACGTCTGCCTCAGGAGAAATCCAATCTGGATTTGATTGGTTATCCAGCATCTTATCATCATATACGACTAATTTGTTAATAGATCCATCAATGTAATCAACACTCTGTGCTTCATTGATATCAATGATAAATTCAATAACATCTTCATCTTTATTTAACGATTTTGCATTCTCGTTAAAATCTTTTAACACATCATAACATCTTTGATCATCTACAGATGCTGCCACTAAATACAACCCATCGCATTTTAACCATCTCATTATCAGATTAACAGTTGCGTCTTGCCACTTCCAGATGGACCTATGATAATCATTCTGATGGAATTTGGTAGCGATGCATGGTATTTAACAGATTCTCGTGTTTTTATCACCGACAAATCAATTACATTCATGTTATTATCAATACATTATGGATCTATATTGTGTGAAATATAAGACGTGTACTAGAACAAATGACTTAACAAAGATTACAACAAAAATTAACAGATCAGCGTTCACTGGCAAGTGTGCAAAATTACAAAGAAATTTAGATTTATTTCTGCAAAATTGGGTGATGATTGACAAAACTCCCAGGGAATCCATGGGCCAAATATTCAGGAGAAATACATCTTCCACGATATAATTACTGCGGCCCTGGAACCAGACTCAATATATGATCTGACAGCCAAGACCAACCAAGATCAGGTGAATATTCTATAAATGAAATTGATTGGGCTTATCATGCTCATGATGTTGCTTATAAAAGTAGCAATCTGCAACATAGACATATCGCAGATGTGAAATTGATTCACACGTTAAATTCTATTACAAATAATCTTTAAAGGAATCATTAGGTAACTGGTTAGTAAGATCTATGATGAAAGGTAAACTAATGCTAGGTGCCGGTATTTAATCAGCTGATTAATATTATGTCGGAATATATTTATTATTCCCAAAGAGGTTACTGGAGGGGTAAATCAGCAATTAATAAATTTGCCAAAGCAGCAAAAGTCAAAAGTAGTTACTACAGCAGATTGGTTATCAAGACAGGCGATATGGCAAATTTATCTACCACTGCCTTAACAAATTCACTTTGCACATTTTGATGTCATTGTTCCAAATGAATTTCATTAGATGGATATATTATTCTTACCACATGATACTAGATGTCGAGTAACATACAAGTACACATTAATTGTAGTTGATGTTGCGAGTAGATACAAAGAAGCAGAGCCATTATTTCTACAAAGACAGCATCAGAAGCTGCTTCTGCGTTTGAACGAATTTATCGACAAGGACCTTTACAATCTATTACAGATTGATCCTGGCAAGGAATTTCAAGGTGCAGTATCATCGCTGATGAAGCAATATAACATCACCATCAGACAGGGACATACTACAATACACCGTGATAGGCAATTGTTGAATGATTTAATTGAACACTTGTTGAGCATTTATTTGGATATCAATACGCAAAGGAATTTATTCAAGACAGGAGATCTCATGAACGGGATGCAAGGTTACCAAGTGTGATAAATGAATTAAATAATAAAATTACTCGAACAATCAATATGAAATCTAATAGCGCGATCACAAAAATGTATACCCACACGAAATGATTTTCAAAAGAAAAAAGTACTTGGTAATGTGACTGTCCGATATTTATATGAACCAGGTGAGCTCGAGGGAGGTAAAAAAGAGCTTCTGATCCTATCTGGAGTGTTACATTGCACAAAATATCTAATATAACTAGAACCAAGGGTAGACCCGCAATATACAGATTGGATTAAACTGCTGCTCAGCATTGATTTACACATGAACAGTTGCAAGTGATACCTGAGGATACTCAATTACCACCGCGATCACTTAACTAGCATCTATGCATCTGTTACAGTTAAGACAGGTCAACATCGTATTTTCTCATGTATGATCAAGACTACTATCCTTCCTATCTACGGTAAATTGTAGCGAATCCTTGTCTTTAGACCAGGACCATAGCATTATACAATTAGAGCTCACACATTGATTATTTTGCTGTTGTTTCAGCATCATTACAAATTCAACATCAATATCAATGTGACGATTATTTTTTTGTCACTTTGTTTATAACCAGCGAGTTTTTTTATTCTTATATCATTGCTGACAATTTCATTGTTAGTGTTTTCATTAGAATTTAAAATAACTCTCCAAGATTGATTTATTTGTCTAACTCGTGACACTGCGAGAAAACTAAATTAGACCACTCGATGCGATCATCTACGATCCAAACAATTGTATCAGAGATGGTTAACCCCTGAGATGAGTGTATCGTCATTGCGTATCCTAGCTTCCAGGAAGATTTGTCAGCGTGCAATGTATCTTCGACAACATCAATATCTACCAGAACAATATCATTTAATACAAGATTCTGTTTTTCTGTTTGCCCAGGAATTTCAGCGCCAAATTCCCATATTCGTGTATCAGCTGGTCTATAACATAACGGTAGAGATAATTTTGGAAACTTTTCTTTATCTAATTGAAACCGCTGTTGAAGTGTGTCACTGACTATCTTTCTACTTGCCACTATCAAATCCTTTGGTCTCCACGCATCCCAAAATCATTTAATGAAGTTTCTGGAATTATTTTACCCGCTATTTTGCACTAGATTTTATGTGACTGTAATCTGATTAATTTCTTGTCTTCTAGTAATAATAAATGTTGCTCTGACAAAATACATTCGATTATCGAGATATGCGATTATACTCGCCGCTCTTTCGTAGTTCATCATGACAACAACACTATTATTGATTCGAAATGTTGACAAGGTGTGAGATGCACCATCTTTCTTAAATTCGTTCTTGTCATCATGAATTCTATCGATGACCTTTTTATCCTTCGCTGGAGTTTTTATTGGTAAGTCTACAGAGATTCTATAGAGATTTGAAGTTTTCCAGGGTTTTATTTTGTATAATGGCTGAAACTCTTCCATACTATAATTAAGACAAGTATTGCAATAAAAAATATTGTATATAATGAATCATTGCAAATAGTTGATGATAGGATCAGCAAGTTCTTGTAACAAATCCTGCAGAAACGAATTCTGCGGATATCATTCACAGAGTGTGATGAGGAAGCTTAGGTCCAAAACCTTGCATACGATGCGATGTTGTAGTACATGGTAAAACACAATTGTGTCTCCAATGTGGCAGTAAACGGTACAGAGAGCTTAAACGGTAGTATGATAATAGAAATAACGACCTTGGCTCTGTCAAGGGACCAAGAATTTGTAAGGCATTCCGCAAAAATTATGAAGTATCTCGTGATGGTGTAGTCAGAAGCTGCCAGTTGAGAAAAACTTTTGATAATGCTAGTTATCTCAGATTTGCTGTTGGAAAAGAAAAAGAAAATCTAAATTGTTTTATTTACGAAGTGTATAATGGAGAAATACCCCATGGTCATGTGATTGACCACATTGACAGACAAAAACTTCATAATTTTTGTAACCGTCAAGCTATCACACAGAGCAAAAATAATATAAGGAGGCTCGCATGAAAATTTTATAAATCTGCAAGATCTATTAAATCCATCAAACACTGAGACTGGCGAAGAATTAATTTTCAATCGATGAATGCAGCCAGAAAACATTTCAGTATTTTCACAACTTTAATGAAGCATGTTGCAGATAAAACAATTAAATTTACCTTGTCCTTAAATTCGGAAACTGATTTCATTTTCTTATACGGAGATAACTCCACCACGGATGTGTAAGAAATTAATAGAGTTACCTCCCGTGACTTGAACCATTTCACGATATATGTGCAATATATATTCGGGTACACCAAAAATAATTTGACTCGCAAGTAGAACTAAATTCAAGTTGTATTTTTTTTATAAGTAGACCGAAATTCTAAATTTATATTGTTTTATAAAATAGAACTAAACTGTAGTTGCTTTGGTTTTTTTTGCAATCTAAAACTACATATGTGTTAAAGGTTTCTTACAGTATATAATAATTTGAATATATATATATATCAACATAAGAAGGTCCGTTGGTGCAATGCTAGAGCGTCTGATTATGGTGCCAGAGGCTCGAATTCTGTAACAAGCATATTGTTGACGGTTGCGTAATAGTTGTTTTTCTATAAAAGTTGGTGCGCCAGCTCGAAGGCATTTCATGTACATCTCCCATCACGTTCGAATAACGTGGTGGGTGCCATTTTTGCACCTACCCCGGGATTTGATCGGGTTTGTGTGCATGAAATTGAAATGCATAGACAGCCTTCTGAATATTACAACATTTCGTTTCGCTTACAAAATTCGCATGAACTATGTTTATGGGCGCCCCCAAAATAAACAGTAGCGTGGATGCAAAAGCTCTTGTCACATTGTGGTAACCCCACAGGGCATTCATAAATAATGTTTTCGAAAAGAAACGGTCATAGGGTCAAAGACACAAAAGTCTCGAAGAAACAAATGTCCCAAAGACCCTATCAAAGATAGGGAAAAGACAAACAGGACCCTATGAAAGACACAAATGCCAATAAAACGAACCCAGTGAATGATAACTGCTCATCACGCAACTGTTTATTTGTATTTAATGATTTATTTATTATATAATGAATTATGAAAATATTAATGATGTAATTTCTGCTATTACAAATTTGAAAAATCAGGGGATACAATTATCCGATAAACTAAATTGTGACAAAATTCTTTCTGATTTTGAGTATTTACAAGAGCTTAAATCCGAAAATAGATTTATTTCGCAGTTTAGATTCAGTAAGGTAATCCGACAAGCAAGTTACGTATCATTAGCGGATAATAGCGAATTAAATAAATGCATATGCGTCTTTACCGCAACAGAAAATAATAAGATCAGAATTATTAACATAATATGAAACAAAAAAAATATTAATGCACGTGTAAGGCAACTAAAAAAGGATTATAGAAAACGAAATAGTAACCCACTTCATATTAGAGAAGGCGGCTTCTAAGTAGCGAAGCGAATGTAGGTCAGAATAGAATTATGTATGATTCGTAAATATTTTTTTTTTACTAGTGAAAATCGTGCCCAGTTAATACTGATAGGGAAAAATCGTGCACACTGACAGATTTAATGATTCTGATAGGGTAATTACTACTAAAAATAATGAAAATCGTCCATTTATTAATTCTGATTGGGTATTTGCTAGAAAAAATAATGAAAATCGTTCATTTATTAATTCTGATTGGGAAAAATCGTGCAAAGTGATTAATTTCACAATAATGTATAATAGTCATTTTATTTTTGCGACTGAAAATATTCACTTATATATATATATATATATATATATATATATATATATATATATATATATATATATATTGTTCAGATCGACCGATTTGCTAATTCTGATTGGGTATTTACTACTAAAATTCGTGTAAATTGATTGATTTGCTAATTCCAATAGGGTATTTGCTACCAAAATAGGTGCAAATTGATTAATTTGCTAATTCTGATAGGGTATTTACTACTAAAAATCGTGCAGATCGACCGATTTGCTAACACTCATAGCATATTTACTAATTTATAAAATGAACATCGTCCGTGCTGAGGGCATTTACAAATATAACTAATAATTTGTGCGGAAATTGTTAAAAATTATTATCATTCTAAATCATAAATATCTTTGCGTTTAAGATTTTATATAAAGACTTATTTGTAATTTCTCTTGAGATAATTAAGTTAGAGTTTTGGTCCGTAAGTTTGAAATTCATTCTAGTTAGTAGTGAATTATGGTATCGTAAATAAATGGGGTTAAGTGGTAGTTGTATAATTAAACTTCCAAGAGATACTTGAGGATTGAAAGTATACAGAATATATCCCTGCTGTTCCTGATTTTATATTTTTGTGTTTGATAACTTCCATCGATTGCATCACACCCAAAATTGACCGCGATCATCGAGGTTATATTTACATTCCCGGATGATATATGTGTACCACCACCAAATGGATCATTGTCATATCTGAGAATATTATCCTGCTGCGGTGTTATATTTCTCCATGCGCGAGTATTCGAGGAAAGTTTTCATTGATATGATCGCTGAGTGATTTCTTTGGTTCATTGGTTGCAAGTTCAGATATTGCAAATGTCTGTAATTGTTGTTCCGTTTTATATATATATATATATATATATATATATATATATATATATATATATATATATATATATATATATATATATATATATATATATATATATATATATATAACTGAGAAATACATAATACGATTGCTTTGTGGTTCCATAGCGTTCATAATACTCGTCATGAATTACAAAGTCACGAATTTCTCTGATAAAATGCTCGATATCTCCATAATTTGATTTACATGCTGAATTGTTTCGATAATCTGTTGTCTTAGGTCATCAGAATAATACTGCCTAATACTCGCAAATGAATTCTTTAATTTATCAAATGTGCGTTCGAGTTCAGGAGTAATTCTGACTGAAAGAAATTTAAAATACTCCTCTCTGACACGAGGCTATTAGTGTCTCGTACTCAAATAACTTGCTTAAAAAAATCTCAACGAATTCTCATATTCAATCAAAAAATAATCATGAGAAAGTATTTTTATCTTCTTCTTTGATACTCTGTTTCCATTATATTTTTTCCACATCTGTGGTAAATTCATTCCGGACGAGGTCAGGTATTTGCAATGGTGCCTGAGGAATTTCAGGGCAACCTAGCACTGTTCTGATCGATGATTGATAAATATCCACGACGTAATCTGGAGAAATTATTTATATCGCGGTTGTCAGGGATGGTTTGTGAACCGTTATAGCTATGTGTCACAGGACTTTTGTCGATGACCAATATATGTGATTGTCATGATGGAGTGCGCGAGTGAGCGATCGATCGATGTGCATGATTTCTGTGCTTCACGAGTATTACAATCAATCCCCCGTATTATTAAAATAGTTGAGGCGGAGAATCGGACATAATATTCAGACAAACTAAAAAATGATAGTTTCGGTTTCGTACGGGGGTGGGGGAATTATACAACCTGTTATAAATTGTTTAATTCATAGCAGCTAACGAGGGGCGCGAAAACAAATATGCGTCTCAGTTCGTCATAGGCAATTTCTGTTCGTTGACACTATTTATTTCGATTTCGCAACAGGCCTTTGTTTAACAAATAGACACTTATAAAAAAAAAAGTTTTTCAACCGAATATTTTATCAAGTCCGATTCGATATATTGATCTGGGGTCATGTACATTTGATGCAGCATCGCTAAAGATATTTCTAAAATGAATTATGTTCATATCTCCACTGTACCAGGTCTGATGAATATTTATAAGTGTGTGTCAACTCCATTAAACACCGCAAGAATATTACACGACTAGCCACGACTAACCAAAACCAGGTGAATATCCGATAAACGCTATTGATAAGGTGTGTCATGCTCATGGTGCTGCTTATAAAAGTAGCAATCTGCAACATAAACATATCGCAGATGTGAAATTGATTAGTGCGTTAAATTATCTTATTAATAAATCTTTCAAGGAATCATTAGCTAACTGGTTAGTAAGATCTGCGATGAAAGGTTAACTGGTATTAGGTGCTGGTAATTAGGTATTACAAATTGGTCGAATTTACCCTCCTCATCTTCAAAACTCACAGTGACACATGATAGTTTTTACTTAACTCAAAAATAAAATCAAACAAATTCTCACCAGAAAAATATTTAACGGTTCTATCTAGTGGAAATATTGTTACTGTGTTAGTCTACGCATTTACATTATGATTAATGACATTGATTGGAGCTCCTTTTGATTTATATTTTCATTCATATTATAATACTCCTGTTATAGTTGCTACGATTGTTTGAAATCTTAATGATGTTTCTAGCTCATCCACATTTATTGTAGCACCAGAATCCTCGACTTTTAGTGCCAATTTGTTTATCTTACTACGTCTTAGATCAGTTAGACCGTTTCCACGCATCGCATCTGTAAAATGCTCTATTACTCGTTCGGCTACACAGTTTATTCTTGACAGTTTCATAAGTTTCAATTTCTCAACACTTGGGTTTTCGTTTATCGGATAAATCCCATAAACAACCGCACTGACAGGATATGCTCGCTCGTAATACGGTTGGTCAATTCCGGTTAATATGGTTAGTAATCATGACTCACGATAATATTTTTTTTTTTTTTTTTTTTTTTTTTTTAGGATAGGGCTGTATTTATTACGAAAAATCCAGTTCCATGTTTCTGATAGTATAATAATTTTCACACTGAAAAAAAAATACTTTCGATGTTCAAGATGCGCTGTTATACCCGCTTCTCGTTTGTCGTTCATTGTAGCATCAACACTACCAGCGATTCGAAATGTTGACCAAGAGTGAGATGCTCCATCACTCTTAAATTTCTTTATAGTATCATGAATTTTACCTATTATGCTTTTATCACTCATTAGACCCTTACTAGGTGCATCCACAGAGATTCTATCGAGATTGAATTTATAAGCTTTCGAGGGTTTGATTTTGGATAATCTCTCGAATTCCTCCATATATTATAATTAAAACAAGTATTTAAATAAAAGTATTTTATATAATGAACCACTGTAGATGGCTTATGATAGGATCCGTAAATCCTTGTAGCAAATCGTTCAGAAACGAATGATGTGGATATCAATGACAGAGTGTGCGACGAGGAAGCTTAGGTCCGAAACCTTGTATACGAGGCGGTGTTGCAGTACGAGGAAAAACTCAGTTGTGATGGTAAGCGATACAGAGAGCTTAAACGTTATTATGATAAAGAAATAATGACCTTAACTATGTCAAAGACAAAATCATAAGAAACCGCGAGGACTATATTACTAGATTCTCAATAAATAATAATCTAGACAAATAGTCAATCAGATAAATAGTATATTATATATAAATGAACCAAGAATTTTAACCACATCCAACGATCAGCTACTATTAAGTATCTCGTGATGGTGTAGTCAGACATTGCCGGTCAAAAAACCCAGTAGGATTTGCCAATAATCAGGGTTATTTAATGTTTACTAGTGAGAAAGGTTAGAAAAAGACATCTATGTCATCGGATGATTTTTGAATGTTTCAACGGAGAAATCCCAGATGCTCTTGTGATAGACCTCATTAGTGGTATGCACTATAGTCTGAATATAAATTCATTAAGAAAGTACAAAAGGCCGTTAACTCATCATTAGCGAACAATAGCAAATAAATAAGTTCGTACCTCTGTTTACCGCAGTAGAAAAAAATAAGAACCGAATTATCAAAAGAATATGAAACTAAGAAAAACCCATTAAATTACGAGTCAGACAACTGAAGCAACTAATTCAAAGTGAAACTACAAGCACATTTACAGGTAACGAAGACGTCTTTTAAGTAACAAGCCAAAGTAGGTCAGTGCTATTAGACTGAAATATATATTTTTTGCACCTGCTGAGGATATTTACTAGTGAAAACTGTGCACCTTCATTATACGATTATATATATATATATATATATATATATATATATATATATATATATATATATATATATATATATATATACACACACACACACACACATATATATATATATATATATATATATATATATATATATATATATATATATATATATATATATATATATATATATATATATATATATGATCTTACCAGCGCTGATATATTTACACATTATGATTTGGTATTTACTGGTAAAAATAATGAAATATCGTCCGATTTTGTAACTTTGAGAGGGTAATTCCCTTTTCAAAACCAACCGCTTTAATTTCACACACACACACACAAACACACACACACACAAAACAGTTATGCGAGTGAAATATTTTATTTATAATATATTTTTTTGCCCCTTGATTCACATTAGCGTGGATTGAGATCTTAAGACGGAAATTCTTTAGGATTTCACATAGAGACTTATTTGTAATGTTTCATTATGCAAGTCAATCAAGTTTTTGGATTGGTCAGTGAGTTTAAAATTAATTCTGGTTAATAAAGTATTATGACACCGCATATAGACTGGTTTTACAGGCTCTTGAATAGTTAAAATTACGGGTGGAACCAGTGATGTAAACGAATATATAAAATGTATCCCTGCTAAGCCTGATTTTATTTTTCGAGATTTATTTTGTAGCTTCCATCAATAACATTGCATACAAGATTTACTGCGATCACCAGGATATTAATTATCTCGGGTGAGTTATTTATAGCTCGTTTACCCGATATGAGAATTTCTAATCGTGCTATGTCGGAGAGAATATTATTAAGACAGGTAACAACCCAGCTAACACAAAACGTTTTCAAAGCGTTGCTATATGGTTTTGTGTTGGTGATGTGGGAAAATAACGTTTTGGCAACATTGCTAAAAAGTTACACATGAAAGTGAAATTAAATACTGTGATAGACGTGGGATAGAAAGAAGATCGTATTCAACGGGTAAACCATACCGAGGGGCCGCTACCAATTGATCCCTAAAAGGAATCCGCGCTGGAAATTGTATTGTTGCAGTAGACAGCTGGAGCTATGCAGAAGAGAACCCTTTCATGTGAATTAATTACTGGAATGTAACTTAAATACCGCAAGATATTTGGAGGATAACAATTCAAAAATTATTTTAAAAGATTAGTTGTAGTTCTAATTTGATGGTTTTATGTATTGTCTTCAGGGATAGTAGACTGGTTAAGCTCTATATTCTTAATAATTTCATAGGTATGATTAATAGTTTTATTTTTTTTCCAAGGGACTTGAAGGACAATTCCGAATGATTAATGTTGTACTATTTACGCGGCAAGCAAAAATTTAATAAATGTCAGGAGACATTTACACGTAGAGAGGGAAAATGTGACCCAGGACTTTCACGTGTCGTGGACCAATGTACTTATTTGTCATGGGTGAGTGCGTTCGTGAGCGATCGATCGATGTGCATGATTCACGTGCTTCACGAGTCCGAGTATTACATTCTATCCGCCTATATTACTAACAAAAAGCTTCAGTCATTCCTACTCTCGTTCTTGAGATAGACAACACATCGAGCAGTACGATTGGAGAAGAAGACCAGGGATTGAATATAATTTGGAAAAAATTATTCTCTTAGAGTCTGGTAAGGTATTATTTGTATTTTGCAGTGATGCAATTATAAATGCCGGTGTGTGTATTGTGCATTTTATTTGCGTCATTTAAATTCTGTATTGTATTTGTCTTGTATTCTAAGTATGCGCTTTTTATTGTTTTAGGTTTTTATTTCGTACCATTTCATGTCACAATAATTCCCACAATCGACAAGCGAGTGTTTTCATTTCAACCCTAAATGAGACAAGAGCTCACAGGCTCACAGCTATCTTTGATTCTTTTCCTGTTATGGATTTTATTCTACGCTTGAGCTAATCATAGATATCCTTGATTTCACAACTACTTTTTGATAATTCAATAACCATCCACTCAGGGGTTCCATCTGGTTTCTTTTTATTTGCAAATACCATAAATATGTTGGGCTGTTGACCCGCGAATGATTTTGATCGTACATTTTGCCGACTGTAGTATATAGATATAGGACTGTCAGGTAGACCAGCAAGTTGGTCTCCAAGCCTTTTTTATTTTGACATAGCAGCACATAGCGGCTTTAACAAAATAAAAACCGGCTGAGAGACCAACTTGCTGGTCTAGACTGTCGGGGGCAAAAGTTTTTGGCTTCCCGTATTCTGTGGCCGCTTCGGTTCCAGAACAGTGGTATGTTTTTACGGCATATTTTGAGATAAGTTTGGAAATTTTGAATGTAAAAGCACTGGAAACCAATAGAATAAATATTTGGATTCATGTTTATAGTACTAAGCGGCCCGTGGAAGTAAAAGTTAATATTTCTGCGAAGTGTTGAAGTTTCAAAATTAATTTTTTTCAATTTTGTCAAATGTGATTAGCAGTGCCATAAATCATTTCCTTGTTAACTCCATATCTTGAAACTGACATAGTAAGGTATTCTAAACATACACTTTCTATAGATTTGATAGTAGTAGTAAATCATAGAAGTGAGCTAATCAGCACGGTCAGAGTGAACATGTTTTTGTTTTTTGCATCCATTTTTCTAATGAACAACAAAAGCCTGTTAAGTTTAGTGCAAGGTGGTTTAATTTTACATAACTTGTTCAGTTAATCAATATTGTTAGTACAAAGTATATTTTCCTAATTTTATGTGATTGCCTTAATGTAATTCTTTTACACACATATATCTACTCGGATGTAATGTTTCAGTACATATATTTAAATTTATCTGCAGAAATGTAAATTATAATGACATGTATAAAAGTTCAGTGTTTTATTTTCTGGTCTCTCTCAAGGTATATGGGAGTACACCTGACAAAGTGATATTGCTAGCCAGGACAGTATCAAAGATTCCCTTGGCAGTCAGCTGCACCAATTGTTGTGGTACCTTACACAGGAACAGATTCACTTCAATGCATATTTTGGTGAGTTGTGTGAAATGGATTTCCTTTTTAATCTTGTTTTTTCTCCTCCACTTTTAACCATGGCAAGAGTATGTTTGCTATGGATTTGATTATATGCAGGTTACAATTACTAGCAAGATAAAACTTATCTAAATACAACAGCTTTATTAACTGTGCTGGCCAATGGGAAAATGATGCAAAGTTTCTTTCTTAGTGTTATTAAAATACAGCATTATCCATACATATTGTCTTATCAATAGCTGGGATCAATCTGGATATAGAATGTAATTCAGTTCACAAAGATTGGTCCATAGATTTAATGCTACCTGAAGAGTTGCCTCCCTTAGTCTACTCAGATTTATGTTAAAAGTATAGATTTCATTTCTTAATGAAATCAGATAGTTCTGGGCAGTCTATATATGCTGTGTAGCGTTATTATTTTGTTAAGCACTTAGCATGCACATTTGTTTTTTTTACAAGAGAATCAGCTTAGCTTTTTTTTAAACTATCTTTTATTCACTACCTTTTGAGATTTAATAAATACTATTTTTCCTGTGAGATATCACAAGGTACTAATAGTACAGGATATATTAGCTATTGACTTGTTGAAAATTGACAACAATGCATTTTGAGAACTGCCTACCCCTCTAATTTCATGTCCTGAAATCGTGCCAATCTGCATCAGAGACAGTTCAGACTTAATTTTTATCTTTCTTGGATGCATCTCAATTAAAAAATTGCGTGATTTACTTGCAAAACCTGGTATTTCAATTTTCATGTCTTGCATCTAACTTGGTATACTCGAAATTGGGAAAGCGCGATTTGTTTTACTGGAATTGCAGTTGGGGAATCCACCCTAAATTCAGGGTTGGATGAGGTTGAGATCATTGCTGTTCTTGCTGGGTAGCTCCAATTGCATTGCCATTGTTTTCATTCTCTTTAAAATTAGTTTTTCATCGCAGATTCATAAATCTTTATCATCGCTGAGAACTCGTCAGATATTAATCGTTAAGGCTCTTTGACAGTATCATTGCTGTCATTGTGGTTTGTAATTTAATTATATAATCCTTCAGTTTATTCTGACTGCATGTGGATATTTCGTTTGCAATTATATCAGCAACACCAGCTATTGTTGGTGTTGCTGAAACACACTATTAACACCGGTGTTCCAGTGGTGTAGTGAGGATATTTGGCGCTCAGGGCAAAATATCCAAATCTGCGTCCCTGGCTACCCCTGTTGCAGTTATGTAAAAACGAAACATAATAATTGTCATAATAAAATTTTTAAACTATTAAAATTTAATTGCTAGAAAGTATAGCCTAGGCTAAATTATCTATAAAACAATATTAGCCTATTTAGGAAAAATAATATCCCAAAAAACTGGTCTGATTTGGGCGCCCCCTGGCCACCGGCACCCGGGGTGAATGCCCCACTTGCCGCTCTCCCTCACTATGCCACTGGTGTTGTGCTTGATAGCAATAAACTAGTTCCAGCAATAACAGCTGAAACTGCATATGCAACTATATAAACTATGACAACACTGTCACAGGATAAGCCGGGTCGTGACTGGATTAGTGAAGACACCGAAAGCAACTAAGTTAATAAGATGTTTATTTATAAACACAATTAAAATATAATCAATTCTGATACCATTATAAACAAAAGATTAGTAAAATTAAAATGTTCCTAACATGGAACTATCAATCACAAGTAACGCGATGACAAAACCTCGAAGGATGAATTCAACGAAAGGTATTTGAAACTAATGAGAATAGTCTGATCAGATCAACAAATACAAAATACACATATGAATTTACAAATATATATAGCTAGAGCTCGTATAAAGAGACTGATCTAAATGCCTGTAAATTTAGTTCTATAGTTCATATAACTAGTTACTAAAGCAAAGGCAATTATGTAATGATTTTATCATTCGTGTAATGAAACTGCAATGTAAATATGAATTGATGAAGTTTTGAAGTTATCGTTCATAAAACGAGACTGAAATGATCAAGTGAAATTACAAGTTTATCGTTCATATAACGACTGCAATGAAAAGGTGAAATTATGGGTAGTTCAGATAACGAAACCGATACATAGATGTGACTTGCTTGCTTAGATGGTAATGGCAATAATGTGGAACACGTATTTTACAACTATCGTGACATCCATTTGACATCCAAGATGTATATCCGGTTCCACCCGCTCTAGTCGATGGTGGCAGTCGCCATGCATGGTCCACTCCATCTGTTTGAAGGATCCCTTGAGAGCCCTAACAAAATAGTCACGAAGCCTTGGTCCCTCTATTTGAGAACCAAAACACGGCGTATACGTCACAAGATGCCCCACAGGTTATGCGACTTCACATCACCCAATTATATATCTTCTTTGCCATATTCTCCAAAAGATATGGGATAGTGAAAAAGCACCAAATGACTGGAAAACCGGAATCATAGTTAAACTTCCCAAGAAAGGAGATCTGGGAAACTGCAACAACTGGCGAGGAATCACATTGCTATCCCTCTCCAGTAAGATCTTTAGCCGCATCATTCTTCAACGCATCACAACAGCTGTGGACGGCATCCTACGCCAAGAACAAGCAGGCTTCAGGAAAGGCAAATCTTGCATCGACCACATCTTCACACTGAGGCAGATACTTGAGCAGTCTCATGAATGGAATGGATCCCTTTATGTGGTCTTTGTGGACTTTGAGAAGGCCTTCGACAGCCTGCACCGAGATTCTATGTGGAGGATCCTACGACATATGGCATCCCCAAGAAAATTGTCAATGTCATCAGGTCCCTGTACAAAAACTCGGAGTGCAGAGTAATCCACAACAACCAACTTACTGAACCATTCAAGGTGGAAACCGGAGTGAAGCAAGGATGCATTCTCTCTCCAATTCTCTTCTCCCTGGCCATTGACTGGATCATGCGCCGCACCACAGAGGGCAAGAGGCATGGAATACAATGGACGTTGACCTCAATGCTGGATGACCTGGACTATGCCGACGACATCGGGTTGCTGGCAAGCAGACACCAGGATATTCAACAGAAGACACAACAGTTGGTACAGACAGCAAATACCATAGGTCTTCGAGTCAACATAGGGAAGACAATAGTCTTGAGGAAGAATACTAGAGTGGGCAACCCAATCACCATCAACGACCAGCCTCTGCAAGAACTAGACGATTTCACTTACCTGGGTAGTAAGGTCGCCACGGATGGAGATAGCACAAGGGAAGTCGTCACAAGAATCGGCAAGGCCAACCAGACCTTAGCAATGCTGAAGCCCATATGGAGGACAAGAAACCTCAGTGTCCACACGAAGATCCGTATCTTCAAGAGCAACGTGTTGAGCGTCCTTTTGTACGGCTCAGAGTGTTGGAAGTCCACTGCGAACATAGAACACAAGCTCGAAGTGTTTCAAACCAAATGCCTGCGATGCATCATGAGGATCTTCTGGCCAAACACGATCTCAAATGAGGAACTTCGGCACAGAGCGGGTGCAAGCACCATCTCTGAGATCATTTCAACTCTGCGATGGAGATGGCTTGGCCATGTCTGCAGAATGCCTCCTGACTCACTACCAAGGGTGGCATTGAGATGGACCCCACAGGGGAAAAGGAACCGTGGCAGACCCAAAGAGACCTGGCGACGAACAGTGGAGAGAGACCTTAAGACCAGAGGCCTCACCTATCAGACCGCCCCTGCAATAGCTGCAGACAGACGGAAATGGTGCTCCCTTGCTGTTGCCTCAAGCACCAGACGGCGCAGAGAGGATTGATTGATTGATATATATAACGCAGCCTACACAAAGGCAGCATACAAAAGCACCATACACAAGGCACCATACACAGGCATCACACGGTCAGCATAGACAAGCCCACACAGATGATCAGCTCTAAATTTAGCTGAAAGTTTGTTGGAAGCTTTCCTGACATGACTGGATTGTAATGTGATATCTGCTTAGAATTGGTCTATATTTATATCCTAGCTGTGACCGATATGCGCAGCTAGGTACTTTTAAAACTGCAGTTTGCACATGCAGCATGAACTGAGCTGAGCTCACCTATTTCCGAAATAACTAGAAGCCAATAATGAAGAAACAACCCTCGGTAACGCTGTACACCGGTAGCGAAACCAGAGTACATTTTTCACCACGTATACATATTGATACCAGTCCTACACAATTCAGTGACAAACGCGCCGGCGATATTTTTAAAATTTGTTTTTATTGTATACACATAAATACAGACCCTAGTACAGCAATTACTTCTGTCGCATATTGGTGGGTCAGTTATTGTCTGTGTTGGTAGTGTTGAGTACCAGATTGGAACTTTCATATCACTAATATATTTTAGAAACTCTACTGATGGGACTAACGAATCAAAATAAAACAATTCCATGTGGATCAATTGCTATAGTCCTGAGTTACAGGTTTGTTTTGCTAATGATAAGCACCTGTACTTTGGTATTACATGGCAACTAAATATGGTTATGTCATCGGAACTTAGAAACGCAACCACTTTCTCATCAGGACCCGCGAGAGATTGTCATTCAAAAACTTCATGAGAAAAAAGACATTATAGAGTAAGCATTTTATGACTAAAGCCAATTAAACTTGAATATGTAGAACAGTGTTAATTTTTTAGTCTAAGTACTAGACTCTTTTGAAAAATTTGCCTCTGCTACAATTAGACTACCGATAGGGCACAACAGTGCTTGAAGTTGATGTAAGGCGTTGCACCCAGATAACGAACGTCTTACCTTCTAGGACTAATTATTCGCTTAGGTAGTGGAGGATACAATGTTATATTTGCTTTTTTTTCTTCATATTTCTTGTGTCAAGCCTATGATTAGTCAGTCTAATGTACACTTAATTCTTAGTACATTTATTTTTGAACAATGACCAGAAAATTGTTTGTACCACAGCAGGGTGGAGAAAAGCATTTTTACCAGTGCTGAGCACATCTGAATGATGTTTTTGTTGGCATGCTCTTTGCTTCCTGAATCTAGTTTTCTTCCAGTTGCTGCTGCCTTTACATGTGGTCATTGTTCTCAGAAAAATATTTTGAGAAGTTTGTCTTTTTTTCTACCAAGAGTATGTGACTTTCATTGATATGTTTTTTGTTTCCCTACAGCAACACTAGTAATGGTGTATTATTGATATCATGTGACTATATGACCTCTGATGTCGTTGACATGTAAGTTGCAAGATTTGTGTAGTCATGACTAGGAATGCTAATAGAGATCCAGGTCAAATTTCAGCAAGGATGTACTTTTGTCTGGATTGTCAGCGTATTCAAGATATAATGAATGCAATGCTCACGAATTTTGAGAAAATAAATCGTATTCCTATTGATTTCATGCAGATATATTTTGATGACGGGCTGTTTAACTTTGCTCGGCTAGCTAGAAAGCAGTTACCCTACACACACCAAATGGTGTCAGCTGGTTCTGATTTTCAATAGGCAATGTACTTGGGACCCTTCACCCTAACTTAAATGTCCAAATATAAAAAATGGGGTGGCAATGGTTAACGGAAACTTGGACTAGCCTATATTGTGTAAATTTCTCAAACATTGTTTACTAATTTAAGATATATTTGAATTTGGTGTTTTGGGTTTGTTATTCTTGGCATTGATGTGGGGTAAGTACACCTCATCCACTAATATACTAAATGCTTTGTAGTATGTAGACAGTGAAATAACGGTTAATAATAAAATGTGAATAGGAGTCCATGTAGTGTTACAAAAAGGATTCTTATGTTTGTTGCCAAAAGGATTTGTCTTGTACACAAATGATCCATAATGTTAATACAAATGATTTACGAGGACATGCTTGCAATATGTGAAGTAGGGTAAAACTTCAGTTTTTTTCTCAATTCTTATGTAATAAGCTCTGCCATCGCTGGTTCCAAGCCCGGGTATAAAAAGAGGGTTGAACATGGGGCTAGCAATCAGACCCTATAAAACTAAACTTGCTATAAAAATGTAAGACGTGTAGGGTACAGAGCAGTGGTGAGGTATGCTCTAATAGAGGTACTCTAAAGATGATCCGAGCAGCTGTGTTCTGAACTTTTTGAAGCTTCTGGAGTAGATATTGTGATGAACCAGACAGAATTGAGTTACAATAATTCAGTCTTGAAAGTACTAACGAACACAAGTGTTTTAGTGGCATAAACTGAAAGATATTTGCGAATGGCATTGATGGATCTCTGCTCAAGATATGCAGCCTTGCAGCATGTTACATGTCGTCCATGATTTCACATCAGAAATGCACCTCTCTACTCCATGAATGGTAGCATCAACTTCAGTTGGTGACTAAACCTATACATTTTGGTGTCATCAGCATACAATTTGTGATGCTATGTGATGACCTATGACACTTAAAGAGTGGCTGAGTATAGAAGGAAGAGAACAGGATCAAGAACATACCCTGGACAAATGTACGATTAATTTTTTGGTTGTGTAGAATGAGGTTGAGCTTTTTAAGTTCTGTAAGTAGAATACGTGTTAATATATTTTGATCTCGTCTTTAAAATTTCAGCCACATTACATTAAAGTAGCATAGAGATATGCCAACATTCTCTCCACTTTGCATGTTTTAAGTGCTTAGATTATGTACAATTGCCATAAGTAACATATCCAAAGAAATGTCAGTCTCATTACATCAAAGCAACATAGTGTTATGCCAACATTCTCTCCATTGTGCATGTTTTAAATACAAACAACTTTACCTTACATACATCACTCTCTCAAAAGTACATGCTAACTGGTTAGCGCCCTCTCCTGTGTGTAAATGCAGGTGGCCTGAAGATGGAGAGAATACCAACATTCTTCCACACTTGTTCAAAGACGCCTAATGTTCTCCAGGGAAAAAAAGAGATTCCACATCGCCAACTGGAAAGACTCCTCAACAAGAGTAAAAAAAATGCTCAAGGTACCCAGTTTTTAAGATCAGGAAATAAGTAGTATTTTAAAATCAGTATATACATAAAATAGTTATAATTTTAAACTTGACTTCAAAAACATGTCACTTTTACATTCATAACATGATTTAATTTTCTGTTACTGAAAGCATTTGAAGATTTTTTTTGAGGATGACTTTCGACTGCTGTAATAAATCTGACCATTGTACCAAAAAAAAGATGGTAAAGCTTTGAAAATCAGCATTACACTTTATTTTGTATTTTTCCAGCTGATATTAATAATTGTGTACACATGCTGGTATTTGGTTTTATTCAGGATCCTACCTTGTCAAGAATACATTAGTCAGAGAAAGAGATTTTCTGAACACATAATTAGAAGCAGGAAGAGTACCAACCACTATTCCAACAAGCTAAATTTAAATACTGTGGTTCTTCACGCACTGGTAGTCTTGATGTTTTTATTACTGTCAGATAACCGAATTCTGATTCTCAGACAACTGCTTTTAAATTATTGTTTAGTTTAATTGCCATCTTATTTATATATTTATTGGTTTGTATGTTCTTTGCTTATGCAGATATCCATTTCAGTTTGACTATGATGTAAATCCTAATGATTTTCCTTTTGTTGTCATGATGAAAATGTGTAGTATTCTAACATACATATTAAATTTGAGATGTGAGTGAAGTATGATTATGGTTCTATATGACAAAACATAGAGATATATATTGTATCATAAAATGCAGGTGTCATAATAATGGTTCATTTTTCCATAGTTTGGTACTTTAGTTGATGAAATAATATTGGAAATCAGTGATTGTCTAAAGTATGTTACTTTTAATAACAGGTGTGAATGAAAACATTAAAACTTGTACAGACTACATGCAAATTATTAAACATTACTAATTTATTATACAAATTCATTACCACAATTCAGGTGTCCAGTGCTGCAACAGGTACTAAAAGGTAAAGAATCTTTGTCCAGTTGGAGCCACACAAGAAATGCAGACAGATACTTTTTCTTTGACAAGAGACCAACTGATCCTGCTCTCCCAGTTATTGAAAAGCAGTAAGTTTTCAGTCAATGTACTTTAACAAAATAGTTTTTTTCTGCTCTAATTTTGGGGGAAAATGGCATAATTTGTTTTTAAGAAAAAAGATGCAGTTATGTAATAGTTTGTCACTTAGTAGAATAATTTCAATGCGCGTGTTTACTATTTGAACCTGCATAAAGCAAATTGCCATTGACAAACATACTGCTGTTTAATGTTTGCTATACACAGGTAAACATCATGATTGGTTTGATCCACACTAAATTTAATTGTTAATGTCTCTAACATTTTCGGTTTGTGACTGCATACATAATGCATCATCTCTTGTCAGCCCATGAAAAATTACTATTGTCCACTGTTCTAAATGTATTTGGCAAACTATAATCAATCTGTATAAATTTCTTGATGGCATGAAGTTCTTTAAAGTTTGTGTAAGTGACCATAATGAGTAAAATTACATGGTTACTGTTACCAGAAATATAAACACAAATATCTTTATTATACTTATTGTACTGAAAATACGGACCAAAATATGAACAGATTTGGAAGCTTTATGACTACAAGCACTTTACAATTTACTCAAAGGTCCGTTGTCAGCCTTAACAGCTGGCTGTTATTTCTAAAAGCAAAGCTTTTCAACAACTCCTTTGCATTAATAAACATAATTTGGTCCCTATTTTTAATTTTATTGCCTAACCTGCATTAGCAGGGGAGATAAGTTACTTGTCTGTCAGCGATTGCACCACTATCAGCATTTTGCTGAACCTTTTAGTTACTTTTTATGCATGATCAGTAGTTCAGAAAACACTGACAGTTGTATTACTGGATGAACGTGTTCGTGAGAAAGTGATTATCTTTTTGGCATTTGAGTTTCATTGTCCCAATTTTCATAAAAAGTTGTTATATGTTGCAATCCTTTTTGCAATTCCTTGTTTGCACTTACTGATTCTGCCAGTGTTATACATTAATATGTTGACTAACAAAGCATTTCTTGACCAGTCAGAAAGAAGTATTATTTGGTACTATTTTAACGTTTACTAAAAGTAATTAGTCCAAAAGTGATAACACTGAGTGAAAAATATTATTTTTTCAATTGGTCTGAATGTATCACTTTGAATAACTTTATCTTCAATGTTCCATTTAATCGTGATTGTTTTTGCTATTAATAATGCTTGTAACCGTACATATGTAACAAATAGTACTATTGAGTTTTTTTTCTTTTCTCGTAACGAAGAGTAACTGAGTGGAGAGAGGTCAGGGAACCAGACTAAACTAGATTCTGAACTACTTTTTGTTCACATGGAGCAAATATGGCAGTGGAAGGAGACTTGTCACAACTGGAATATCTTCAGCCTTTGCTGTTGTACAGTACATAGTGCGCTCCGCCGGAGGTGAATTACCAAAACACATAAAAATTGATGTATATTCCTACAATTACTTCCGAGGTTATTTAAAAAATTCTGGTGCCAGGTCTCAACATCCTGTAATGAATTCGATGGAAAATATGCCTTCGAAAAAAAAGTTTGTAAGTTCAACAGTGCTTGGATGGCGAATTTAAATGTGTGACAAGGGAGAAGCATCATCTTAAAGATGCATTTGACATTAAGGAATATTTTTATTCAATTTTATATTTATCCATACATTTACTTTTAGAAAGAAAAAAAAAACAATCAGGAAAATAGTGCTGAAAAAAAACCTGAAAACTACAAAGGACAATTTACATTTCCACTCTGGAATTTTCGCTTTTGAACCATTTGAAGCAAAATATTCTGCTGCCTGAAAACTTTAAATATGCACTTACCTAACAAAATAGCAATTTGTTTCATTTTGTCAATGTAGTTATCCTCAATGCTTTTGTCCATAAAGCATGCTGAAGATGGTATCATCTCACATTCAAGGTCACATTGCATAGCTTAACAATGGAAACAAATGTATGCATCAAACCTTATGACATTCCTAATCTTTTTACATAGTTAAAATCTGCAGTTTTTATTTTGGCCTGCGTTGCATGGCCATAAAGCATATTTCTGAACTCTCTAACTCTCTCAATGTCGTCACCCAATGTTATTCCACCATACATGAACATTAGCAAAGTATATACCTTTTGCTATGTATCACACACTAACATTATCATCAGATAGGAGGGGCCCCCGAGTGCCAGAGTTGTCTAAAGCACTGTCCGTTCCGGATCACTGCCATCTCACCTGTCTGCGTGGGTTCGAGTCTAAGATTCGGCTAATGTAGTTATGTGAGAAAGCTTGCCAGTAGCTTCTCGTGGGTCAGGGGTTCTTTCCTGGGGTTTTCCGGGTTCTTCCTCCACCATTAATACTGGCTGCCATGTATAGCCTATATTGTGCTTAAAAATGGCGTTAAACCAGAAAAAAAAACAACAAAAAAAACAATCAGATAGGCTCTTATTGATTTCTGGTGACGCATTCGTGCCCATAGAAATACATTCTCCCTGCTAAGTGTACACATAAATATATAAATATAAATTCTCAATCTTATTATATACAAATGCATGAGGTTACTACAAATTAACCCAATAATGCATTACAATATTTTACACATCACAATGCTCAAATATCAAAATACGCATGTATATCAAACACTACGAATGAATCAAACTACAATGTCAATTTTATATATACTCAAAATATATAGATATACTGCAATAATTAAAGTACACTTTGCAGTAATATTTCACAACAATCAGCAAAGAATAACTGACATGTTTTGAAGCTTTCTGATTGTTCCTCGAATCAATCCACCGCTACGAATGGTCTGAGTAGGTAATTATTCGTTTTGTCCGCCAAATTTGAAACACTACTAACTTTTGATGAATGAATGGTTAAATTAAAGTAAAACCGGCTACGGTGGGTCATGTTTGCTGTTTTATCCTTAAAAATGCTATTTAATTTTTCCCCCGTGTGGTAAGGAATGATCCCACATCCCCAATGGCATTTATGTGCACATAGTGCGCTATTTAATTTGGTCCTCGTGTCGCGCCTCTATTGAGGGACTATCAACATGAATGTAAGACCTGGGTGAGTGGGAATAGATAAATCACACGCTCAAACCCTATCAGCCAATAAGGTGGAAGGTACTAGAGGTGCAATGGCACCAAATAATGACTGGTGAAAAATGGTTTTCACAACTCCTCGTGTTGAAGGTTTCTAGTTGCGAAAAAAAGAGGAAAAGGTCTGATAAGCCAGCCCATGGATGTCGACAGCCTTGAAATGCCCTAGCCATACTTATTTCTAATAAAGTCATTTTACTAATGGACATAAAAATAACAATGTGCAGGCCACCTGTGTAATTAAATCAAATTTTGTGCAGTTGTAGAATTTTCCAAACTCCTAGTATACCAATGTTTCTAGTACAAAGTGTACATATTGTAAGTCCCAAACAAATTGAATTCTAAAATTTCTAAGCGACCTGTAGTTTTTTCCCTGTTAGGTTAAAGGGATTGTAAATTTTGATCGGCGGTGTTTGAAATGGATCAAGTTAGGTTTCTCAAAAGAGCTTGTCAAATAGATTTTCATACCAAATGAGAGCTTGGTAAATAGTTAAATGGTAGTAGCCCTTAGAAGGGCTTTTTGATTTGATGGAGGGTTACGTAAAAGTAACCAGTCTTCCTCTATCTTGTTGGTCTTCACCGGTGTTCTCAAGCTTCTTTTTTTTTGCGGTTGCCCTCCATCTAGATTGGCTGTGCTGGAGTCCTCCTCTCTTCTTGGCATCTAGATATAAAAAAAATTTCCCTATCAGTTTGGAAATGCTGTGCTGTTATAAAAAGTGTATTGTCCCATGTGACAGCCTATTAATGCGGATGTACTTGTCCTGCATTCCTGCTGGTTCGAGGTTCGATACCACCTTGTATTTCTGATTAGTTTAGGTGAATACTGCCTAATTTGGTATTTGGATGCAGCATTTTACCGCTGGGTCTGATGGTCTTTTTGTTTTGACCACTATATTCATTATTTTGGGCCTTGTGTCTTATACCGTAGTTTTGGGTGCAGCCTTGTGCTGCTGGGCTTGATAGTCGCTAGCTTTTGACTACCTTATAGTATTTATTTGAGGTATTGTATTTGAGAATATACATAAAATTGTGTTGCGGCCTTGTACCGAGGGGCCTGATAGTATTTGGTTTTATAGACTATCTTATAGTGTCTATAGTTGGGGCCTTAACACTGGTTGTAAATTTGTGGTCTGTTCTCAGATGTTTTAATTTCGAGATGCCTTTCTGCAATAAAATTCTATACGTTGGTTATCTGCTAATGATATCAATGAGACTGTATATAGAAAAAAGTTAGAAATAGATAGAGAGGTCTGTTAATTCCTAGTCTCATTGTTTTGTCTGACTGTTTCTATCCTGTTGGTATCCATATTCCACTTTTTGTTGTTCTACTTGATGTTATTTTCCGTTGCTAGGTGCTTCCAATCCTTAGTGGCTTTATTTTTTGGTTACACACCCTGAGAATATTAGTGTACTGGTTTGTTCATAATATTTGGTTTCGCTATTTTTTTATAAGGGTTACTTGCATCATTTCCAGTTTGGTTGCTCAGGTACAGACTTTGGTATTACTCTCCCAGCGTAGTGTAGGTTTGTCCTGATCAGATAGCAATACCCGTCCGGTCCTGAAGTTACTTCCATTCCTTAGTGATGGTTTCAGTTTTTGGTGATGTATGGTTAAAACCAGTACTAGTTTTAATGCTGTTTGTGGCATTGTTTATATTTTTTTTCAATTAGCCCTGTTTTAAGCAATTCAATTGTATTCTTGAATGTTCCTTGAGGGTTGCTTTTAGTAAATTGAATTATTTCTGGGTAATAACTTGATGTGGTTATGTTTAGTCTTTTCCTTTTTGGTTTTTGTACAATTGTTGAAGATGCGATGTAGATCTTCTGGGTGTTAACAATTGTAGCAATTAATGTTGTGTGGGAAGGGTCCTATGTATTTTCCAAAGCTGTTTGCCAGTTTGGATTTTCCTATTTTATTTATTTTAGATTGTTCATAACCTGTGCAGCTGGGTGGTTTGATTACTAGACTAACAGGTGGATTTCTCTATTGCATGGGTGAGAAACAAAATGATACCACAATGTCAAATTCCTACCTTTTGGATCTTCAGTAAAATCTATCCATGTACTAAAGTCTTTGCAGCCCCTCTTCTTAAATTTCATACTGCTGAGCACCATTTGGATTCTCCTCAACCATCGTTTGTCTGTGTTTTTTAAATACTTCGTTGTATAGGAAAGTATTATGTTCCTCACAGTATTTTTTAAGCGATTCATAGCTAGAAAAAATATATCAGAAAAATAACCAAGACTGTAAAAGTGTCAATAGATATCAGAAAAAGAAAAGGCATGATTAAAAGAAAAGTGCAAATAACCTTTTCTATCATAATGCAACTACATAAAAGTTACCTGTGATAACATTTTCTTGCTATCGTGGAAACATTTAGGACTGGTGATCATTCAGTTTTCTAAAGATTTCTTCAAAATGGTGTCGTTCCAAAGCAAATTATTGTTCATATTTTTCAATTCAGTTCTAAGCAGCTAAAACGTAAACTTATTGCTGTTATTAGTTACATAGAACTTCTGATTCATAATTAAATGTCGCTTTTTAATATGCCATTTTCTTTAATAAAACATGACATAAACGAGTAAATATATACCCATTCCCAAGACTTTCTACTATGTTAAGTAGAATTTTCATCTTGACATGTGCTTCCTTGAAACCAAATCCACAACAATTTAGTTGTCTTTATCAAGCTGAAGTGTTAAACATCCAACTGTTCAAGGATGCTGGATTCATTTCCTCCACATTATGTTTATCATGGCTTCCTAGCTTCATACAAGAAAACTCTATAAAGAAATTAAATGTTCAATATGCTATTCTATTCTGGGCAGCAGTGGTGGCTGAATGTTTAACATGCCACAAAAGATTTGAATCCTATCCAGATTAGGTATAAGGTATTTCTGGATAAAAATTTTGCATCTATCTACCACTAACTAAAAGAAAATAACTATATGCCCATTCCCCCTCTGATCACATAACCTTTCCTCTGCACTCATCCTTGCACATGGACATCCAACTTTTAATGAATATACAGAGATAAAGTGTGCTTGGCTCTATCCTAATACTTTCAGAAAACCTGAAGAAAAACTACCTTTATTTTTATAAGATCAAGCTATGATAATGGCTGGAATGTGCAGGAGTCTAAATTCATCCAAACGTTTCTATATCGTGTATCAAATAAAATTTTACCAGTGCATTTAATCTGAACATTTATTACAAAATATTTATTAATCCATGATTAATTCTATTTCTTTGGGTATATGTCATCCAACACATTTAATTTGTCCAAATTCTCAGGATAAATTTACTTTTCTCACTGAATATACCATAAATACTTCTACAACAACAAAATTAAAAAAAAAATATTAAAAAATTCACAAACAGATCTGAATTTAAATAAGATATACAATGCAATGTTTACATTATGAGTGTTCGCCTAGTGTAGTTAGCTTGCCAGTAGCTTCTCGTGGGTCGGTGGTTCTTTCATGGGGTTTTTGGGGTTCTTCCTCCACCATTAATACTGGCCGCCATGCATAGCCTATATTGTGCTTAAAAATGTTTTTAAACCATAAAAAAACACACAAAAAATAACAGAGTGAATTTTATTATTACCAGACTTTTGAAGCAAAGGTGTGGATAATGTTATTATGCCTATCCAGATGTGCATATCTCGACTACATATTCAAGATCAATGATCAAAGATAACAAAATAAGGGTTGTTCTGCGGATGCAAGCAACAGTTGAATAAATTAGACCCAACCCATGATAACCTATTCCTTCTACATTCCTTATGCAATACTCAAAAACCTGGGATGTGGTTACATGAGATTTGCAGTAAATATGAGTAACTTTTCTACAATTAATAATAGTGTTGTTTGTTTCCAAGTTACTATAAGCAGAATTGAACATAGCTTTTGTTGATTTAGACAAGCCAGTTCCCAGAAGTTTATCTTAACCTTTATAAAGCTTACTGCCTCTTCTTATAATTCATTAAGTACCCACTGATGTGTTATATAAAACCAGTTGAATAAAAACCAGCCACACGTGATTAGTATTTTTTATCCAAAATTAATTCCCACAATCTAAATTTATTTAAATAACTTTATAATAATGTTTCTGTAAAACATAATATAAATACGATATTCAGACACAAGATGATGTATCAATCTCAGTCTGACCATTAATTTGTCCTATCCTACAATGTCCACAGTGTGAAAGTTTATAGTGATGTCTAGCACTGTCATCATGCTGCAGATAATGGTTTGATTGAAAAGCTAATGTCCAGCAGCATATCAACACTGTTGAACATGCATACAAAGTCTGACACATTTCATTATGGAAACCTTTGTTTCTTTCTCCTATTTGTAATAAGGCAAAATGTGGCATATATAATATATTCCACAAACATTCATTACCTGTGTTGCTCAATGGTTTCAAGAAAATGGTTAAATGCAATGGCTCCTTAAATATGTCTTGATATTCAGGACATAATGTCTTGTAATCTGTACTGACATTTTTGGAAATCAGTTTATTGACTCATTTTTGTGAAAATATAAGATTTGTCTGTTACAACTCTGTGGTCTAAAACAAAGAAACCTATAGATGTGTCACAAGATAGAGTCGGGACTGGATTAGTGAAGACACGGAACGCAACTGCGTTAATAAGATGTTTATTTTATAAACGCAATTTTAAAAATCAACTCTGACACCAATATTTTGCAAAATATAAGAAAAATCTATTTAAATAAATGTTCCTAACATGGAACTATGAATTTCAGTAACGTAATGACAAAAAAGAAGTATATCAATGAATTTACAAATATGAATATATATAAAAGGCTCGTATAACGAGATAGATGCAAATATGAAAAGATAACGCGTCGTCAATATGACGAGACTAGAATGAAGATATTAAATAATTAATACGTCGTCCATATGACGAGACATATGCAATCGTGATCCCTAAATTCTGAAGTTCTTGTTCATGGGACGAGATTTGTGTAGAATGAAATTATGCAGGTGTCGTTCATATAACGAGACTGCAAAGAAGATATTCAATAAATAATACATCGTCCATATGACGAGACTAACATGAATAAATGTAAACTACTTGCTGAGGTATTTTGCTACTAGCCTGGCATCCGTCTGACGTCAGGAAGTACATCAGGTTACACAGTCAAACCTAACAGTTGTGACCATCACCTCACGCAATCATATATAAATACCATATATCTATACATCTAACGCAGCATACGTAAGCACCATACACAGGCACCACACACGGGCATTACACGGTCAGCATAGACAAGCCCACACACAGTCACCACAACACTGCACCACTTCAGCACAACACGTCACCACACTTCAGCATAACACTTCAGCTCTTTTAGCTCTTTTAGCTCATAGATTGCTCAGTTTAGGATGGAAGCATTTCCGACAAGACTACATTGTAATGTGTTTTCTGTCTTATAATTTCGTCCTTATATACCCCTAGCTGTGACAGATATGCGCAGCTAGGTACTTTAAACTGCAGGCAATTTCGCACATACAGCATGAGCTGAGTGTTCGCTCATTATGCCGAAATAACTAAAAAGACCAAAAAATAATAAACTACCCTCGGTAAGGCTGTACGCAGTAACGAAATCAAGACTAGATTTTTTGACCACATATACATATTGAACATAGTCGTATACAATTTCGTGACATACCTCCCACCTTCAAAAGAAAGGGGAAACACTTTTAGAAAAACACGGAATTGGCACACACAAAATTACGAAATGAGATGTTATTTACATTACAGTAATAACGTGATATAATGAAGGAATAAAAAAAAAAAATACCCTTGCAAATCACAGTCTGCATAAGTAATCAGCCCCTACATTTTCCGACCCTCTGATTGCTTCAATCCGAAAACGATATGGCTGCAGGGTCAGTGCCCAACGCATCAATCTTGCGTTGGCAACTTTTGCCTTGTTCAAATATGAGAGGCTGATGGTCCGTTTCAAGGACGAATTCCCTTCCGAAAAGGTACGTGTGGAATTTAACTATACCCCACACCAGTGCCAAGCATTCCTTTTCGATCACAGCGTAATTTTGCTCCCTAGGCAGCAATTTTCTACTAGCATAGGCTATGGGTAATTTTACCCCCTCTTGCTCTTGTAGCAAAACTGCACCTAACCTGGTCTCTGACGCATTAGACTTCAAAATGAACGACTTATTTAATTCCGGCAACTTTAAGATTGGTGCACTGATCAAATTTTCCTTAAGAGCGTTAAAAGCTTTTTCTTGGCAAGAAACCCAAGAAATCTTATTTGGCTGCCCCTTCCTAGTTAAATCCGTCAATGGACTAGCTATGGCGGCGAAATTCGGAACAAATTTCCTATAAAAACCTATCAACTCAAGAAACGATCGTATTTGTTTCGGGTCTAGGAGCATCTTTGATAGCCCCAACTTTGTCGGGGTGAGGTTTTAACTGCCTTGACCCACTTACTAAATGTCCCAAGCATTCCAAGTTAGAATACGCTATACTACACTTGGAGGGTCTCGCCGTGAGATTTGAATTACAGAGCCTTTCGAACAGAACAACTAATATCCTAACATGTTCTTCCCAGGTATGTGTATACACAATAATATCGTAGACAAAACTATCTACGTTATTCATGCCTTTCAACAATTTCCGCATAAGACGCACGCACGACGCACCGGCATTAACTAGACCAAAAGGCATCACCTTAAACTGGTAAAGACCTTTAGGGGTCACGAATGCAGTTAATACATGGGATTTTACAGCGATGGGCACCTGCCAATATCCTTTTGTTAGATCTATTTTAGAAATGTACTGGTGCCCTGCTAATTTCAAAAACAAGCCCTCCATGTCTGGCATCGGTTCAGCATCAAACACAGTGACTTTATTTAGTTGTCGAAAATCTATACAGAATCTATTTGTTCCATCTTTTTTACTAACCAATACCACGGGGGAAGAATAAGGGGAGTTTGAGGGTTCAATTACTCCCAGGTCTAACATTTTACCCACTTCC
Source organism: Unio delphinus (assembly GCA_029339505.1). Lineage (NCBI taxonomy): Eukaryota > Metazoa > Mollusca > Bivalvia > Unionida > Unionidae > Unio > Unio delphinus. The sequence goes on from JAQISU010000226.1 coordinate 673,530, forward strand.
TCATCGATTTTATCCCGTGTATTAAAAGGGTATCGGATATCCCTTAATTCTGATCGGCTCCCTGGTGTTCAAACTTATCTCGTGCGTTATGAATCCAGTATTTCCTGGTCTTATCTGTAAATACGTCGGGGTACTTATTCAAAATTTCTACTATCTGGCGACGCTTACAGTTAGGTAAATTCGGACATACGGTTACCATATTTATTCCCTCTTTCCCTACAACCATTGGGTACTCAAGAGGAATGTCTGTGTTAAAATCTAATTGCGGTTCGTCGCTCGATTAGTCTTTTATGACCGCAATGCACACAACGTTCAAAACGCCCTTTTCAGCAATTTGACTAGGTCTCTCCACATAACTCATTAACATATTGGCATGAAATATTCTCATCCTACCTCCAATGTCAATTCGGTAATCCATTTCACCCATGACCTGTTTAACCTCATACGGCCCTTTCCATTGGACCAATAATTTGTTTCTACTAGTAGGGAGTAGCACCAACACACGATCACCCACGTCGAATTTCCTACTTCGCGTTCCCCGGTTGTAATATTTCTCGTACTTGCGACCAGATTTCACAAGCTCGTCGTGTGCCATCCGACACATGCTTTCTAATCTCTCGCGTAAGTCTACGACATACTGGTAGGTGGTTTTAACCTCTCCGTCTGCGACATCACCTGACCATAGTTCTCGCAGAATCCGCATAGGACCCCGAATTGCCCTACCGTATAGTAATTCAAACGGCGAGAATCCCAAACTCTCGTGCGGTACCTCGCGATACGCGAACAAAATCGCGTTTAAATATGTCCCAATCTTGTGGTTTCTCCGCGCACATTCGACGTAGCATTTGTTTTAATGTGCCGTTAAATCTCTCTACCAATCCATTACACATGGGGTGATCGGTGTAGTGCGCAACTGTTTAATTAACAACCTACTAATTTCTGACATTAGTTCAGAGGTAAACTGGGCTCCGCAATCTGTGAGGATTTCCTCAGGTACCCCTACCCTATTGAACATGTCGACAAGTGCCTCAGCCACGCGTTCAGTTTCAATTGATGGTAATGCTATTGCTTCTGGGTATCTAGTAGCATAATCCACTAGAGTGAGGATATATCGGTTTTTCCTATCTGTAATAGGAAATATGGGTCCCACAATATCAACGGCTACCCTTTTAAATGGGGTATCTATAAGAGGCATTTTACCTAAAGGTACTCTGGTATTTCTTCCCTTTGACACAGTCTTTTGGCAAACGTCGCACGACCGACAAAATCGTGCTACGTCACCGTTTACTCCAGGCCAATAAAACTCTCTTAAAACTCTATTGTTTTTCTCATGCCTAAATGACCTGCCATACTAGACTCATGCGCTACTCTAACAGGGTTCATACTCGACTATGACTGATAAATTCAAAGACTTTTCCCAAACTTTCAAAGACCACAAACAGAGATTTCCAAGACCTATTTTTGCTAACATTGTGTATACAGGTTATAAGAGAAAACAACGAATGCCAAATACCACAATATTTTTTACTGATTAAAGTCAAACTATACTTAATTGCCTAAAATTGCATTATAATGATCTAGAAAATAGGTTAACATTTGTTGTTTTTTTCTCCAGAAATATGTAACATACGTGTCAGATTTAATACAACATAAATTGTTCTCTTAAAAGACATCAGCACTGCTTTAAATGCATTATTTTATTTGCTTTTTTTTCTCTTCAATCATTTTGGCAAGAGATGCCACCACTGTCATCTTTTCCTCTGCTCTTCTCCTAAGAGCATTTGACTCTGTGACAAGCACAATGAGTCCTTTTAATTCTGCCTCTTTTGCTTTCTGTACAGAGGAAGCATGTAGGCTGGCAATGTCAGCGTCAAGACGCAGCTTTTTGGCTTTAAGTTCTTCCACTTCATCCAAGGCCAACTCCCGTTTCTTTCCTTTTGGGTTTTTCTTTTCATCCTTCTCCTCTGCTTTCTTCTTATCCAGATAGGCATGGTACTTATGTCTTGCAGAGGAGGCATATGTCATCATTTCATTGCTAATGATGATTTCCAAAGGTCCACCAGCTTTTCTCATTGTGTCAATGATTAACCTTTGAGCTCTGAGGCTTTCTCTGCTGAGGTTCTCAACAGATACCTGTTTGTTGATAGAAAATCCTCTCTCTTGCCTGCCCATGTGATAACAACAACATTTTCTGGAGAACATTCCAAAGTTCAACATATTCATTTCTTTTGGAAAGGACAGAATAAAACACTTCATCAAGTCTGTCATCTGTTCTACTGAAGCATTTCAATGGATGATTGTCCGATTGGATAACTTCATCCACTAATTTTCCGTACTGAGTTAATATTAAATCACATCGGGACTCTACTTCTCTTCCTGCCTCACAAATAATTTTTAGGACCCTACGAAGTTTTGTTTCTCCCTTTTCCTTGTCTGATCCTGATTGCATAAGTCCAGGGTCAGCCCAGGACATGTTTTTCCCCATTTTTTGTAATAAACATCTTTAAATTTAGTAATATTTCACGCACTTCAAAGTACTGGACAAAACAGGTTCTATATATAGCAACCTGTTTGTTTCGTTGAGGCTTTTTTTTATAATTTTTTTTTTATTACTTGCAATTCAAGAACAAGAACTCTTGTTTAACTCTAATATAGTGTACGCATGCGCACTTTGAAACTGTTTATCCGTGAATTTAATTATTACAATGGATGTTTTTGTATTAAATCAAGGAATATTGTTATGTAGAACAAATTTTTCGAAAATGATTTTTGTTCCTCAAACGTGTTAAATAAACCGACGGTAGAAGTAAATTTAAACAGGCCCTCTTTTGCTATATCTCCCAAATCATCAAACTAAACGATCTTATTTTATACCCGACGAGTAATGAATTACCATTATTTTTCCAAAAACTACCAATTGCTTATACTTCTGCATCTTTGTTCCACTAAATGAACATGTAGTTACTAATTTGCAGCCTACCTTTGGCATGACTTGTAAGGGCTCCTTCTCCCATTGAAGCCAAGTTGATCGTCTTTTTACACAGCGTACAAAACGCCTTTCGTTTGCATAACTTATTCTTTTGCAGCCATTCCTTGTACTTCTCTTGTTCAAGCCAGATATCGTTGAAAGAGCAAAGACCTGGCATTTTTAAACACTGAACTTGCAGACGATGTAAATCGAATGAAGAAATTTTGAATTCTCGAGCGTATAACTTTCGCGAACTTTCTACGTAGAATTAGTGTAATTAACATTTTGATTGGCTAAAACTGATGGACTCGTCTAGTCAAATTGAACTATTCGTCAAACGAAAGAAGCCAGGAAAACCAGCTGCATCCGAAGCTAACGACCTTGGGCAATTTTAATGGTGACTTCCTTTGATGAAGTGTGTAGCGGCACCGTATTGCTTTGATGAAGAGTGCATGTGTGATTGAAGTCGCCGCCGCGGCATACTTTGGATGGCCAAACAAAACAAAGCCTCTTTTGTTATTGCGGCGGCAATAAACTGAACGGGTCATAAAAAGAAAGAAACCAGGATAACTAGATTACATCTGAATCTAACAACCTCGGATAATTTTATTTGTGATTCTGGAAAGAAATTATTTTTTGGGGGGTTTATTTCAATTTTCAAAGACTTTCAAAGACCTCAGGGTAATATGCTCGATTTTCCCAAACTTTCAAGGCCTTGAAAACGCTACCTCATTTTTCCCAAACTTTCAAAGACCTTCAAAGACCGTACGAACCCTGTCTAAATACATGTGACCTGAATTTCTGAGGGACAACTAATTGGAGATACTTTCCCCCCTCCCGCGTGCTAAATTCTCTGTACATTAAACCCTTGGTACATACGAATTTAGAGCTCCCACCGCCCTTACAACATTTCGCAGTACCCGACAAGATTCTCTCTGCGAGTGCGCTTAAAGACTCGTCCTGACTTTGCTCACGTGTAAACTCATCACGTGAGATATCGGTTACGGCTTCCGTTACTTTCAATTTAAGTAGCGGCTTTTTATCCGCCTGCGCTCTAGTTTCGACGGCTTGCACGATGGGAAACCGGAAATCAGAGAGGGTTGGGAGTCTGGATCCCTCGACATTTCCTATGGTTAAATCATATATAGGGTTTTCCATGCACAGTGCTTCCACAGTCCCATTCAGAAAGGGCGTCTCTATTTCTATTCTGGCAACGGGGACGTGATCGATTGTTTTATTTAACAACATACAAGGGGATTTCCAACCAAGCATTTGGTCTTCCCTAACGAGACTTCGCTTTACCACAACACCCGTGCACCCGGTGTCGTGTAAGACAGTGACTGTTTGTCCGTTGGCGGTACCTGTAGCAGTCGGCACCCTCGCCTCTGGGAAAAAGCACGTGCCGATGGACTGGATAACGTCATGACCAACCTGCACACGTGATCGGGAATTGTATACATTACTTGCGTTATTAGATTCAGACCCTTCGCGAGGAAGACCATCACGCTTGCCGCCTCCTGACCACGCTCTGCTTTTGATAGCAACCGCAACTTTCGGGACGAAACTCTTCCTCTTCGGACAATCGGGGGTGATGTGGCCAAATTCCTTACAAGTGAAACATTGTTTATCACTACGATAGGAACCCTTCCCAGATTGAAAATTTCCACCTTTATAGGTTCCAAGTTTCTCGGGTTCTCTGAGTCTCTGATCTTGATAACCTCCTTTGTTATCCCTTAAAATTACACTCTGGGTTCCTCCTCGGGCTTCGGTAAAATAGTCTGCTTGGGTAGCCATATCGGATACATTACTTAAAGACTTTTCCCTCAGGAATAAATACAATTCCCTACTACAAGTGTCTAACAACTGGTCCCTAAGTAAAAAGTCGTTAAGACCGTCAAATGTTTTTTGTACCTTGCCACATTCAATCCACCGTTGGAAATAATTTCCGGTCCTACATATAAACTGGGCGAATGTCTCATCTTTTTTGGGCTTACTCGATTTAAACTTTTTACGGAACCCTTGTTCCGTCAGCTCATATCTTTTAAGGAGTGCCTCTTTTAATGTGTCGTAGTTCAGTGCGTCATTTACGGGTAGACGCGAATACACATCTAGCGCTTTACCTTTAAGCGATGCGCTGAGATGGAGCGCCCAAATATCCCTTTGCCATTTCTGGATGGTGGCATATCGCTCAAACCTATGTAGATAACTATCTAAATTATCCTTGTCATCATCAAAAGGGGGTAATTTAGGGCCTTTTAACTTAGAATCGTGTTTCCCATCCTTCTTAGCCTCTAATAATTCAAATTTCCTTTGGTGTTCCTTTTCCATATTCCTGTCTTCTAACTCAATAGCTTCTAACTTTGCTCGTTTCTCTCCCTTTCTGCATCTCTTTCCCATTCTATCCTTTCCTTCTCTGCCTGTTTTTCTAACTCTATCTTTTTTTCCTTAAATACCATCTTCTCTCTTTCTAATACTAGCTTTTCCCTTTCAAAGGCGATTTGTATTTCGGCCTTTTCCTTCTCTATATCCCTTTCCTTTACCCTTTGATCCCTTTCCCGAGCCTGCTCCTCCTGAACAAAATTTCTAAGGGTCTACCCCCCATACCCAAACTGTTTGCCCAACTCCACTAGATCTTTGAGTGACGACATGGTGAATGCTGTTGATAAGATAACCAATCCTAAATGCACTATCATATAACACATATAATTCTTGGGATTAAGTGAATGAACCGTATATTACTCTTCCCAATGTATTCAATGTGTATATATGTATATATAAAACAGAATATGAGTGAGGTATTAACTCACCAGCCTGATTTGTCTTGTCAGGAAGCTCTGATCTGAAACATATCTTTAAAACAAAACTTACCACAATCAGGACCTATGCAATTTAAAATCCGTGCTTCGCCTAATCCAATTATAATCCCACTTCTGACACCATTTGTCACAAGATATTCCGAGTCCGGACTGGATTAGTGAAGACATGGAATGCAACTGCGTTAGTAAGATGTTTATTTTATAAACGCAATTTTAAAAATCAACTCTGACACCAATATTTTACAAAATATAAGAAAAATCTATTTAAATAAATGTTCCTAACATGGAACTATGAATTTCAGTAACGTAATGACAAAAAAGAAGTATATCAATGAATTTACAAATATGAATATATATAAAAGGCTCGTATAACGAGATAGATGCAAATATGAAAAGATAATAATTCGTCAATATGACGAGACTAGAATGAAGATATTAAATAATTAATACGTTGTCCATATGACGAGACATATGCAATCGTGAACCCTAAATTCTGAAGTTCTTGTTCATGGGACGAGATTTGTGTAGAATGAAATTATGCAGGTGTCGTTCATATAACGAGACTGCAAAGAAGATATTAAATAAATAATACTTCGAAAATATGACGAGACTGGAATGAATAAATGTAAACTACTTGCTGAGATATTTTGCTACTAGCCTGGTGTCCGTCTGACGTCAGGAAGTACATCAGGTTACACAGTCAAACCTAACAGTTGTGACCTTCACCTCACGCAATCATATATAAATACCATATATCTATACATCTAACGCAGCATACATAAATGCAGCATACGTAAGCACCATACACAGGCACCACACACGGGCATTACACGGTCAGCATAGACAAGCCCACACACGTAGTCACCACAACATGGCACCACACACGGTTACCACAACACTGCACCACTTCAGCACAACACGTCACCACACTTCAGCATAACACTTCAGCTCTTTTAGCTCATAGATTGCTCAGTTTAGGATGGAAGCATTTCCGACAAGACTACATTGTAATGTGTTTTCTGTCTTATAATTTCGTCCTTATATACCCCTAGCTGTGACAGATATGTGCAGCTAGGTACTTTAAACTGCAGGCAATTTCACACATACAGCATGAGCCGAGTGTTCGCTCATTATGCCGAAATAACTATAAAGCCCAAAAAATTATAAACTACCCTCGGTAAGGCTGTACGCAGTAACGAAATCAAGACTAGATTTTTTGACCACATATACATATTGAACATAGTCGTATACAATTTCGTGACAAGATGCAAAACCAACCAGCTTGGTAAATTAACAAATAATTTAGTTCTGCAAGGGACAAAGTGAAAACTTTGGAAACTTAACAGTATTGTCAACTAAATGACAAATAATCATATATGTTCTGTCAAAGTCCCATATGTTTAGAATGTTGCAAATGAATTACATTACTGAATGTGCTGATGTATACAATTTTGAATGTGCAAGTGTACCAATAGTCTTGATCATGATGTATCAAAACAATATAATCCATAATTTACATGTCTTCTGTTTTGTTTTAATTCCAAAAAATTTCAAACAGCTTCACATCTTCACAACTTCCCATTTGACCACCACAATAGCATATGTGATGCACATCAAATAAGTGATTCAAGGTTCATAAATGTAAAATATTCAAAATTTGCGATAAATACAAACTTCTTGTAAAAATAATGCCTCATTTATTCTGTTTTAAAAAAAATTAACACATTGTTTATATCTATAAATCTTTAACAAGGCTGCAGTATATACAATCGGGAAACAAAACCATGGTATTTACCCCCACTCATTATCAAATGTTCCAAATGAATAGCATATACATTGCAATTTGCAGGTTGATTCGTTTCTATATTATATTTGATAAAATGTCAGAAATAAACAAGATATGTGCAAATATAGGTAGAAACAAATATGTGCAAACATAGGTATGACCACTCCAGTGGCTTAGTGGTTAGAATGTCTGTTTCAGCTGTGGGAAGTCGTGGGTTAAAAATACCAGCGGAGTAGTACAAAAGACTTACATAAATGGTATGAACATCTGCCTCACAGGTACTCAGCATTAAGAGGTTAGTGTTAGGACAGATACGCCTGGTGTCATCAGTAGATACATGTCAGTAGATGTACATATCAGTGCTATTAAAGTTTTTAGACAAAGGTCCAGTCTTGGAGACTTTAAACAAATCACAAGGCTGGACTCCAATTCAACAAACTTTAACTCCTTGATTTTCATATGCTCAAATTAAAAGTTCCTTTAAATATTATTTGTCACACAAAGTTGCAAATGCTATACTCCAAATATAAATAATAGGGTTGAGAAAGAGGTATCAAGGTAATGCAAGTGTAACTAATATTAACTACTCTAGCTAGATAATAGATAGTACTGGTAATCGAACTTCTCTGAAATAATGCTGGTCAGAACAAAGTTGTTTTGGATGACCAAAGTTGTGTTAGCATGAAATATCATGGCATGTGTATGTGTGATTAGAATTTATAATGTAGCTTTTGTCCAGTCACATCTCTGTGATGTCTGCAGTGTGGCATTATAAACTGATGTCTAACACTGGGACATCATGCCACAAGACATGCATCATGTCCTAACCAGTCAAATTATCCTGACACCAGGCTGATCAGTCATAACACTAACCTCTTAATGTTGAGTGCAGCCATTAGTAATATTTCTAATAGTTTCTGGTATGACTCAACCATGGTCAGAACCTGCAAACTCATGTGCATACATGCCAACCTCTGGTGAGGAAAAGTGTTATCCAAGTGGACAAAACACCAATCCAAGCAGAAAAAGCACAATCCACATATATGATAAAATTCAAAAAGCTTGTGTACAAAATTTTTTTATTTACCCCAATGGTCTTTTAACATCAATTAATGCTTCAAGTTAACATATGCAGCACTTTTAGCTTTAAAAAGCAACATAACCTCATAATACATTTCAAAACACTTTGTACCAGCTTAGACTATGAATGTGTTGCACACCCGCAGAGGACTTAGTTCCGGGTTATTGAGTCTGGATCTGAATTCAGTTTTTTTATTGTTATTTTTTTTTAATTGTTATCAATGCTGAACAATCTCTCACAGCATCAGAATGGTAATAAACCAATATTCCTTTCATAACCTGACAAAGAAGAGGAAATTTATATTTAATATCAGTTATTGGGTCTTTTAACTTGGAAATAAGGTGCCATTGCACATCAATTCTGTCTGTATTAAGTACATTGTCAGGTAGAATACCAACTTGATACTTCAGGGAGTTATAATTTATTGGCAGCCTCTCTTGCAGCAAGATGCATCAAATGACAGGGACAGCATGATTTGTACACTGATGGAGACATTTTTCAAAATATAAAATGCAACTCTTTTATGAATTCCAGTCATCACTTATGCATTATCAGCTGAAAACCCAATACAGTTCTGCCAACATAAGTTTATTCAAAGCATTATCAGACAAATCAAAAATGTTCTCATTCTGGTAATGAAAGAAGAGCATGCTGACAAAGTCTCTTACACAGACTGAGTACAACATTTCATCATCATAATCACTACCTCTGTATGTGGCAATACTAAATAGTCCAATTTTCTGCAATTTTAAGTAGTACTTTCTGCTAAACACCACATTTTGCACATTCATAAATTCTCCAATTTTGGAATCAGAAAACAGCCTTTTGAACAAAGGACCAACATAGTCTTCTATCGCTAGGGGTTGTCAATATTCTATTAAGAACTTGGTAAATATTGCCTCTGCATTTATAAAATAAGTCTCCAAAATTGAGTTCTGCTGTAAAATGAAGTTACCTTAATATTGGAGCTAGTAAAACGAACTAATTCAAGGCTTCTTTGTTTAACCAACATCTAAAATCCTTTCCACACAGCATGTTTAGTATTCAATTTGGACCCTCGTTGAATTCTAACCCAGTCAGGTCATTTTTCAAAGGTTGTGATCGCATCAAAATCATTACTGAGGAAGAAAGTGACTGCCAAATGTACAGTCATAATTTAATACTACACCTGCAGTGGACGTGTAGCTGCCGTAGAATGGAATGCTGTATCATGTAATGCATGTTTTCATCTTTGAATTGATTTTTTGTCCTTTTGTAATCCATCTGTGAAATTATTTTAAATTTTTTTTTTAGCTCTAACACACACATCTACTAGAATACATCTGATGACTTTTGGCGCCAAACACCTACAGACTGGTTCTTTACCAGATATGAATTAAAACAATGAATCTGTGAACAAAGAAAAAAAATTAGAAAACAAGTTGTTTTCTCCTAACTAAGCCATAAAGCTGCTATAAATAGAAACCAATATTAATATCCAAAATTCCAAAAGCATGGAAAGATGCCATAAAAAAACATTTAGTACAAAATAAGTTTGAAAAGCAGGAGGATAAAATAATGAACTTACAAAAGCAAAATTCACTGAAGATGTTTACAAAGATCTTTTAAAAAAAAATATAAAAGGCAACACACTGCTAAACATGAAACTTGGATACAAGTATTTAATAAAAGTATAAGTAGTGAAGAATGGTCTAAGATATATATCCGAGAGAAATCATGTACAAAGGATACCAAATTGATCGCTTTTAACTTTAAATTAATCCATAGAATAATAGCTACTAATGATTTTCTGAAAAGAATTAATATATTAGAAGACAACAAATGTACTTTTTGTAAGAGTGAAAATGAAAGCATTGAGCATCTCTTCTATGATTGTAATATTACTTCACAGTTTTGGTACCGTTTTATTGAATATTTTGCAACTTTTTACCCAAATATTGCACATTTACCCAAGAAAGAAATATTTCTAGGAAGTGAAAATCTGGACTGTTTGTGTAATTTCTTACTTATTTTGGCAAAGTATTATATTTATACTTGCCGATTCAATATGAAAAATCCTTCTATGTATGCTTTTAAGCAAATAGTTGCAATGCATAAGAACATAGAAAAATACACTGCTATAGTAAATAAAAAAGAAGACCAATTTCTTCAAAAGTGGACCTCTATAATCAATATGTAATAGGTTTCTCATTTTATGCTAAACAGGAACATAATACTGCAATATATATATATATATATATATATATATATATATATATAATGGACTCACATATTGTTCAAACAATAAATATATTGATCATATACACGTGTGTGTGTGTGTGTGTGTGTGGTTTTTTTTGTTTGTTTTTTTGCTGTAGATTATATTTATTATCCTTAGATTATTATAAATGTTACATTGTAAGGTGACCTTGGGATGGTTCCCCGACCCAGTGGTCTACCTATTACGGGGATAATAAAAAAAAAAAAAAAAAAAAAGGGTCAAAAGTTTGAAAGTGAAACCAGCATGCTTCTTGGTAATAGGGCAGCTTTTATAAATAGAACATAAATCTGTTAGGAAAGTGCACCCAAGTCTCAAAACAAGCGTACTCTTATGTCGTTGTTATATAGAAGCTGTCTTGTTTAGAATACAGTCAATGGGGTGTTAATAAAAATGAGAAAACAAATTATTAATTTTTTGGGGGAGGGGGATATACCGAAAACGCATAATCTGAATATGTTTACATGTAAGGCGTAATTTAGTGAAAGAAGCATAATGATTATGATAAAAATGTAATGGTTGGCATGTATGCCTGCATCCAAGATGGATGCTATAACCAATTAGGCCTCTGGCACAGTTATGGCATGTAGATCTGAATCCTGAAAATATATTTACCCATTTCAAACAATCATGCAAGGTTCACCAGGCAAACTAGACGTTTTTCGACAAACCTGATTGGTACCTCAATTAGATTACTAAAGGGGCATGATCAGACATGGGCTATTGAGGTTTTAAGCACTACATGGAGAGAAAAGAAAAAAAAAATAGATCAAGCAATAACTTTCTTTTGCTACATGAAAATTAATAGCACAAAAATTATAACTATTATTTTTTTAAAAAGAAAAATAGGTAAAGAAGATTTTACCAAAAGACAAGATTCTGAAGTGTCAAAATCTTGCATAAAAAACTCTGTAGTTTGCATCAACTGGCATCACGACTTTATGTTGGCATAGTAAGCTTATATATGAAGCGTCTGTGTCCAGTGGAATCTGAAATAAATATTGCATTAACATGGGCACAAGTATCCAACATTAACTCTACATGCATTCCTACTGCATTTTCAAGGGGGCCCCCCCGAGTGCGGACCGTTACGGACCACTGCCATCTCACCTGTCTGCGTGTGTTCGAGTCTAAGATTTGGCAAATGTAGTTATGTGAGAAAGCTTGCCAGTAGCTTCTCGCGGGTCGGTGGTTCTTTCCGGGGTTCTTCCTCCACCAATAATACTGGCCGCCATGTATAGCCTATATTGTGCTGAAAAATGTCGTTACACCATAAAAAAAACAAAAAAACTGCATTTTCATAAAAGGTAAAGTATCACTTTCACGTTAACTCTTACAAGCATTAGTCACAATTCTACATGTTGCTGATAGCCATATGAGGCAATAAAATCACGTTACAGTCAACAGATATTCTTGAATATAAATAACGAAATATCAGTATGAATATCTGCTAAAGAAGACCTTAAATATTTTCAAAAAAATAAATAATTGTATAAGAACCAGAAAACTAAATTATTGCCATCTGCTTCTTACCTATACTGAAATAATAGGAATTAAATTGACACTAACCTCTGTTTCATACATGATGCTTTCAGTTGGGTGTAATATGCATGCCACCACACTTTTGTCAGACTTTAGTCATCTTCTTATTGTCTGGGACTGAACTTGTGATATTGCTTTAAAAAAATAAGTCAGATGCAAAATGAGGGAGAGACGGAAAGTGGAAACAAGATAACAAGCCAAATAAGAACTGATTGCTAAATATTGTTAAATGTAGACTAAATGAAACACAAAGAATGATTTTAACAGAGATACAATTATGTTAAAAGTTTTGTCTTTTGACTGAACAGACATCATAACTTTTCACACAATGGAAAGCTTGATGTTTCGGCATCTCCTTTGATGATAGTCGGTGAATTTCTCTATAGTTTTGCAACAGCAGTACAGGCCAGTTAATCATTAAAATGCCTGAAACTGGCTTGTGACAAGAGGAATTTTGAACGCTAACTATACCAGTACATTGATGCAGAGGTGTAGCTAGAGTGTTTGGAGCCTGGGCACAAGATTCATTTTTACGTTCCCATGTTCTTCCTCCACCAATACTTGCTGCCATGTATAGCCTATCGTGTGCTGAAAAATGGCGTTAAACTCTACAACAACAACATTTAACGATGGTAATTAACATTGGTAGATACGGTCTAAAAATGCCATATGTTAACTTGTGCAAGTTTCTTTCGTGGGAATGGCGCTGTAGCATTGGAGTTAAGCATTCGTAGTGATCATTCTTGGGATTTAAGTTAATTGTGGACAATTTTATTGTTATGGGCTTATGGCTTATGTTTTTGTTCTGGTTTATTTTTGATTTTTGTGAATAATGTTTAAACTTAACATTTTATTTAGTGAAGATGCGAATTCTTTATAGAAAAGTAATTATTTCGTCACAACAATAATTCACAGGTGATGCAACAGAACATGTAGGACTTTTCTTGTTTAGAAGAAAATGAAAATCGAGGACATAATGTAATAATTGGGAGTTCTCAGCAAAAATCAGTGGTAGTTTACAGCAAGTCTGTTAAAACAGTAGTTACTTTTAAGAATAAATTGTCTTTCAATTAATCTCCAAATCAAATGTTTATTCCTTAGTTTCCACTATTTAGTTCTGTTTTAAAATTCAAGCCATGTCCAGATGAATGTTATAATTGAAATTATATTTTGGAAATTTATTTGCATCGGCACCAATTATGAGTATGGGCGATTAAAAGGTACAGCTCTAATACATAATTATTAAGTTAAAATATCCATAATCCATACAGCATTCAACATACAAGAGTATCATAAGAGTACCATGTACGACCACCATGTTTAAGAGTCCTCTATAGAGATACTAGTTGGGCATGGTTTACTCTTAAAAGTACTGACCAATGGATCTTGTGAACCTTAAAAAGGCAATGACTAAAATAAATTTAAAAACACATTCTTCATAATGTAGTCACAATGACCTTGACCACTGATGTTTGGACAACAAAAGAAAAAAGGACTCTTCCTTTATAAACTGTCTTCAGTAAAGTTATTAAGCAAAGAGAAATACGAGTTTTTACCAGTATTTTACTCTGTGACACCTTTTAAGAGACTGTGATGACACCACTTCTGTTGGAACTTCATTATTTACAACAAAATGTAGCTTCACAATGTCTGAAACATTGTGCAACTATGTTTTAATCAAATATGAAAATACTTTTTCATATTCTATGAATTAGACAACAATAATATAGAATAGAAGGGGGGGAAAAAAAATGACAAAATCACTGAAAATGATTTATGCTGAAATTTTTTGTATAACAATAAATAAAGGTACAAGATGGCCAGTTTAACAATATAGATAATATATAAAATACCTTAAAAAAGTATTATACTAATAATAATAATTAAAGTATATGCATTTACATGAAACCATGACATGATATATGACTTTGTAATCACTTGTCACAAATATAAAGAGTTTATATAACGAGGTTAGCAATAACCAAAGAAATGAACACTTAATATAGAATATTGAAATTTAAAATAAAAAAAAAAGTTATAAAAAACAAAAGACAGAAACACTTTATTATTTGACTGGAATGGGTTAATCCCATGAAAATTTTACAGCGTAAACCAGTTTTAATGTAAACGGTAAATCAATGAAACAATCATGGTATAACAAATTAATATGCTATGTTCTGCAACAAAATAAAAGCAGAAAAAGAAACAAACTATGTAAAATAATTATATTATATCCAATGTTTTTTTATAGAATAAGAACAAGAAACAAAACTTTAACAAAAGTGAGAGCCAACACAATTAAAATTACATTGTTGTTTATGGGTTTTTCACTAACCTGCCACGACACAACTTCTTTAAATCCACTTGCAAATGCAGCAACTGAACTAACAGCACCACGAATGGTGGATACCAAGTCTCCCAAAACAAATTGTCAGTGTTCAGCTACATAAAAACAAATCATAATACATGAACATTTTGATCATTAATGGAGAAGACAGATACATACATTGTCCAACTTATACTGTAGTTAAATCAATGTGTGGCCAAAATATTGATGCCATGACTGATTTCTGGAAAGGCTGAAAATGGAATGTAAAAACTAATATTATTCACCAAGGCTACTCAAATTTCCTATGCACATTTCTAGATGCTTTTTGAGGATAAACATTTATAATATTTTCAGTTACGTTGATTGTTACTGAATACATGGTTAGTAGCAAATCCTGATCTACAAAATTTAGGCTTTTTTAAGTTTTTTTTAAGGCCTTTGTGAAAAAATTTTAGGTTTAAGAATTGCAGTTTTCAGTCTTTCACGCACACAAATAATAGCACTCATCAATTTTACATTATTTTTAATAATATAACTTGGAACTTCTTTTCCACATCCTTAGCAAGGTAAGATCTAAATGAACTTAATGAACAAGAATTGAAAGATTAAATCATATATTCACTAAAGTTGAGCAATGGACACTGCACAAAATGTCATGCAAAATTCATATATATTTCGATGCTTTAAGCTTATCTTCGCTCTGCTTGTCCAGCTTCAACTAATCTTCCAGTTTTTTTTCACAGATGTCCTTAAGCTATTTGATGTGTCGATGAAAGTAAGGTTCCTCTGATGTTCTGCTTTTAATGCATAGTCATCACTGTTCATTGTTTCTGTATTATAGGTTCACACTGATTTTTTTTTTCTGGCACAATCCGGAAACATGGACTGGAATACTTTTGTTATTCCAGAATTTGATGAAAAGCTGCAGTGTCTATCTATTGTATACAATGTCCAAATAATTTCTGCTTGCAATGTGTCTTCTTTTGCTACATGATCATGCATAGATGCTGAGGTAGTAGACACCAATGAACAGGATGGCTGAGAATTCAGAGTTTGTGGTGACAGTACTTTTCCTGAATTGGGCTGTTGACACTAGAAAAGAAGAAAAAAACCAGAAATTAATTATGCATCATTAAGATTATATTAAATATTATTTATTGTAATTTAATTCTAGCTTTTTCATGCATTATTAATTTATATGAATCCCACCATATAAAAGTAATAAAAGGTAAACATCTTGTCTAATTATATATAAATTGTAAAATTAGAAATTAGGGGAGGTAAGCTTATTGTTAGTTATGGTGCAGTTGTTTCCCTTTAAAAACACTTGTAACTACTTAGTCTGTCCGGCTTCAAATTCAATGTAATTTCTGCAAAATTAAAAAAATAATTTTGAAGCTATAGTTTAGACAGAGAAAAAAATAGATAATGTATAGTTATACTCACAGTCCAGATTTTCTTCAAGTCTAATGTGGAGGATGCAATCTTCTTGTTCACTTGATGTTTTATTCCTCTTGCGTGTAGAAGCCGTCTATTCTAAAATACGGTCTGTGCGATTAATTGAATGTTAATAAAAATGAGAAAGCAAATAGTTGAGTTTTGGGGGAAGGTGGATATAACGAAAAAGAGTAATCCATATATGTTTATGTGTAAGGCATAATTTAGTGGAAAAAAGCGTTAATGATTACACCAAAAGCATAATGGTTGGCATGTATGGGCTTGGGTACCGATTTACCATTAGCCATGTGACTAGGCATGCAAATGGCAAGATCCAGGTGAAATTTCAGCAATGATGTGATGTAGTGTCGTCTTGTCTGTCAGCAGATTAAAGATCTAACAAATACTATGCTTGCAATTTATGAGAAAATAAAATGATATTCCTATCGACTTCATACAGGTTTATTTCAATGAAACTGGGTTCATACAGAATTCTGAATGATATATTGAAAGACTTTTCCCAAACTTTCAAAGACCACAGAGATTTACAAGACCTATTTTCACTAACATTTTGTATACAAGGAATGTTATATTTGAAAACAATGAATGCAAAATACAATACTGTTTTACTGATGATATTCAGACTATAATTAATCAAAAGAAAGAAACCATGAAAACTCAACTACATCCGAATCTAACAACCTTGGGCAATTTTATTTGTGATTATGGAAAGAAATTAAAATGTTTTTGGGCTTATTTGTTTTAAAGACTTCAGGCTAATCTGCTCGATTTCCCAAACTTTCAATGCCTTGAAATTTCTACCTCATTTGTCCCAAACTGTTTAAGATTGTAAGAACCCGGGCCTGTGAAAGGTCGTTAAAATTTACTAGGACGGTCACAATGCAGCTACCCTATGCGAACACCAAATGGTGTCGGAGAATCCCAATTTTCTGATAGGTAGTGGACCATGACCCTATACCCCAACATCAATGTCCAAATATACAAAATGGGGTGGCAAGGGTCAGAGGAAACTCGGACTACAGTCGGTCATTTTGTATAAATTGCCATCTTGAGTGATGCTCATTCAGACTGATAATCAGGATTACAAGAGCGATATGGCATTCCAGAAAATCTTCCTCTTTTCTCTGATGATAAATATCACCTTCTTGATTCTTGGTCTGGATGGCCTGGACTTTGTTGTTGGTGGTTGTTTTGGCTTGAACAACAAATGCAAATACCCGTCTTACAGGTAACTGTTATATACAAGAAAGATAGGGAACCACTCTAATTATTATGGCATGGTCATGGTAGAGTAGGGTATCAGTCTAAGTCACATTTAAAATATGGAAATTGTAATTCAATTTTGCGAACCATCGGTCAACATAAAAAAATGGTCCCTTATTGATGTCCTTCATATCTTAGCGTATGATTGTAGAGATCTAATTTTAATCAGACTAATGTTACACTCCACTTAGTTTATTTAACGAGACGAGGTAAAGCCCAGCAAAATTTTGAATATATTAGACAGGTTCGTTTCGTTAATAATATCAACCTGTACTTTGGTATTACATAGCAACGAAACACAACGAAACCACTTTCTTGTGTCAGGCTTTTATTGCATCAGAAAAAAGACAGAGTAAGCATTTTACGACTAAAGCAAACTAGACTTGAATAAGTGGAACAGTGTTAATTTGGGACGCTAAGTGCTCGAGACACTCTTGAAAATATATCCTCTGCCACAACTCAGACGACCGACAGGGCACAACACTGCTCGAAGAAAGGCGTTGCACCCGGATATCATAACATCGGGCGAACGTCTTACCTTCTAGGACGAATTATTCGCTTAGGTAATGGAGGTTACTTTGGTATATTTGCCTTTTCAAATTTCTTGTGTCAAGCTTATCGTTAGTCTGAGTTTTCTTTGACCCTTTCCTAGTCCTATCTTATATGTAGGACTAACCCTTTCCATCCCATTTTTTATATATTTGACATTTATATCAGGGTTTAGGGTCAGAGACTATCGCCTATTGAAAAGCTGGAATTCGTCATGCCGCTTACTAGCCAGACTAGCAAACGTTAACGACTTTTCATCGAGATATATCTGCATGAAATCGATAGGAATAAGATTTATTTTCTTAAAATCGAGAGCATATCATTTGTCTAGCTACGATGTCGTAGCCTCAATGACATAGGAGTAAGGGTACTAATATTAATACTAATCATTTGTCGTGTCTTTAATCCACTGAAAGACGAGACGAAAGTACATCATTGTTGAAATTGGACCTGGATCTCTCCATTTGCATTCCAAGTCACATGACTATACAAATCTCACAACCAAAATTTCAAAGTCAAAGTGTCACATGATATTGACAATAAACAAATTTCCAAAGTTATTGTACATAGAATTTGAAAATATTATTACATAGAAGTCGCGTAATGTTTGCAAATAAATGTAATGTACACTTAATTCTTAATACATTTATTTTGAGAACAATGACCAGAAACCTGTTCGTATTGCAGCAGGGTGGAGAAAACCATTTTTACCAGTGCTGAGCATATGTGTAATGTTTTTGTTGGTATGCTCTCTGCTTCCTGAATCAAGTTTTATTTTCTTCAGTTGCTGCTACATTTACAGATTTTCTGGTCATTGTTTTTGTAAAAAATATTTTTAGAAGTTTGTCTTCTTTTTTTATTCTATAAAGATTATGTGACTTTCATTGATATGTTTGATTTATTTTCCTACAGCAACACTAGCAATGGTTTATTATTGATATCATGTGACTATATGACCTCTGATGTTGTTGACATGTAGGTTGCAAGATTTGTGTAGTCATATGCCTAGGAAAAGTACTCACAACATCAACAAGACATCTATCATGTGTTCATAGATTTCAAAAAGGCTTTTGATAGAGTGTGGCATGAGGCATTGTGGGCCCACAATGAAGAAGTACAACATGGGTCAAAAGTTGACCAACACCATCAAGCAGCTGTACACCAAGGCTACCAGTGCAGTAATTGCTCAAGGTTCTGTGGGGGACTGGTTCAAGACTACAGTTGGAGTACGGCAAGGCTGTCTCCTGTCACCTACGCTTTCAACATCTACTTATAGCACATCATGAGCGAAGCCCTGGAAAACCACTGTGGGACAGTCATCATTGGAGGGCGTAACATAACCAACCTCCGCTTTGCAGACGACATTGATGGGCTGGCAGGCAGTGAAGATGAGTTTGCCACCTTAGTGAAGAACCTGGATAAACATCTTCCAGATTTGACATGGAGATAAGTGCCGAGAAGACAAAGCTGATGACAGACAGTGGCAAACAAATCTCAACCAAGATTAAAATCAGAGGACAGGAACTGGAAACAGTGGGCCAATTCAAATATCTTGGTTCCATAATCACGGAAGAGGGATCAAGAGCAGAAATTTTGTCACAAGCAGCACAAACAACGGCATCTATGTCAAAACTAAGACCCATCTGGAGAGACAAGAACATCTGTCTGAAAACTAAAATCAGACTATTAAGAGCACTAGTCATCTCAATCTTTCTGTATTCATGTGAGGCCTGGACCCTAACAGCAGAATTACAACGAAGAATTCAAGCACTTGAAATGAGATGCTACAGAAAAATCCCTGGCATCTCTTACATGGACCACATCAGAAATGAAGAAGTGCGCAACACCATCTGGCACAAAGTAGGCCATTATGAAGACCTCCTCACCATCGTCAAAAAGAGAAAAGCTGAAATGGTATGGCCATGTCACTAGAGACAACAGTCTATCCACAACAGTACTGCAGGGTAGTGTCCAAGGTGGTAGAAGGAGAGGTAGACAGAGAAAAAAGTGGAGTGACAACATCACAGAATGGACCAGGAAAAGTTTTGCAAGACACAGGCATTGGCATATGATCGAGTCAAGTGGAGGGAACTGGTCAGATGTTCAGCAGCACAGTGCCTCAACGACCACACTAGGTCAAGAGACTGATGATGATGATGATGATGCCTAGGAATGCTAATAGAGAGATCCAGGTCAAATTTCAGCAATGATGTACTCTATTGTCAGCAGATTAAGGATATAACAAATGCAAGGATCGTGATTTTGGAGAAAATATATCGTATTCCTATTGTTTTCATGCAGATATATCTTGATGACAGTTTGTTCAACTTTGTTAGGCTAGCTATAAAGAGGCTACCGTACACAACACAAAATGGTGTCGGCTAGTTGCAATTTTTCAATAGGCATTTGGGCTCTGACCCATCACCCCATTTTAAATATCCAAATATCAAAAGTGGGGTGGCAAGGGTCAGAGGAAACTTGAACTAAGCCTATTTTTGTAATTTTTTCAAATATTGTTTAATAATTAAAGATACAGATATATTTTTGAATTTGGTGTTTTGGGTTTGTGTTTTTCTTGACATTGATGTGATGCATGTACACCTCATCCACTAATTTACTAAACACTTTGTAGTATGTAGACAGTGAAATAACCGTTAATAATAAAATGCAAAAGGGAATCCATTTTGTATTGCAGAAAGGATTCTTTGGTTTGTTGCCAAAAGGAGTTGTCTTGTACACAAATGACCCATAATGATAATGCTTTTTATATACTAATATTACTCTAATGATTATCAACTGTACCACCTTACCAAGTCAAGACTGCCCATGGTAGCATTATAATAGAATCCATCAGATGCCACTGTGTAGGCCATGAAAATTCCATCCTTGGCTCAGAATTTTCAGTTGTACACAAGGATATGCTGAGAGTTTGATTCAAATTTGTAGTCGCAAGGGGGGGGGGGATTTCTACTTTTTAATGAAAAATGAAAGACCATGTCGAAAAGGCATACTGTTAATATTGCAACAACTTTAATGTTGCAAAAGAATCATGGAAAATTTTCGTACCTTATGACAGAGCTTAAAAAATTAGATTTACACTGAAATATTCAGTGTAAACTTTCAGTGATGTTCCTTTTAGCTTTCAAAGAACACAAACACAGTAGTTAAAATTTACTATAGTAATATCAATACATAATGTCGGAATTCTGTATGACATAGCAATGATACACATATGAAGAGGTCACAAAAATAAGTCCACTTTTATTGATAAGATTAATCAAGATTGACAAAAATAATGACAGTTCTCATTCAACTTTGAGGAACGATTGATTTACCTTCAGAAAAGATATAATAGGAATATAAATTGTATAAACAAAACCACAATTACAACAGCAGCTTTTTCAACTAAAGATTAGACTACAAAATTTTGCTAGATCGTTCAGCTCAAAAACAACTTAAACCATTGTTGGATTAGTATGTTTTAAATATGTTGCAATTAATGCTTGTCTTGATTATTGGAAAAATATGTTCAAGTGATGATACAAATCAGGACATATTTGATATTTTGTGTGCTCCCAGTACATGAGTATATGAATGTGATAATATCACTATATGGCTAAGCTGGGGTCGGTTAGATGTTTTAGATTTTGTTAGGATACATTCAAATTGAAATTAGAATACTTTCTCCTAACTGAGATGAGCTGAGCATAGATTTACATTAGCTGGGATCAGCACAGAATATGTACTAAATCTGGGAGTAGTACTAGTCTAGCACAGATGATACTTAAGCTGGGATCATGCTCAAAGTACAATTTCATGATTGGACCAGCCTAGCATGGACTGGAAATAATCATATTCATGTACATTATTTCATTCAGATTCTGGCTCATGCGTATCCCCCATAAAGAGAGACAAAATTTTATTTAAGTAGTGATATATATATGTATGTGTGTGTGTGTGTGGTGACATTGGAATTTACTTGTTATCATGAATAGAAAGTGTGTATTGAATTGAATTGAAAGAGAATTTGTTATGATCATGTAATCTTTAATTTTCTTACATGGCATGTATGAAGCATTCATTTGTACCATATGTGTTGTATATACTGCCTTTCCTCTGAAGGAATTACAGTTAGCATAACCCTCGAGCTCTCTAGCATTCAAGACACATGACATCAAATTGTGTTTAAATACTGTTTTAATTCATGGCTGAGAAATCTCATCAAATAAGGGTAAAAAGCTTTAATAAATGGAAATACAACTATTACAAAATATGAAATTATTACATCTACATTAAATTAAAGAAACATAACTGTAGTACTGAAACAATCAACATATATTGAAAGTAAGAAGTTTCTTATGTCCTTCTATGGGGTCGTCCATTTAGTATGTACGCAAAAATAAGAAAACTTGACCCCTCCCCCCCTTGTACGCATGCATACTTTTTACACACACCCCCATGCGTACGTACGACTGACCCCCACCCCCTCATATAGAACTTCCAATATTTCATCCACGCAGAAATGACACAGGATTAATAATATTTAAATGTTTAATGAAACAGAGTAAAACAGACAGTCCTCAGCTGCTGTATATATAAAAGAAATAAGTTAAAAGTTATTAAACCTTTAAAAAGTTCACCAGTGTCTGCTAAAGGTCAGACAAACGCCGACTGAACCCAGTCAAACAGGTTACGTATAACAGGAATTTCAGCAACAAGCTTAACGTAAGGCTGAATCACAACAGCCGCTGTCTCAATATCCACAGCCTCGCTGACGTCATCATCCAGGTTTTGATTCAAGTTCTCAGTGTCGGTAGACTCAGTAGTGTGAACGCTTTGGTGTCGTCTTACACTGGCCTGCGACGAGTGATACACGCCGCACACAGGACATGTGCGCATGATTAACATAGAAATTTCCAATATAGTATACCTACTAGTTTGAAAGCTGAAACGATGGAGCATTTACCCCCCCCCCCCCGTTTCTTATGCATACGTACATTGTCAGTAGACCCCACCCATACGCAAGCAAGCGTACGCATTTGGGTTACCGCCCCCTCCCCCTCCATGCGGTACATACTAAATGGACGACCCCCATCCTTTTAAATTCACTAATGAAATAATGTCCAGTATGTGCTTCCATACTTTGAAATTCACTAATGAAATAATGTCCATTATGTGCTTCCATACTAGGGAATTCACTAGAAGGTATGTTCCACTTAACATCTCTACCGTGGCTTAACAAAAATTGTTACTAAGAGGGCTAAAATGATAACACAAAAGGAATGTTTATGAAGAATATGGCACAAATAAAGACTATCATATGCAGTCGCAAGCCTCGTGGCATTGCGTATTATTATCCATCACTATGTTGAACTGATTGTCATTTTCAGTCAATATCCATATCCTAAATTAAATCTACAAAATCTTTATTCATACATAATTCACAAAGTTACTCACACTGTGGTGGGCTTCAGATTCAACAAAAAGAGTTGTGAATGCATGTTCACATTCCTGCCTGGACGTACTACAAATGCAATTAGGAAACCAATATTTACGAAGAAGAGTTAAAAAGGGGAGACAAATCTAAAGGGCTGCTGTGACTGTTCAAACGGTAACAGCACACTCCCCGCCTGATATCTACCAGATATCACAATAAAGAAATAGATAAATGTGCACTCTTTAGTCACAACATCATTGTCAAATGAAGCAAAACCTATGTGATGGCTTAGGGCCATTTAATATCGCATACAACAGGAAGGTGTGGATTATTTTACATAATAACAGAATCAGCTCGGTAACTGGCCTCATGTAGACTTGCCTTCTCTTATAACATGAACCTCAGCTTTACAAACTCTATCATCGCCGTCCTGAATTCCGAGCTAATGTGCCATCCTTTGCAATGCTCTTTGCTGTGGTAGGCTAGAACAAAGTGTCTAAGATGGGCAAAAGTTTCCACTAAGTGCTTCCAAGATGAAAATCTTTTAAAATGATGTGAACCCAGTAAGCTTTTCTCTGACACGATCATTTTGAGTACGTCAACCTTTGGTTTCAGCTCATCGTTCTCGTCAGCATTCAAGACGGGGAATGTGTCATCAAAAGATTCTTGATCTTTATGGAGTAGATGTGATGGGCCTAACACCCATGGATTATCCTGTATATGTGCAGCTGGAATTGACCTGGTAGCATAGTCAGCTGGGTTCAAGTCTGTTGAAATGTAGGTCCATTGTTATGGTCTAGTGGATTTTCTGATGCGCTCCACTCTGTTGCTGACATATACGTAGAATCTTCTCGTTTGGTTGTGTATGTATCCTACAACAACCTTGCTATCGGTGTAAAACTGTATTGAGTCCATTATAATATCTAAGTGATCCAATATAGTCTCAGAAATTTCCACAGCCAGTACTGCTGCACAGATTTCAAGACGAGGTATAATGTGTCCATGGATAGTACCCGTACGAAAAGTATGGGCGAATTGCGCCTGTACAGGAGCAGTATAAGAGGCGTAATACGCTCAATGTAAAGGCGTAAAGCAACTTTTACTGGCGTACAAGACCCAGAAGCATAATACTGGTATGAAATACAGGCGTCTTTTGTCTAAGAGTTTTTAAATGTACAGGAGTATTCCAAAATAATACCTACGTATTGGCAAGAAAAGGCGTATTTTGAAACTTAGAAAATTGTAGTATGGTTGATGAGATGTAATTCTGAACTTTGAAAATCTGCATACTATGGATGAAGCGTAAATAGGACTTTGACAAAAGACATGAGGCACTTTGTTTTATTCGTCTACTGAGAAGTCTCAAATAATAATGACACTGTTAAATCTTTTTGTATATGCATAAATCTATTTAATAATGACATACAAAGACAAATGAATGCTGAAATGTATTGACACTATTAAGTGTTTGAGTACCCAAATCCATTTTGTTCCAACATACCAATAACCCACACCATCCCATTAAACTTGTGCATAACTTGTGTCCATTTGGCAGAAGAAATGCAATTATTTGCAGTAGCTGTTGCATACTATCACCAACAAGGATATGCTTTGTTGCAAAAATTGCTAAAAGCAACATGGCTGCACCAAGTGTAATCTCTGCACCTTCATAAAGTGGTATTTTATCATCTATTGATTATTCAGGAATGACATCTGTGAAACACAGGTTTACATCTTCATTACTTTCTATATCTTCAGTAAACAAATCTTCAAAACAATGAATTCCATCATTTGGGCATAATGTCAAATCACAGACTTTTTCTTTCTCAGTCTTTTGTTCTGTCTGACTGCATTGTTGCTTGAATTCCTGGCAGCAAGCATTCTCATAATTATAAACTTACCCTTCCTCATGAATTTCATCTTCAGCAGTTACACATGCTTTGTACTGACTCACAACAGCTTGAATCATTTGGCATCTAAAAAAAAGTTTTAAAAATAGTTTTATTTGAAGCTGGCAAATAATTTAACTACTGAAGATGTTTTTTTAGTGGTTTACCCATTTTGAAGTTATTAGATTGCTTCATATTAATTAATTTAAAAACCAAATGAAAGTTGTTCTGTCATGATTGAAATTAAGCATGATCACAAAATTACAAACACCCATGAAAATGTCAATTTACAAGACAATCTTTCCAGCAACTCTACTTTCTTTTATTTTCCTTTTTTTTCCTACATTTTGTCAGACTCCCTATTTGTTCCTACCTTTTTTAATGAAAGGTTTGTTATAAATAGAAAAAGCATCAAAAGGATAAAACATATGTTAAATTTGAAGTGTTTCCATATTATGTAGCGCAATATATGATGTTTGGTTTACACAAAAGATGTAAACACATTGGACAGTCATAAAAGTTACAAAAGTAATTTGCTAAATAAGACCATTATTTAAAAAATACAGTAGACATAATATTTATGACACCTTCTTACAATAACAGAACATGAATAAAACCCATACAATAATATAAA
This sequence comes from Unio delphinus, assembly GCA_029339505.1. Lineage (NCBI taxonomy): Eukaryota > Metazoa > Mollusca > Bivalvia > Unionida > Unionidae > Unio > Unio delphinus. Next base: position 699,539 of record JAQISU010000226.1, read on the forward strand.
TCTTCTTGAAAGGATTGAAGGTTCATTCAGTGAAATATTGCACAATCAAAAACCTTTGCCAAATTAATATTTGCACAGTAGATAAAGTAATAATAATCTGACTTTTTGTTTTACTTGTATTAATTGTGATCTTAAACATACAGAATTTTTGCATGAAGGTCACAATCTGTTCAAAATATTTTTTTTTAGTTAAATCTTTTTAACAGTACTTACAGTCAGAGGTTTAGCTGGGTGACTAAGGTGTGGATGATCAGGTATTTCAATGGCATAATCCTGTACCAACATCATTTGATCCATTTCATTAGGTTCCAGTGTTGAATTTCCATAATCTTCTTGTACATTTTCTTTTCTTTTCTTTCTATAACTTAAGGTCCCCTCCTTGCTCTTTTGATGCTTGGGGTAGCCATTTTGTCCTAGTAACACACAAGCTAAGCTATTTGGTTCTACTGGTCAGTAATTACAAATACATGTCTGTACTAAGCTATACCAAACTGCAGTAACTTGATATGGGATGAAGCCACATGAGTTTTTCCCCTCCAGATTGAGGTCAGAGTGTGAGGCCACTTTAAGGAGGTACATTACATTTTGAAACAACAATTATATTTATAAATATATTGAAAGTACTCTATGACTACCTCAGGGACAGAAATTAACATTGCATACATTTTACAAATTTAGCAAATTTTTGACTAGCATAGAATCCATTCTACAGTATGAAAGTTTGTTTAAAAATACTCCAGACCCCTTAGGAGAACCCTATGAATCACATAATGCATCATTAATTCAAAATTCGAATTCAACAGTGTAGTTTTAACTCTAAGTCTAAGACTAGCATTTTCCAAATATACACAATGTTTGCTTGTATTCACTTCCATGAAGATAAAACCTTTAGTGTTGTATCAAAAAGCAATCCATTTTTGAAATCCAGTTTCATCGGATTGTAGACACCGAAGATAGGTAATTACCAGCACTCCTCGTCGACCTTTAAAGGTGGAGCTAACTCTGCATGTCCTCTATCAAATATATTCTTTGCATGAATGTCATAAAATGTTGTTTTTTGACTGGATCCTTTCGAAGACTTGTGTCTAATGTCTTAGTCTGTTTAATGGCTTGCAGTTTATTGTTCGGTAGTCTTTTTCTAGTTGTACGGAAAGGAAGGAGTGCAACCCAGTTTCCATGAGTCTTTGTAGAACCCCTCGTCCATTATCTTGAGAAATTCTTTGTCCTCTATTGACATCCCAACTTTATCATCATTTCTTGTTCTCTCGAAAACAGCAGCACCAAGGTCCCCTTCTGTGGCTTCGAGTGAAGAGAAATACAATTTTATATTCTCATCTTTACATACATTCCTGATGTGGTTTTCCTTTATCTTGAAACCATTAGGGCATGGTCTGAAGATAGACGTACGTCCCTTTCCTAACAGGTAAGTATTATTGACATTAACAAAATCGGGTTTATGTACTTTACCAAGACAAGATTCTTCTAGTATTACCCAACCAAGGCTAAGTCTCGGAGCATAGAGAGAGTTCCGTGGACTGATGCGTTGGTCATGAACATGATGTGCTTCAGTCAAGTCTCTACCGATCAGTAGTAGTATAGAGGAGCCACCATCTAATGGCTGGATGTGTCTCGCAATATCGTTGAGATGAGGATGGTGTTCCACTACTTCTGGAGTGGGAATTTCTTTACTAATATCTGTTATCTGGATACAGTTAATTAACTTCGGAAGTTCCAACCTTGCTCTCCCATCTAGTGCCTCTACAATGTATCCACTTGCTCTTCTACCATAAGTCACTACACAACCGGTGCATGAAGAAAGCGTGTATTCCACCTGTTCATCCTTTATGTCAAATATATTTCAAAATTCTGACTTGGCTAATGACCCGTTGCTTTGGTCATCAAGGGTAGCATACACCTTTATGGACTTTGCTGGATGGCCATCTGGATCTACTTTCACAAGGACCATTTTAGCACAAGATATACCAATAAATCCTTCACCACAAATTTGTGTACACTTAGATGTTACCTGTAGGGATGAGAAATCTGAAATCTCTTTTCTCCCCGCCATGACCTATTGTGGGACACTGAGATATAAGCTTCTCCGCTGCAGCAGTGGTGACATGCAAGTCTAAGCTTACACTAGAAACACATCCTTGATCATAGTGGTTGACACGGCGACATGACTGTAACACAGGCTGCGGTGTTGGTACGTAAGTTGGGAACATAAGTCGTGTAGGTGTGTAACCGACACTGTGATGTACGCCTTGTTTAGCACCAGACTTTATGTTCGTATTGTACTTATCAAAATCAGGCTTGAAATGAGTATTTTCCGGCAGTTCCGTTTGTTGATTAACATAGTATCTAACATGTTCCATGGGGTCCAGAGGACGAAAGGCATCAAATTCACTTAGATTGGATTCACCAACCAACTGTATAGCCTCTACTTCAGCTTCAGCTGCTGCAGCTTCCTTTTGGTGTGCTAGAAGCTCCAGGTCAGCCTCCAGTTCTGCTTTTTTACGTACAGCTATCGCTATTGACAACTTTTCTTGTTCATCAAGAAGAGCTTGCTGTTTACATATCTCTGCTTCTTTCTTTGCGAATTCCACTCTTGTACCATACATGGGGCATCAACTTTAGCACGCTTTCTAGCAAGCACAAAACTGATTTTGGATATAGTCGAACCACTAGTTTTAGATTTTGCTGATGTTATAGGAGGATCGGAATGAGGTGAGCCAGATTCCAACACATATTGTTTGGAGGTGTGAAGTTGTCTCAAGGTATTTTCGACTATGATTTTATATGCTTGCACTGATGTAACATGAGTTTCCAACTCTGTAAGGCTCTCCTGTGTGCTTGTTTTTGACAGAAAATCGAGGTATTCTGCGGACAGAGTACGATATTTGTCATAGCATTTGACTTGATCATTCTCTATATTGCATAAAGAATTTATATCACTGGGATGATCAGTGAATATGGCTAAAACATCTTCAACGTTCTTCCAAGATTTCTCTAATTTGACATTATACTTGCCTTGGGTCGTCTCGTACATTTCCATGCCTTTGACAGTTAATGTTTCTGTTCGCCTTTCTGTAGACTGTGATGAAATTGCTTCAAGGTGCATATATTTTTAATCAATTAGGTCCATTAACACAGATGACAGAACTTTAATAAAAGGGAAAATAGAATTTGTATGATGCCAGAAAGTTATGCAACAAGAGGATAATAACAAATTGCAATAGTTTCAAAACAGGTTGAGTACTGAAGAATATGTTGTAAACGTGTTATGTAGCTTTGACTGAATCACTGCTTTTTTCACATTAAACAGACTAATAGATTAGCACATTTGAATCAATTCATCTTGCAATCCAAATTCTTGGTGACCACAGGCAAATGGTTGTACTGGTCAGATCCTAATTCAGTGGTATAGGTGAACTTTTTATCATTGAATAAAATGAAGGTGTGCTCATTTAGCTTTCTCAACACATAAGAATATACTGTATAGGCGGCAACCGAATGTCAGTATCATGTGACTGTTGACGATTGTCATGTGCCTGTAGTAATTCTCCTAATGTTTAAATGGAAGCCATAGCTATCCAGCAGTCTTGATGAACCAGGTAGCTGTAGCACTATCCCTGGGAAGAATTTGTCATGAATTTACTGGTCACAGCCATTTTACTATATAGTCTTTCCTCTGAAGGAATTACAGTTAGCATAACCCACGAGCTCTCTAGCATTCAAGACACAAGACATCGAATTGTGTTTAAATACTGTTTTAATTCATGGGCAATAACTCTCATCAAATAAGGGTAAAAAACTGTAATAAATGGAAAAACAACTATTACATAATATGAAATTATTACATGTACATTAAATTAAAGAAACGTAACAGTAGTACTGAAACAATCAAACATATATCGAAAGCAAGAAGTTCCTTATGTCCTTCTATCCTTAAGTTTTAAATTCACTAATGAAATAATATCCAGTATATACTTCCATACTTTGAAATTCACTAATGAAATAATGTCCATTATGTGCTTCTATACTTTGGAATTCACTCGAAGGTATGTCCACAGGAGTCTGATGTTTGTGGTGGGCTTCAGATTCAACGAAAAGAGCTGTGAACGCACGTTCACATTCCTGCCTGGACATATTACAAACACAATTAGGAAACCAATATTTACAAAGAAGAGTTAAAAAGGGGAGACAAATAAAGGGTTGCTGTGACTGTTCGAACAGTAACAGCACATTGTATATAAATTGGGTTTAAAAGGCTGATGAAATAAACTAGTACGTAGATCTGACCTGTCATTTAATGTATGTGAAATCAAATTGTAAAATAATAAGCCACATTACTTAAATAGTCGGTACCGATCGTCTACATGACCTGCATGACTTGTACTATAACCGTTGCCATTACTTCAGGGTATTAAATAGTTCAAATATAAAAAATAGTTCATAAAAAATACAAAACATTAAATTTACATCGCATTACATCAACAGTATGCATCTTCACACTTTTCCTCCGTATTTTCAATGTGCTTCTTTTGACCTTTTTAATGTCTCCTAAGGTTTCTTTTCATTTTGCTACCATAAGAATAAAATAAATCAAGTGAAAAATCATGTAAGTACCTTTCTGTTACATAGAAAAAGAGCATGATATTTTTATCAGTCCTTTTAACAATATGATATATCTAATTAAATTTAAGGTAATTCCTGAATACATCTACATACCATTTCACAATATTTAATATTTGCTTATACCAAGATGTGTTAATGTTAAATGTGACTAGTTATTGATTTTATTTTTATATAATATTTGGATACAAAGAAAGATGTCATTTGTACATCAAGTTTGTCATCTTGAAGACCATGATAAGCCTTCTCTCCATGATAAATGCTGATAGATGCTTAAGAAGTGTGTCACATTAAAATGAATAATAAACATTGTTTTAGACAGTATGGGCTGTTCCATTAAAACATACTTTGTGACCTAGGGAAGCACTTTTAAAGTGGGGTACTCATCTATTGATGCAATTTAGAATTTTCTTATCATTTTAATATGAACTCATTGAAATCAATGTACCCTGGCATATATTTTTAAACAAATGCATTCCCTGGGTACCATGTACGTTTAAATAGAACAGTCCTAATGGTTATAATAACACGATCATATCTTCGTAAAGAAGCAAACAATAACAAGTGTGCATATACTACCTTCACAAAATAGTACAAAATACTTCCTATATAGATTATGTCATAAATTTCAATTTTGCATTAAATATTGAAAAAGTTTTTAAACGTTGCTCAAAACAGTGATGCCTTGAAAGGATCAAACCAGTCTCCAAAGGAAAATAAATCACACATATTGTACAGCAATTTACTTTAAATTTGTCATATTATGAGTAATATAAAATTTTCAGTTGTGTCTCATAGTGCTAAGATTTTAGATTTATTTTAAATAATTTGTTATTTGAGTTTCTAGACTCTCCTTGTTAAGAGTTTTCATTGAAATTATATCTTTGGTGACATGTCCAAAAACATTTACACACTAGATAAGCTTTATCTATAATCTGTTTGTCTTTTCTATTAAGCTTCATTGACATTTTGTTGATAATATATGTAATTTTCTCTTTTTGAACTTTTGCTATTGGTTCTTTACAAAATATAAAATGTATTCATCTGAAAAGATGCCTAGATAAAACTTTTGGTGATTGTATTCAACAATTGTTAATTTGCTAACTCTTGGTCTGTGCCTTCTGATCCTTTTCCTTCCTGCAATCAATGTTAGAATTTTGTTTATTTGTTCCTACCAATTTACAAACCAACTGCATACAAATTGGAGATAAAATAATTAAGACTTTAATCTTGAGAAACATGCACTTTAAAACTTATTTATATTAAATTTTCTGTCACAAATGTGCTAAAGATAAAAGGCTCAAAGACCCGCTACATGAATGAGTAAACCTAAGTAAACTTTACATCAACATAAAGGAAATCATCATGGGAAAATATTTTAGGCATTATTGAATTGTCTTGAATTGCAAAGTGGAATTTAATGACATTAGTCAGAATCATGCCAAATAATCACTAACATTTACTTGCATAAATATAAGATTGATAATTAGTATACATTTGGAATTAAGCTCACAAAACAAGTTGACACTGACACTGATCCTTTAGACTTATGTAAGGATTTGCATGATCAGTTAGTTATTCAATATATATTCAAATATAGTCCTGCATACAGAGAATTGAGAAATTTAAATGATCAGGAAGACAAATGGATATTAGGATGGCCTATCAGTAACTATCGTGCAAAAATGCACCATTAAATAAAAAAGAGTGATATATTATTCTATTTTTTTAATACTAACTTTACATTTTCTTTGCATCTTCAAGTGTTCTTCATTAGTTCTGTTTTGTTTCAAAATCATTTTTCAGCTACCTTCAAGGTCCTGAAATGAAGTACATGTTATGTACCGGTAGCTACTTCAGTAAGGTGCATTATGGAACATTGCATGAACTTGTTATTGCTTATTGTTGGAAGAAAGACATAGTCACTCTTCAGAAGAGGTCTGCTGCATCATTAGTGTCTTATGGTTTTGCTTAAGGTTCATTTCAGTTTCCTAAACACTATGTTCTTTATACTTGTTATAAACTATTATGAAGTTAAGATAACTTATTCTGAACTTGGCCTTTTGATATTGGAGCCAAAGGAATCAATTTAGACATTCTGTGCTCATTAACGTTTTATAAATTTGCTTGCAGTTCTTTATATTATTTTGGAAAATAACATTTATGGATTTGATTCTCTAAATGGTTATTTAAGTCTCACTTATCAATTATTGAAACTGATGAAGAGCATGTGCCAAGTTATTACTCCCTAATTTAGCTATATTACCACACTATACCAACTTAACATCTGTTTGTATATCATACTAATACATTATTTGTCAAATATATTCAGCACATAGAATTATGTGGCTAAACAGTAGGACAATTTGATAATCATTTAAAAGTAATACAAATAATGAATCTCTGTGAAGCTTCTTTTCTGATTATGAAAATGCATTTTACTTCAAAATAGAGTTTTATTGTGTAAAACCAAGTCAAGTGTTAATCTCTTCATCAAACAATGATATTATGAGGGCAGATCTTTACTTAACCAAGTTATTTTAAAAGGGACTGATTTTCATAATAAATTAAGATATGTTTCTTGCATTCTCTGTCTGCTAACATACATTATACATGTACACTTTATCAAAGGTAAAATAAAATGAATAAATGCTAGTCTGTACTCTAATCAAGTGCTCTGGGTGCTAACCTGATTTTGAGATAAAAGTCGAATTTCATTAATAAGAAAACTAACTTCAGTTTTCTTGTAGCATATGCAGGATTCTGTTTCATGATTTTGAAACTTTATAATTAATTGAAATAAATTTAATCTCTTTCATGGAACATAGTTCCAACTGCAGTTCACTTCTTCAAACATTACTTTAATTAATTTTAATATTTCCGAAATTTACGCAGCCAAGATATTTGTAAAAGAGTCTGATGTTCAAAATTAACTTATTTCAGTTAGATTTCTTTCATTCAGTGTGCTGACATTTTACATGTATACTTTGCCTCTTTACCACAAATAAAATAAAACTTTAGTCAACTGATTAAGGTATAGAGAAGAAGAAAAAAAAACTTTAAAAAAATATAGCTTGTTCCTTGCAATATTGCCAGCAGTCTACTGTATGATTCTGAAATTTTAAATTTAAATAAAATGAATTACTGACTATTTTGGTGCTAATCACTTCTTCAAACATTGCTTCAACTAAATTGTATAGATCTTATAGCTACACTCAACCAAGGTTTTTTCAAATGGTCTTCTTTTTAAAAATTAACTTATTTTCAATTATTTTTCCTTTCTTCTGAGTCTGCTAAGATGCATCTGCAAGTATGCTGTACCCTAATAAAAAAACTAACCTAATACAAATGGAAAAAAAAGTATGTGTGCATTTCAATCAACTGATCATGTTTGTATCCTGATTTTGAGATAACCATTCAATTTCATTTTAAACAAATATTGTTTTATTATTTTTTTAGACACTTTCTCTTTGTTTATGTCCCTTTGCATGAGATTAGGGCAGATATTGATTTACTCATGTTTAACACATATGCCTACAATTATTTTTATTTCTTTATTTACTGTCTGAGATAATGATCAGTCAAATATAATGTTACTTTTAAGCCCCGGAGTAAATGGTAAGCCAGTAATAGAATAATGAGAAAAACTGGAAATCTTTCGCCAGAGACAAATTTGGTTTCTCATTTAATACCTTTGATTTTCTTTATTCATATATCCAAGCTTTTCCTCTTGAAAATGCAGAATGTGCATTAACAAAAAGAAAATCTCAAATTTAGGTTGCATTTATTTCTAACCCAAGCAATGCAAATGGTTAGTATAAAACCACTTATGTTTGTTTTCTGGAGTGTGTTGACAACCTTGACAATACATATATGGAATCACACCACAATTAATACTTCCAGTTCAGTACCCACGAATGTAGTTCTAGTCTATTTTTAGAACATTTTTTCCTCTCTCCTTTTGGTGGTGATAGAAGAGTTATATTGATGCATCTTTGGTATGGATTTAAAGTTAATTGTTTATTCTTGAGAATAGGAGCTCTGAGAGTGGCTGTCTGTATGTATTTTGGCGACAGTGCACACTGTGTAGTTAGGCCTTAGTGATGATCCGGAAGTGAAATATGTGTTCTGTTTACATGCTGCTCTGTTTACAGTGCAGCAGGTCAAAAAAATGCCGATCAACCCTTGACAAGAATTTCACCGTGAAGTCATCTTTGGAGGTATTTTAGATTAACATATGATTTGTATTGATTGTCACACTGTGGAAAGGTCAGTACTGAGAAATATATGTAGAGAACATATAGTAAAATTAATTGTGGTCTATGTCCATATGATGAGAGAAGAGGTGATTCGGTGTCAAAAATTAATTTATTCATTCCCCCGCACACGTTTTATTCATTTGAGTATATTCCAAATATGACTTAAAGAAGAATTATCTTAAATCCACTTCACCTGCTAACCATCTGCAGCTACGTCATTTTGTCATCACCAATTATTAACTTCCTCTTTTTGTATCATACGCTTTACACACACACACACACACACAGTGAAAATAGTTATCTGAGAAAACAACAAGCTTAAATAAATTCTTAAATCTAATTACAGCTGACACTAATGATAACGGGGGGGGGGGGTGTTGATCCTCATGTCTCTCCCCAGCACATACAGCTGGTTTGAGTCGGAAGAGGAACACCGTCTTTTTCTAAATTTGTATATTAATAGTGTAATGGAACCCTGTCCACCCATGTATGCAAAATGGTGTATATTTTCATGTTTTTTATTTATTTTATTTTATTTATTAAATTAATTTGGCGACGGTTGATCTTTGTTTTGTTCGTCAAATTTATAATAGTTACATTACCCGAAAAAGGAATTTCGACCGATAATACTCTCGATTTTCTCTATTAGAGCCATAGAGCATAAAGATTTCTTTACAGTCTTGTTCCTTAAACTTAGGATTGTACTCTTTTCCCTTAGAATTAAAATAATTCCAGGGCCAATTTCCACTCCTGTTTTAACTATATAATATTATATTAAGAGATTATTCCCAGTTGACTTTGCCAGAGTTAATTTGTCCATAATGTATGCATATTCGTATTTTTAAGTTTGTGTGTTTGCAAGATATTTTGTAAGGACAGCATTAGCTATATCAAATAATACGAGTTATTTCCTTAGACTATTTGGGAGTTTGATCAGTTACACATAGGTTGACCACTTTGTCTAGATTTAAGGCTCTAACGGCTCTTTATGGGTTGGATCGGGAATCCGGGCACTTTCTCACATCCGGGCATTTTCAGTGCATGGTTACGACCGCCGTGGTGAAAACAACCGCCATTGTTCTAGTTACTTGAGTAACGTATGCCGTGTGGGGAACATTTACACATTTTAAGATTTGCAGTGTTGGTGTTTGCACAAACCATCATATGCAAAAGAAAAATTTAAATAATTAAAAACTCTTCATAAATTACCAAATACATCTTTTCTCTCGCCAATAACTACATAAATATACAAGTGTGTATTATAGGTTTAAAATAAACAAATAAGCTACAAATTATACTTTTAACCGCTCAGCTTTTCCGTCATTTATATCTTCCGCAGATTATAAATCGAACCGAACCACGCTTATTTCCTTGACACTCCATCGTTCATATTTGCCAATATAATGCAAACTCCAAACTAAATATATGTCATACGAGCCAACTATATGTGCCCACCCTGAATTGTTCTTTTAAATGAATGACTACTCTGATTGTGTGCCATTTCTTTAATCTCTTTAATCATGAGAACGCCAGGATACTGCCGTAATTAGCAGGTATTAATTAAATTCACATACACAAAAACGGAAATTTAAAAACCGAAAACTGTCTTTTTTTGAACAGTCATATGTTGACTACTTTTAGATGTGGATGGGGTATTGGAATGATAAATTAAGCAATGATATCGTATTAAATGACAATCAGTTCATTTCACAAACCTACTGTATATTCAAAAATAATCTACATTAATTTATTCTCACTGAAAGTCGAAACACTGGCAAGATATTGTAGTATCAGCATTTATTAATGATTAGAATTAAAGATTTCTTGCCGCACACATGATTAAGTGAGCTCTTATCTATCTATCTATCTATCTATCTATCTATCTATCTATCTATCTATCTATCTATCTATCTATCTATCTTTGGTTGTCTGTATGTCCGTCCGTCCATCCATTTATCCGACGAACCAACAAACCAACTACTTTAAAAATAAACAGCACGCAAAACTTGAAAGTTTTTTTTAGTGCTAAGACATTTTGTAAAAGATAGCATTGGACCCGCAATTTTCGCTGAAGCAAAAAAATGGGATTCTCTAATTATCACCATGAAAGTTTAACAACATAATATGCTAATTCAAAATTTTATACAGAAATATTTTGGCGCATGTTAAATTCCAGTCTACAGGCAAGCAGAAAAATGAATTGATTTGGCAAGTTTGTCAGGGTCGAAAAGCAGATTCTTGAGAGTTTGGAGAATCGAAGGTGATGGAGTCGAGTTTAAAAAATAATCTACATTCATTTTGTATTGAAATGAGAAGAAAAAAAAATTGCCGTCCTTCTTTGCATTTTCCTATGTACGTTTTACATGTTTATATAAAGGTAACAAAAATATAGAAGTATTTTTTTATGTGTAAAGACAGGAAATATGGGAATATTTACATGGTCATTCGTAAAGCATTTCAACATGAACGCAAGTGTTAACATTTCGGTACTTGAGTGAGTTTACCCCCCTATTCTAGCGGAGGAGTAGGGGTAGGCCTAGCAAAATGAGAGGTTGATGGTAAAGTTTAGTGAATTCTGGATACGGATAATATGCTTCTCTTTTTTCTTCTAAGTCGATTGTCATTAAAATTCCCAAACAAGCAAAAGGAGAAATACCAAAACAAATCCCACAAAAGAACACCGTTTTTCTCTTGGTAAGACAAAGCCGACGTAAAATATCATTTTCGTAACTATGTAAAGAGTCTTGGGAATATTGATTTGGTAACATCCCCTACTGTGAGGTCACAATTGGGTAAAGGATAATACTGAATATGATAGGAATCAGTTACTAAAATGTACAGTAAATACATCTGTACCAATATATCATGGTCAGCTGCTCCACAAAAATAAATAATTAAATATATCAAGAGTTTAGAAAACTATATACCTACAAATTATATTTCCCACCTCAGAGGCGTAGCTAGAGTGTTTGGCACCCCCCTCCCCATCTCAACTCTGAAACCCATTATTTTCATCAATAAAATCACCATGACCCGTTACAACCTATTTCAAAGCCCATTTTGGCAACCCCACTAGTATGGCGCCCGGGGACATATGTACCCCCCAGCCCCCCCCCCCTCCAGCTACGCCTCTGTCCCACCTTCTTCCGAAAAAAAACACTTTCTTCACTACAGACCGGTATTCCGGTCTAGCGGAAGTAACTCTGTTCACCCTATGGCCATACACCACAATTAATTTTACTATATGTTCTCTACATATATTTCTCAGCACTGACCTTTCCACAGTGTGACAATCAATACAAATCATATGAAAATCTAAAATACCCCCAAAGATGACTTCACGGTGAAATTCTTGTCAAGGGTTGACCGGCATTTTGGTGAGCTGCTGCACTGTAAACATAACAGCATGTACACAGACAATATATTTCACTTCCGGATCATTACCAAGGCCTTATTACTCCATGTGCACTGTCGCCAAATTACACACTGACAACCACCCTCTCTGCTCACATTCTCAAGAATAAACAATTACCTTTAAATCCCTACCAAATATGCATCAATATAACTCTTCTATCACCACCAAAATGAGAGAGGAAAAAATGTTCTAAAAATAGACTGGAACTACATTCGTGGAAGTATTAATTGTGATGCGATTCCCTATGGACTGTTTTATCGGTCAGGGGCAGTGTGCTTTTTAAAGTCATAGTACCAGACTGTAACGTTTCGGGATATGTCTAAGAAGTTCCTTAGTGTAATGTAGATATCATACTTGGATGATCTCGCGAGTCAAGCTTGAATTCAACTAGAAATCTCGAGGCAAGCAGGCACATTCTAAGATGAGAATGAAGTGTCAGATTATGAATTATCAAAATATTTAGCTGTTGTGACCTAACACAGTTGATTGAAAATGAGTGAAAACGTCTGGAGATGCATGTGAATGTGCTTTTAGGCGACAGTGATGACGATGAAGAGGACTTTGAAGGTTTTGAATCGGACGAAGTGTGAACTCCACGTGTTTTTGTTCTCGACTAACCTAAGTGATTTATTTCAGTTTTCTAAGAGTTCAAATACTTTGGAATCGTTGATTTAGATAAAATGTTTGAAATTATCATTAATGTAATGTGGTAAATAAATAATTGCTTGTGCATTTTACCTGTTGTGTTACCTGTTTGCACCTGTATTTTAAAAGTTATATATGCATATTTGTTGAATTATTCATACAAGTTGACTTCTAACCTTTATTTTTATACCAAATACAGCCAGATATCTTTAAAATTGGCAGTTATATTCTTTCAAAGCGCACAGATCATTCTGCATTACAAGGCCAAAGTTATTTGTCTGAGTCTATATCTCCGTTTGTACCCTCCTGCCGATTTCAATAACGAAAAGCATAAACAAGATAAAAGTCAATAAATCATACTCATTTTATTCATTGATTTATAATTTACAAGTCCAAAGTTACTTGTCTGAGTTTATATCCCCGTTTGTTTGTACCCTCCTGCCATCGTTGACTTTTCTATGTTGTACCAAACTGAAGTTCCGAAACGTGCAATTTTCGCCAATTTTTTTTATTATATTGGGACAAGTGCGATCTCATGTGACAACCAATGAAAAGAGCTACATGTATTAGGGTCTCTCTAAACACCCCAAGACTCTCCAAGAACACCTTAAACTTAATAATACTCACTTCAAATTTCAACAACAGCACACAAAAACAAACAAATAAAAACTGCGAATATTTAGCGATATTTTGTGTAACAGTAAAATTAGTAACGTCGCGAGTTGCCAAGAAAAACAACTCCTGTTTTGATGAAGAGTGTTCCGGTACAGTAACTTGAAATACATGAGAGAAGTATTGAACATCGTTATTTAATGAGGAAATTGTTATATATATATATATATATATATATATATATATATATATATATATATATATATATAATAAAAGATATTTGATGCATAGAGTTCATTTCTGTAGATTATGAGAAATAGGGCCATCAACCAATATTATAAATCATTGATAGTAACAAGGTCCGTATGTGTGTTTTCTTTTCTTTTTTTCTGCTTCTTGGTACATTTTTACGAGATTTGGTGCTAATATATGCAATATTAGGGTGGTCTTGGGATGTTTAGAGAGACCACATGTATTATAAATGATCTTTTGAGCCAATCATATTTCGGCGTTGATGTGGGTGTCTAACAGTTGAACTGTTTTGAACTGATTGTTTACAATATGTGCAGTGAAGTAGAAAATGTCTAATTCTTCCATGCAACAGGATTCCTAAAGTTGATTACAGTTAATATTAAGTAAAACTTACTTTTGCATGTACCACTGTTCTGTAATTAAATAATTCGTGTATCGTAGAGTTGAAAACATGGTAAACGTAGCTCTTTTCACTGGTTGTCACATGAGCTCGCTGTTGTCCCAAGATGAAAAATTGGCGAAAATCGCACATTTCGGAAGCCATAACTTCAGTTTGATACAACATAGAAAAGTCAAAGATGGCTTGATGAATAGAAAAATATAGCGGGAATAAAACAGCCATATACAATAGTCGTCTTTTGATTTTAGCTTACAAATGGATACCCTTCACCAACTCCCAAACCCACCCTCAAGGTATTAAAGATACATTGGACATGGCAAATTTCTTAACTTTAGGCTATGGCATGACTTTTTATGATATTATAATTAAAGATATGATTATATTTGTTAATTAGGTCTTTTAGGTTTGTATTATTCTTGAAATTGATGTGAGGCATGTACACCTCATATAATCACTACACATTATTACTGCAAGAGTTTTGATATAACAAAGTAGTAAAGAGTCATTAACAAGTAACATCACTACAGGAAGGCTGTCAGGAGTATCAATATGGTGATATTATCACATTAACAAACAACATTAATGCATATCAATAAACTTCATCACTGTAGCAGTATTACTGTATTTACCATATATGTTAAGACACCATATCTGTTGGGACACCATCAATTAATTTTTCAAGCCATTTTTTTGGGCACTGGATATTCTGGAACACATAGGTTTTATTAGTAGTAAGTTGTGGGACAACTTTTAAATCATTCCAAAATTACAACTTAAATTTTATAGTACAAAATATAAAACTGTGCAAATGAGATAAACTCTTTAGTCAACTGCATCATCATTTCATCTACACAACCCTTCTCCTGCACATGTATAATCCATTATTTTGATGCATGAATATTTGTTTACCTTTCTCATGCCGTGAATAATTATCGTTGGAGGCAACACGTCTCTTGAAGTGGAAACTGCAAGAACTTCAGATATTTTTCCTCACTCTGCACCAGTCATGCTAATTCTCACACTTTTAACTCCCAGTTTATCATCAGTCCATCTAGCAGTGAGATCAATGTACACTCGAGTTTCATCCATGTTAATCACCATCATTGTAGTCAAAATCATCTTCTCTTCTGACCTTCACAAATTCATCAAATTATTTTATTTTCTCCAAATCTTCTGTGTGATACTGAATTGTTGATGTCCATGAACATTTCACTTTTTCAAATTATTTTCAAAATCTCATGACTGCATATTTAATTAAAAAAAATACATGGGTTTGGTGGAGAGTTTATAATGTAGTATTGCAGTATTGTTACTGCATCAGATGGTGAAGAAGACAAATCAGTGCTGGGAAATAGGGTATTGTTACTACATGGGTTTGGTTTACAGCTATTTAGTATTGTTACTACATCAGATTTTAGAGATCACAAAATCAGTGCTGCAAGATAGGGTATTGTTACTACATCAGTCTGATTTAGAGCTATGCAGTATTGTTACTACATCAGGATTTAGAGATCACAAAATCAGTGCTGGGAAAAAGGGTATGTTAATACAGATGTTTGGGAATTAACCCTGTAGTATTCTTACTATAGTCAAATTATCTGAAAAAGGACAAGCAAGCAATTCCTTTTTTATTCTGACAGCCAATAATAATAAATTATTAGTGAATTTGGTGTTTTGTGCTTACGTTATTCTTGGTATTGATGTGAGGCATGTACACTTCATTCACTAATTTACTAAATACTTTGTAGTATGTAGACATTGAAATGACCGTTAATAATAAAATGTGAAAAGGAGTCCATTTTGTGTTGCAGAAAGGATTCTTTGGTTTGTTGCCAAAAGGATTTGTCTTGTACACCAATGACCCATAATGTTAATAGGAGTGATTTAAGAAGACACGTTTGCAATATGTAAATAGGGTAGAACTTAACTGTTTTTTCTCTATTGTTTACCGAGTTCTTTTATATTAAAGTGTTTCTGTGATAGAAATTCTCGTATACTAAAGAAACAATACTAAACAAACTATTTTGTCAGAAATAGTAGTTCTCATTTGCAACGAGGATATCCCCATGTACAAAAGAGCTCTTAACATATTTATTTAATAATTAACTTTGTAAACAAATAAATTTATAAAAAAGTGAATTCACCATGTACAAAAGGGCCCTTAAAAATAATGAACTTGGAAATAAATAAATTTAAAAAAGTGAATTCAACATTTACAATAGAGCCTTTAACATATTTGTTTAATAATTCACTTTGTAAACAAATAAGTTTATAGAAAAGTGAATAATTCACCATGTACAAAAAAGGTCCCTAACATATTTATTTAATAATGAACTTTGTAAACAAATAATTTTTTTTAAATAAGTGAATTCACCATGTGCAAAAGGGCCCTTAACATATTTATATATAAATGAACTTTGTAAACAAATCTGTAAAAAGTAAATTCACCATGCACAATAGAGGAACCATAAGACATTTATTTTTCATTCAGTTCTCACAAGTTTGGACAAATGTCTTCAGCAACTGTTCCAGCCCCATCAGAACAACATTCAGAAAGCCATTCAACTTACCCCTGTAAAGAGATAATGGAAATTCTTGCATCAAAAACAGCATTCATGCTTCAGGTAGCGGTTGCTCCTTCCTGTTGGGGAGGTAGAGCACTGTGACTGTAGGTTGCTGCTTATGGTTTGGGAGGTAGAGCACCACAATGGAGGGTTGCACCCTCCTATCAGGGACGTAGGTTGCACCCTCCTTTAAGGAAGTTGAGTACCACAGTAGTGGGTTGTTCCTTCCCATCAGCTAGTTTGAGCACTGCAATACATATTGTGCCACTGGCAATGTGTTGGCCCCTTCCATTAGGGAGACAACACACCACACTCATGATGCACAGAGTGAAGATGAGGTCTCCTCCATCTATCACTCATTGACCTTATGGTACAGGGTTAGGACCAAGCTACCTCTTCAGCACCCTCCACCATCCCAGCTAGTGCATAATTTACAATCCATACACAGGTCTTAGGCTTAGGGATAGGGGCCATTTTGGTGTCATCCCGCTCCAGTTATATCTATGAGCCTTCCACCTCAGGGACCTTGGTCCATTATGTACCCATGGACTACTGGACCATGCTATACCAATGGAAGTGGTGCTGCGGCACATATCCCACCATCCCCTCACCAAGTTTCCTTTCAGAAGGGTAGTTAGATGTTCTCATCTCCTCTGTGCCTCCTAATCAAGCAGGGGCTGCCACACATGGTACTCGTATGCCCTTTTATCAATGGACATAGTGATACCCAGCCACTCTCCAACTCAAAGTATCTTTGACTATGAGGATGATTAATCATACTCTCCCCATCTTCATTGACTCCAATGAGTTTGAGACAGAAGCTGTGGCAATGACACCTTCTCTCAGGCCCACTCACTCATCTCAGGTGGATGAGGAAGAAGAGGTCTGTTCCTTTGATAAGGCGGTAAACAAGGTTTGCTGTTTGTTACCTCCTGACTTATGCCCCAAACCATCTGGCACAATGTCCAAAATGATCCTTTCCATTTTGGAAAAGATCTCTGGGGTACCACCTCAATCAGACCTCTTATTTCTCTCACATTTATCTATGATTGAGGAAATATCAGGGAGGTTTTAACTGGGCCAAAATATTGCTCAACAGCATAAAGGGTGGTCTATTCCCCTATGTTGAGACCCTTTATCTTTCATTCAAGCTACTAGGTACATTCCCCAAAGTGGCCTATCATGGTCCTGTTAGGAGTATGTTATATGAACACAATCACATGACTCCTCGATTCTGCAATTTGGGAATTTTTTTAAAACTGTGTATTAGAATACAATATAATTTTTGTTTTAGTGAGAAATTAATCCATGTTAACTTTTCTTCAGACCAGTTAGGTTTTAAAGGATTAATTCGTATCTCTGGAGATATTTGTTGTGCTCATATAGAGATCTTGCACAGAGACAGTTTATCAAAATGTTATTCAGATTTCCAATACTGGAGTGTTAAATATTGTGTTTCTACAAGGAGCTCTAAATAAGCACACTACAGACTTCAGCATATGTCATCATCTTTCATCTTGGATTTTCCAACAGGACTCTAACTTGAATCTAGTAGAACATTTAATTTCTAGGACTTTCTTAATTCGTGGATTAATCTTGAATTATGTTTGAATTTGATTCTTAAAACTGTAGTTCTTTTTTCATTTTTACAATCTTTTTCCAGGGAAATAAATTATTTTTTAAAGTTTACAAAGCTTGCCGTTTTTACTTATTCTGTGTTACTGTTTATTAGAGCCTAAATACTTAAGTTGTGATTATTACTTATCTGTAATGGATTGAAGCACAGTAATATTGTGTGGAAATAAATTTGGAGAGAAGAAACTATATATATATATATATATATATATATATATATATATATATGTATATATATATATATATACACACACACACCTTTAATTATGATATTGTTGAGCAGTGCACATAACAAATCTTAATAACCACAACAATAATTTGTGGTGCATGGTATTTTTTATATATTATATTTGCCTTAACAATTTTGTATGAAGAATCGGTTTGGATTACATAAGTCAAATGACAGCTTTATCAATATATTCCTTTATACTATATGCATGGAGGTTGTGAATCATTGATTACAATATTATTTCTTTGTCGGATATAACGGGTAGGACCATGTCAGCAAAATAACCATATCAAGTTTCACTAGTAGCTCTTATGCATCCAGCCTAGAGACGACAAACTATGCACGCATTTGCCGAATAGTGGTTGATGTTTTAAGAGACATTCTTTGGCAGGTGCTAACAAATGAAATTCTTCCAGCTGATCTGCCGAAGAAAGTTCAGACAGATATAAAGAAATTGGGAATACTTGATTTGAAAATAAAAACGTGGCTGCGTGGCATATCTATTCCCTCCACTAAGATTCCCAGTGCTGAGAAGTTTGATGTCTCCTCACTTTATACATCAAAAAGGAACCTTTGTAGCCAGGTCCCAATTCCAACCAATAAGTGGGGAGGAATCCCATCCGCAAGTGGAATAACATTGGGTGATGACACAGAGAGAGTTAGAGAATTCAGAAACACTCTTTATGGCCATGCAACGCAGGCCAAAATAGAAACGGCAGAATTTAACAAACTGCATAGAGATTAAGAATATTGTCAGCAGGTTTGATGCATACTTTTGTTCCCTTTCCAAAGCTATGAAATGTGACTTTTAGTGTGAGATTGATACCATTCTTACATGCCTTATGGACAAAAAATGTTTATATATGTTTATATATTTATTTGTTTGTACAGATACCTGTGCATGTGTTCCAGGCTTGATACTTTGAAATTTAAAATTCCTTAATTATTTAGCGTCAAGCCAGACTCTTCACATCATGTTGTATGTATTGTATATATTGTACATAACAGATAGAAGGCCTCAAGGTAGATTAGTTCTGTAACTAATTGAGTTACCTTCTCTAAATAAAGTCTTTATTATTATTATTATTATTATTATTATTACAATTTGAAAGAAATTGTTAATTTGTGTAAGTGCATATTTCAGTGCATAATTAAATGGAGTTTTCAGGCAGCAGAATATTATTATTTTGCTAGCATTCTACATATTGAAATGTTTCAAAAAGGAAAGTTCCAGAGTGGAAATGTAAATTGTCTTCTGCAGTTTTCAGTTTCTTTTCAGCACTATTTTCCTGGTTAGTATTTCTAAAGTAAATGCATGGATAAATATAAAATTGAATAAAAATATTAATTAATGTCAGATGCATCTTTAAAATGATGCGTTAAGCCTGAAACTGTTAATCTGTGAATCTAATTACACCTCTCTTTGATAACTTGACTCAGTATAGTACAAATACATATATTGTACAATAAGCAAGGGAATGAATTACCGAGGGACCTCTGAAACATTAAGAATGGGGTGCCTACCCAGCTAGACATTCAGAAATCACTATGTGTGTGTGTTTGGGTGTGTGCTTTTTAATGGCTGAATACTCATTTTATAAAAACATTGAGAATAATTGCAAATAAACAGTACTTTCTCTAATAAAAGTGGTTGCTCTTAAGTATAAATTACCTTTTTAATCTCAAGGTAACCAATATCCGAAAGCTTGTGAAAACATAACTCCAAGAGGTAATGCATCACATGTGTAACTCATTGTTTACCTGCAAAATATTGTCATTATATCACTGCCTTTTGCACAACAAAACAAGATTACTTTTGTTAAAAAAGTAGACATTTGTTTTAATGAGAATATGTCAGGATTGAAATTAGTTTTTTTTAAAAATTGTTTCATTAGTGAAATATTGATGGCATGATTTAGTTGCAAGTAATAGTGAAACCTCTGCTCATCCTTGTAAATTTGTGAATTCCAATTCAGTAATGTTAAGTTCACTACAATCTATGGAACTCACTTTTGGTAATGAACTGTATATATCAAACATGTTTTGATTTCAGCAGGTTGTCAAGGATTCCTTATGGTAGGTTAATTGTTACCTATACAATGTGTTATGTGCTTAGGCTCGAATAAACAGTAACATAGAAATAGTGAAAATAACAAGCTTGTAAAACGTAAGAAACAATTTATTGAGTACAAATACTTTTCAGAAGAAAAAAATAAACTTACGGTTTTAAGAATCCGTTCCAGAATTAATCCAAAAATAATTCAAAATATTATCCACTAGAGAAATTGCAAAAGTCCTGGTAATAAAATGTCCAAATAATTCCAAGTTCGAATCCCAGCGAAGTATCCAATATGGAAGACGATGTCGCTTGATGAAGTCAGTTCTTGTTAATAAAATTTCTATGAGCATAATTCTTTTCCAGATAAATCACAAAATAATTCCTTTTGAACCAAACGAATTGACATAATTTCCAGTACAAGGTAATTTATAATAACTCAGAAAGACAACTTAATATGCTAAAAGCCCAACTTCTACTGAATAGCTCACTCCAAAACATAGTTTATATAGCTGTTTTTACGTAAACAAGAAAGGGGTCACGATCTTCTAGAATCTCTCAGAACAATTTTACGTTTAAGAAATCACGTAAACAGTGTATGACCCAACTAAAATAGAAAGATATATATATAACATTGTTCAAGTGATCGGTTGAAATGAATCGACTAAAACACATGACCACGACTTTTGAAAAGTATACAGGTTAGATTGCGTGCCCTTTATCTTTTGTATTTATTCCATTCCCATCATTCGGTTTGATACGAAAGACATAATTAACATGATAATACAAAGCAGGTTTGCTTTTAGTTGTGACGGTATAGTGACAATATTCTCATCTTAAAATTCATCAAATAGGGTTGATTCTTTCAACAATTTCTAGAACTAATCGGATCTTTTCTTACCTCGGCATCATAAGAAGGTTCGTGAGTTATCTTAGTGCATGAGTTCTCATTGGAGTGGTTTATACATCATATTCAATTGTGGAGATTTTCAGTGTCCAAATTTTGAATGTTTACTTGAAAAATGCAAACTTTCTTTTATTTATGCATCATTTACTGATATTCAGTTATTTTACTCTGATTTTTAGATCAAATTGGATAGCTTTTCAAAAGAGTATGTTGCTAGTTTTAGTTGCATTTAAGGAAAAAGCAGAAGTAAAAGCAAAAGCCTACAAGAAAATTTAAGAATGGATTTGTTTGTAAGCTTGATTCATATATTTTTCCCATATAGAAGTATTTTTTCATCTTTTTCTTGCTGAATCTTCAAGTCAGGTGAAATTATAAGTGTGTAAGGTTTTGAATGTGTTTATCAACATTGCATATGTTTCTAGGTTTTGGCTTCATTTTAAAAGGGGGAATTTTAGTTGAAACAGTATTTACTTATTTACACTTGTCTGCTTTAATAGGTTAGAAGATTTTTTTTATTGAAAATATTGTTCTTGTTTTTCCAGTTGAATTTATCATCTGAGTTGCTGTTAAGTTATTCCTAAGATTTAGTGTAAGTTGGTAGAAAATATTTAAGGAATTGAATTGAGTTAAAAATAACTAAGAAAATCATAATAGGATAACTCAAAATAGGACCTGAAAATTTTGAGAACAAGCAACAGAAAGAAATATCATCACAGGCAACAGCACATACATGTATAGCAAAGTTTGGGTACATTTAGACATAAACAAGTATGTGTGATTGGACTGATATATAAATGTATCTAAGATTCCCATTGATATTCCAACTGTCAGTCTTTCAGTTAGTCTTTACTAAATCACAATACTCAAGCCATATTAGTCTGCCTATACTCTTTTCTCAACCATAATACTGAAGCCATATTAGTCTGCCAACACTTAATGAAGTTATAAACTTGGTTGAGAAACCTTTTGAGACCTCCACATTCTTTTGAGCTTGGTTGGGTGACTGAGCAGAAGTTGTACACAAGCACATGGTAATGGTTTTATTGTTAAAGGTTAAATAATAATTAAATGTACAATTATCAGCTTTTTTAAAGGAGCTAATGACTTTTAAAAAATAAGCAAGAAGATATTCTTCATATAGTGGCAATATAGATCTTTAATCGAAGTCTATAAGTCTATTAAATCTTAAATTTAGGTCTGATTTTAGAAGTAAGAATTTGAATTACATTTTTTTGTTGTCCTGTAACTCATGATAAAGTACCCATGTTGTATGACAGACAGTTTTTATTGGATTGTCTCACAGGTTGAAGAACTTCATTCAGTCAACTGCAGTTTTAAGTGTAGATGTATTCCATTGTTTCAAAAAACTTTTCTTATTTTAAAATATTTAATTTAAGATCTATAGGCCTTATTTTGTATAGCTCGTAATCATGTGATGATAATTTACAATGTTACTTTTATCTGTTGAAGGAGTAATGGTTGGCTGCATGCAACTATATTAGAGAACACCATGGATACCAGACTGGCCTATAAGTTAATGACTGGACATAAATGTTTGACTGATTTGTGATGTGTGCGTGTGACATATGACTAGTTATGTATAAATCACCATGCAATTGCTTTCTAGTCAAGCAGAAAATATGAATTTTTACATCTGTGTATATTTTTTGGTCATTTTTTTTAAAAAGGAAATCTTGGTAGAAGATGGGCTAGTGTTTGAATACTGAATCTAGTCCTTAACATTTTAAATTTCTTAAAAGTTTTCATCATGTATATCTAGTCAGAATATTATCAAAATGTTGTGTTTTCGAACTTTGGTACTGCAAAAAAAAAAAAAAAAAGGAATAATCACTTACCAAAAATATCAGTATATGTTCTCATTTTTTTTATTAGCTGTAAAGGAAATTAAAGAAGATTTAAAGAACCGTTCTTCCAGAACTTGTGACATGGAGAAAGGTAAATTTGATAGACTGCTTTAATTGAGCAATAAATTAATTGTGTGATCTTTATTCCAGCTTCATCATCACTCATTCAAGGAAACCATTTATGAGGTGTAGTTCAGTGCTACTTAATTTAAACTTGTTAATTTTTCCATTATATTATTGGTTAAGACATCTTTGTCACTGAAATGTGAAATGGTGGAGAGAATAAATACATTTTATTCAGCCTGTTTAAAAAATTCATCTAATAGTAAAACCAACATTTTGACAAAATAAAAGACTTTCATGCACAGTAGTATAAGATAATGGGGATTCTGGACCACTTAACCTCTCCAGCCTTCATTTCCTAGTTTGGCTGTCTATATCACTATCTATTAAAAGGTCTTAAATGCCCAAATTGGCACTTTTATAACTGGTAATGTGAAAATCTCTTAGTTTCGAGAATTTTAAACTGTAGTATAAGATATTGTTTATTTTGTACCACTTAATCTCTCAGCTGTCATTTCCTGATTTGGCTATCTCTATCATCACCTTTAAAAAAGACAGAAGAATCAATGGTATTTAAAGCTCAAATTGACACTTTTATATCTGATAAATATAAACTTTTCCTGAAATAATAAAGTAGTATAATTCATCATTTACGGTGATTTTGAGTTGTTTATACAACCATCATGTGATTGGAAATCAATCCAGAGTCATTTACCAGCATCATATTGTTTAAATACAGTTTGTGTTAATGATAAAGATTCAAAATTATCTCCGCTCTACTGAGTAAACTCAGAGAACAATTTGCTGCCTATGGTGCATTTGTTGAAATATTTATTTCAGGAACAATCTAGAATTGAAAAAATATTTTCCATCGGTCGTAATAAATTTATTAATTTACCGAGTGAGTGCGAATAAATGTAAATTTTGTGAAAAGGATTTTCTAAATCTAAAAAGGTTCCGTATTATAATACAGCTACAGAGCGATTCTATGGTACAGTTCATGAACACTGAAATGAGTTGCATACACAGAATCATATTCCAGTTGTATTTCACAATCTACATAGATATGACGGTCATTTTATTCTTCGAGCGCTTGGTCATCCTATGATTATTGATTACTGTGAGCGAAATCAAATATATATATATATATATATATATATATATATATATATATATATATATATAATGAGGACTTTGTATAGCACCTAATCTTCAGAAGCTCTAAGCGCTTTACACCATCTATAATGATATGACTATTCTACAGAAAAATAAATGACAAAAACTGAAATTGGAAAAACAATACATACTTTAACTCGATTCATCAAACAAACCGTTTCCAGTCAGAATATCACCACTAGCGAAACATAATATCACAGGTAAAACAATACATCTTCTACTATATAATCATCACCATGTATGGATTAAAGATTTTAGCAGATTTATTAAAAGTACAATAATGAAACATAAATCAAGTACTTTTTTCTGCTATAGTTTGCTTGAATGGTTTTGAAACTCTTGAAAAGTTAACTGAGCACAATAAGTACTGCGGTGAGATTCAACGACAAACAGTACCGAATCCAGGAAATAATCTATTATATTTCAAGAAATATGAAAGAACTATCAATCTTCCATTCATCATTTATGGTGATTTTGAGTTGTTTATACAACCATCATGTGATTGGAAATCAATCCCGAGTCATTTACCAGCATCATATTGTTTAAATACAGTTTGTGTTAATGATAAAGATTCAAAATTATCTCCACTCTACTGAGTAAACTCTGAGAACAATTTGCTGCCTATGGTGGATTTGAGTCTCAGATTTGGCCAATGTGTGTATGTGAGAAAGATTGCCAGTAGCTTCTCATTATTCTGTGGTTCTTTCTGGGGTTTCCCAGGTTCTTCCTACACCATTAATACTGGCTGCCATGTATAGCTTATCGTATACTGAAATATGGCGTTAAACCCTACAACAGCAACAACGCTAGCAATACTAAAGGAATATTAGTCTGTCTACACTCTTTTCTCATAAATACTCAAGCCATGTTAGTCTTTCTACACTCTTTCCTCTGTCAAACTACTCAATCCATGTTAGTCTGTCTACAATCCTTCCTCTATCGAAATACTCAATCCATGTTAGTCTGCATACACTGTTTCCTCAGTCATAATACGTACGCCATATTAGTCTGCCTACACTCTTTCCTCATTCACAATTAACAAGGCATATTAGTCAACCTACACTCTTTCCTCTCTCATAATATTTGTGCTTTCTTAGGATGTCTAATAATAATAATAATATAATAATGAATGTTAGAGCTGACAAGTAAAGTTGATACTAAGCCCTCCATTCGAACCCTACATCATATTATATCCGTGTGTTCTCCTCTATTACTCTTTCAATGAGTCATATCGCATTACTGATTTTTGATATTTCTTCTTTTTCATGACACCCTTCACAAAACAGAGCGTATGTATTATCTCTTGATATAATTGTATTGCTTCTACTAAACAATCATCTAAGACAGAAGAAGAGAGTAGAAAGTTTGATTTTATGTGCAGAATTATTCCTAAGGAAATCCGAAAGGAAACATTAATGGAACAGATTCATAAGATTAAAGCATTCTACATGACTTTGATTTAACTATTTCGTTGTTTATTTTATTTTCCTATTTTATTCTTCAAATTTTTTTTGAGGGAATTTAAAAGATTGAATGCGTTCCAGCATGACTTTGCTGATATATATAAATTCAGTGCCTGATCTTATTGTGTATTTTTATCAATTACTTGCTGAATATGACTAATATCCAGAAATTCACATTTATATACACATGTTCATCCGTGCATGCATGAACGTATGCACATACATATTCATAAATCTTTAGATAAATATATGTATACAGGTATAGTCACATGATATCTGTGTCATCAAGTTCTTTATTTTACATGCAGACTATTCTAGTTAGTGAAATATAGCCATAGAAACTGATTGCATCAAATGAATATACTTCTGTTGTTATAGACCATATACCTGATAAGTAAAGTTGATACTATGCTAAACATTGGAGCCCCACAGCATACTATATCATTGTGTTCCTCTCTATTACCCTTTGAATGGTGAGCCCGGAGTGACTGAGTTGTCAGAAGCGCTTTGTTATGGATCACTGCCATCTCAACTGCCTGCATGGGTTCAAGTCTCAGAGTCTGCCAATTTGGGTGTGTGAGAAATGTTGGCAGGAGCTTCTTGTTGGTCAGTGTTTCTTTCCAGGGATTTTTCTGGGTTCTTCCTCCACCATTAATACTGGCTGCCATGTAAGCCTATTGTGTACTGAAAAATGGTGTTGAACCCTACAGCAACAACAACAACCCTTTCAATGACCTGTATCATATTGACTTTTGATATTTCTTTTCTTTCCATGACATCTTTCACAAAACAGATGGAAAGAATGAACTCTTTATATTACTATTATGTTCTCTAAAGAGTTATTTACTAGATGGAAGAAATTAGTACAAAATCTTATTTTATGTGCAAAAATATCCCTTATGACACATATAGGAAAAATAATAGGAAACATTCCAAATAGAAAACAGTCATCACCTTACACTTCAATGACTTCTCTGAATTCATGGAACAGAGATGATTAATGCATTATAGTTATAGAATAATATTCCGTTTATTTTATTTTCATTTCTGTTTTAATGTCTGGTTCATACGCTTTTGTTCTAATGCAACAATTTAACATCAGTTTCTTTTCTTTAATTATTGTCATTTTGCGAATTTCTCCCGATAACATAATCCTCCAAATCCATTGGAATCTCATCAGCATTGAATTAGTTATTTTGTCATTACTCCGAGTCTGGACCAACATATATATATATATATATATATATATATATATATATATATATATATATATATATATATATCCAATGTTCATTTGCTTGCTTTACTCTTCTAATTCTGTTTGAAATAATGTCATTGATTGAAGTTTATCCAGAAGTATTTTATGACCTTTTGATGTATATCAATTTAGTGCCTAAATGAATTGTATATTTTGATCACTCACAGACTGAAGATTACTAATAACAATTCGAATGGAGGACTTAGTATCAACTTTACTTGTTAGCTGTAAGATTAATTTTTTCATCCATGCAGACATATACGCATGCACATAAAGATTCATTAAGCTTTGGATAAATACATGTATAGAAGTATTGGCATTCATGTAGACTATTCTTTTTGTTAAAATATAGCCGTCCATAACTGGCTGAATGCTTTAAATATATATACTTCTGTAATAATGAATCTTAATCTGACAAGTAAAGTTGATGCTTAGCCCTCCATTCGAACCCTACATCATATCATATCCTTGCATTCTCCTCTATTACCATTTCAATCAGTCATATCGCATTACTGATTTTTGATATTTCTACTTTTTCATGACACCCTTCACAAAACAGAGAGTAAGTATTATCTCTTGATAGAATTTTATTACTTCTACTAAACAATCATCTAAGACAGAAGAAGAGAGTAGAAAGTTTGATTTTATGTGCAGAATTATTCCTAAGGAAATCCGAAAGGAAACATTAATGGAACAGATTCATAAGATTAAAGCATTCTACATGACTTTGATTTAACTATTTCGTTGTTTATTTTATTTTCCTATTTTAATCTTCTAATTTTTTTTGAGGGAATTTAAAAGATTGAATGCTTTCCAGCATGACTTTGCTGATATATATAAATTCAGTGCCTGATCTTATTGTGTATTGTTATCAATTACTTGCTGAATATGACTAATAAGCAGAAATTCATATTTATATTCACATGTTCATCCATGCATGCATGAACGTATGCACATACATATTCATAAATCTTTAGATAAATATATGTATACAGGTATAGTCACATGATATCTGTGTCATCAAGTTCTTTATTTTACATGCAGACTATTCTAGTTAGTGAAATATAGCCATAGAAAATGATTGCATTAAAGGAATATACTTCTCTTATTATTGACCATATACCAGATAAGTAAAGTTGATACCATGCTAAACATTGGAGCCCCACAGCATATTATATCATTGTGTTCCTCTTTATTACCTTTTGAATGGAGAGCCAAGAGTGACTGAGTTGTCAAAAGCGCTCTGTTATGGATCACTGCCAACTCAACTCGGTCTGCATGGGTTCAAGTCTCAGAGTCTGCCAATTTGGTTTTGTGAGAAATGTTGCCAGTAGCTTCTTGTTGGTCAGTGTTTCTTTCCAGGGATGTTTCTGGGTTCTTCCTCCACCATTAATACTGGCTGCCATGTAAAGCCTATTGTGTGCTGAAAAATGGTGTTGAACCCTACAATAACAACAGCAACCTTTTCAGTGACCTGTATCATATTGACTTTTGATATTTCTTTTCTTTCCATGACATCTTTAACAAAACAGATGGAAAGAATGTGCTGTTTATATGCTTGTATTATGTTCTCTAAAGAGTCATTTAATAGACGGAAGAAATTTGTAGTAAATGTTATTTTATGTGCAGAAATATCCCTTAGGACATAGATAGGAAAAGTAATAGGAAACATTTCAAATAGAAAACAGTCATAACCTTATTCTACAATAACTTCTCTTAATTCATTGAACAGAGATGATTATACATATCTTTGATAATAATATTCCGTTTGTGTTATTTTCATTTCTGTGGTAATATCTGGTTCATACACTGTTGTTCTAATGCAACAATTTAACATCAGTGTCTTTTCTTTAGTTATTGTCATTTTGCGAATATTTTCTGAAAACATTATCCTCCATTTCCATTGTACCGGTAATCTCATCAGTATTGAAATATTTATTTTGTCATTACTCCTAGTCTGGCCCAACATATATATATCCATGTTCAGTTGCTTGCTTTTGTCTTCTAATTATGTTTGAAATAATGTCATTGATTGAAGTTTATCCAGCAGTATTTTATGACCTGTTGATGTATATCAATTAAGTGCCTAAATGAATTGTATATTTTGATCACTCACAGACTGAAGATTACTAATAACAATTCGAATGGAGGTCTTAGTATCAACTTTACTTGTCAGTTGTAAGAGTCATTTTTTCATCCATGCAGACATATACACATGCACATAAAGATTCATTATTCTTTAGAGAAATACATGTATAGAAGTATTGGCATTCATGTGGACTATTGTTTTTAGTAAAATATAGCCATCCATAACAGGCTGAATGCTTTAAATGTATATAATTCTGTAATAAAGAATGTTACAGCTGAAAAGTAAAGTTGATACTAAGCCCTCCATTCGAAACCTACATCATATTATATCCTTGTGTTCTCCTCTAATGCCCTTTCAATGATTCATATTGTATTACTGATTTTTGATATTTCTTCTTTTCCATGACACCCTTCACAAAAAAGAACGTAAGTATTATCTCTTGATATATGTGTATTAATTCTACTAAAGAATCATTTGAGACAGATGAAAAGAGTATAAAGTTTGATTTTATGTGTAGAATTATTCCAAAGGAAATCCGAAAGGAAATATTAATGGAACAGATTCATAAGTTTAAAACATTCTACACGACTTTGATTTAACTATTTCGTTGCTTATTTTATTTGCCTATTTTATTCTTCTAATTTTTTTTGAGGGAATTTAAAAGATTGATTGCTATTCAGCAGGACTTTGCTGATATATATCCATTCATGTCTGATCCTATAGTGTATTTTTATCAATTACATGCTCAATATGACTAATAACCAGAAATTCACATTTATATACACATGTTCATCCATGCATGCATGAACGTATGCACATAAATATTCATAAATCTTTAGATAAATATATGTTTACAGGTATAGTCACATGATATGTGTCATCAACTTCTTTATTTTACATGCAGATTATTCTAATTAGTGAAATATAGCCACAGAAAATGATTGCATTGAAGGAATATACTTCTGTTATTATAGACCATATACCTGATAAGTAAAGTTGATACTATGCTAAACATTGGAGCCCCACAGCATACTATAGCACTGTGTTCCTCTGTATTACCCTTTGAATGGGGAGCCCAGAGTGACTGAGTTGTGAAAAGGGCTCTGTTATGGATCACTGCCATCTCAACACTGTCTGCATGGGTTCAAGTCTCAGAGTCTGCCAATTTGGTTGTGTGAGAAATGTTGTCAGTAGCTTCTTGTTGGTCAGTGTTTCTTTCCAGGGATTTTTCTGTGTTCATCCTCCACCATTAATACTGGCTGCCATGTAAGCCTATTGTGTGCTGAAAAATGGTGTTGAACCCTAGAACAACAACAACAACCTTTTCAGTGACCTGTATCATATTGACTTTTGATATTTCTTTTCTTTCCATGACATCTTTCACAAAACAGATGGAAACAATGGACTCTTTTTATGATTGTATTATGTTCTCTAAAGATGCATTAATAGACGGAAGAAATTAGTAGTAAATGTTATTTTATGTGCAGATATATCCCTTAGGACATAGAGAGGAAAAGTAATTGGAAACATTTGAAATAGAAAACAATACCTTCTCTTAATTCATGGAACAGAGATGATTAATGCATTATATTTATCTTTGAGAATAATATTCCGTTTGTTTGATTTTCATTTCTGTGGCAATATCTGGTTCATACACTGTTGTTCTAATGCAACAATTTAACATCAGTGTCTTTTCTTTAATTATTGTCATGTTGCGAATATGTCCTGATAACATTATCCTCCAAATGCATTGGGATCTTATCAGTATTGAATTATTTATTTTGTCATTGCTCCGAGTCTGGAGCAAGATATATATCCAATGTTCAGTTGCTTGCTTTAGTCTTCTAATTCTGTTTGAAATAATGTCATTGATTGAAGTTTATCCAGCAGTATTTTATGACCTGTAGCAGCAGAGAGGGCGAACCCTACAAATTTTCCAGGCGTCGATTCGGCAATCTGAGTTTTCCACGCAAATCGTAAAAAAAAAGCGTATCGTTGGACGCCATGTAGTTGTCGCGCCCTCTCTGCTGCTACGTGTTTAACCGAATATTTTATCAAGTCCGATACGATATCGCGTCCGAGGATCTACTAAGTTTATCGTTACAAATCCGTGTGGGACTAACTGAGCGTGACTAAAGATATTTCTAAATCGATTATAGTCCATGTCACCGTCACACCAAGTTTGCCAAATATTTCTAAGAGTGTGAGTGTCCACTCCGTTAAATACACATAACAAATTGCAGTTATCTCTGATGGCTTTTGGTATTTGAGTGTATCGTTGAGTGGCGTATATCACATCAGTGTTTTTATGTCTGCCTTTGGAAAATATTTTGGCAGGATTCTTTTGATTGTCTAACATCACATCGAAGTATACGACTAAATTGTTAATACTTCCATCAATATCATCAATGCTCGGTGCTTCTTCAATATCGGTTATAAACCTAATAACTCCCTCGTTGACAATCTCTACAGCTCTTTCGTAATCATCGTCGTCGTTATTTCCATCGATCGGTTCTTCCTCGATCTCGGTTATAAGCTCGCTGGCTCTCTCTATGGCTCTTTCGTTGTAGTCTTTTAACACCCGGTAACATCGTTGATCGTCTACGGTTGGTGCTATTAAATACAACTTATCCCATTTCATCCATCTTATTATCATATCAATTAACAACTGTGTTTTACCTCTCCCTGACGGTCCAATGATAATCATTTGAATAGAGTTTGGTAACATAACGTGATATTTTACGGGTTCTGGTTCTTTTGTTGATGAATAATCAATTACAGTCATATCCATATAACAATAAATATATTATAGATCTATATTGTGTTTGGCATATAAGGCGTACACCGATAATTCGTCTGACTATTACTTCCATCAGAATAATATATTATTATTGTGGATTTATGGGGCATAAAGCGTATACCAACAATTGGTTTAACAATCATCTGTCCAGAATATGGTAGCTTTGTAAAACGTTTTACAGGTTGTGTTTTTGTTGTTGATGAATGATCAATTACATTCATACCCATTATAATATAAATATATTATGGATCTATATTGTGTGAAGTGTAAGGCGCGTACTGGCACAGATGGCTTGACGACAATTACACCTAAAAATAACTGATCAGCGCTTTCTGGTAGGTGTGTATAGTGTAGTACAAAGAAATTTAATTTTTTTTCTACGAAACCTAATTTTAAAAAAAACGAGGAAGTGATATTGCAGCCAAGTTAGTAAAACTCCCAGGAACACCATGGGCAAAGTATCCGGGAGAAAAACACCGTCCAGGGTATAGTTATTGTGGACCCGGGACAAGACTCGATATCAGACTCGATGATCAAAACCAACCCAAACCCGGTGAAGAACCAATAAACGCTATTGATAAGGCATGCCATGCTCATGATGTTGTATATTAAAGCAGCAATCTGCAACACAGACATCTCGCATATGTGAAATTGATTTACGCGTTGAATTCTATCACTGATAAATCCTTCAAAGAAAAATAGGCTTCATGGTTGATAAAATCGGCGATGAAAAGTAAATTGATGTTAGGTGCTGTTAATTAATAACAACATGGAATCTATTTATTATTCTCCGAAAGGATACTGGAGAGGCAAGGCGGCAATCAGTAAACTGGCTTGCGCCGCTAAAGTAAATATACTACAACTGATAATTGGTTATCCAAACAGGTGATATGGCAAATTTATCTACCACCGCCTAAACAAATTAACTACTCGCATTTTGATGTGACTGTCCCTAATGAAGTTCATCAGGCTGATATATTATTTCTACCGCATGATGGTGGTTACAAATACGCGCTAACCGTAGTTGATGTTGCGAGTCGATATAAACAAGCAGAGCCTTTAAAAACAAAATCATCAACTGAAGTAGCTTCTGCGTTTGAAATGATTTATCGAAGGGGTCCTCTGCGCTGGCCAAATCTATTGCAAGTTGAT
Organism: Unio delphinus; assembly: GCA_029339505.1. Lineage (NCBI taxonomy): Eukaryota > Metazoa > Mollusca > Bivalvia > Unionida > Unionidae > Unio > Unio delphinus. Next base: position 733,014 of record JAQISU010000226.1, read on the forward strand.
CCTGGCAAGGAATTCCAGGGTGTTTTGTGTTATCAACAATGAAACATCATAATGTCACAATCAGACGAGGACATACTGCGCTACATCGCGATCAGGCAATTGTTGAACGATTTAATCGGATGCTCGCTGAGCGGTTATTTGGATACCAATACGCAAAGGAATTTATTCAACATAAACGATCTCGTGAATGGGTCAAGAGATTACCAGCTGTGATTACAGCGCTGAATAATGAGATTTACTCGAACAATCAACATGAAACCTAACAACGCAATTAAGAAAAAGTTTATACATTAAAATCCACAAAAAGATTTTTCAAAACAACCAATACTCGGTAATGTCACCGTTAGGTATTTATACGAACCAGGAGAGCTCGAAGGTGGCAAAAAAAGAGCTACTGATCCTATTTGGAGTGTCACCACGCATAAAATATCCGGCATAACACGATCTACGGGTAGACCAGCAATCTATAGACTGGATTTAACTGCTCCTCAGCGAGGATTTACTCGATAACAGCTGCAAGTGATACCCGAGGATACTCAATTATCGCCGCGTGGTCTTAACTAGCACCTCTGCGCCTGTTGCACTCAAGACAAGTCAGCATCACGTTATCGTTAGTATGACCAATGCTGCTATTCTTTCTGTCTACGGTAAATTGGCGAGGATCTTTATCCGACCAACACCATCTCATTATACAATTGCAACTTGCACAGTGATTATTCTGTTGTTGTTTCAGTGTAATTATTAATTCAGCATCAATATCAAATTTTCTATTATTTTTTTTATCCTGTTGTTTATAACGGGAGAGTTTTTTTCTGATTATGTCCTTGACAGAGTCCTTGACAAAGTCAACGCTGACAATAGTGTCATTATCATCTCCTGACTGTCAGGACAACTCTTCGAAGTTGATTTATTCTTCGTACTCTAGACACTACGAGATAAACTAAATTCGACCATTCGATGGGATTATCTATAATCCAAACAATTGTATTTGATATAGTCAATCCCTGTGAGGAGTGTATTGTCGCTGCGTAACTAAGCGTCCACGGGGAATTATTAGCGCGTAATGCATCTTCGACGACGCTGATATCAACCAACACAATATCATTTAATACTAAATTCTGCTTCTCTGTCAAGCCAGGAATATCAACTTCGATATTCTGTCGCCGTGTATCCTTTTGTCTATAACAAAGCGGCACTGGAAGTGTTTTAAATTTTTCTTTATGCGTTTCAAATAATTTTATTTGAAGTGTGTCTCTGACTATCTTTCTACTTGCCACTATCAAATCGTTTGGTTTCCACGCTTCCCAGAAATCTTTTAATGGTGTTTCCGAAATTATTTTACAAGCTATTTCATCCGGTTGTAATCTGATTACTTTTTTGAATTCTCGTAATTGTTCATCAAGTGCTCTGTGGTCGGTATTAATCTCTTCATAATAGTCTACAAAACCCTTCAGCCAATTATGTGGGGATAAACCGACAAATGGCGGTGGTTGACCGTGATCGCCGTACATGATGACTTATGTATTCGCTAGTAGCAGCCAATCAAGAAACTTTTGTAATACTTCTAACGACACCGTGCATACCTCATCACAAATTATGACACTAGTAATAATTTCTCGCTCATTCGATCAGGAGTCCATACATTTCCTTTCCATCGAAAGAAACTATGATAAGTACATGCTTGAACTCCTCGCTGTATCATCTCTCTGGCGAGTCTGTGAGTTGGTGTTAGCACAATCATGTTTGACTTTCCGCGAAATAATTCAATCGCACGAGTCGTCTTTCCTGATCCACCACAGCCGTTTAAATAAACTGTTTAATATCTGCATATTGGATCGGATATCAATGGTGCATTAGATAGTTCTGATATCTGATCGTTTTTCAAGTAATTATTTTCAACGGTAACATCTGCTGATTGAATATAATCATGCATCATTTCCTGTTTGATTCTCCATGATCCCCAGTTTTCATCAGAACTTGTAAATTCGGCTACTAATTCTTTATATTTCGCATCTATATAAAATGAATCAGTGGCGACTCTAATTGCGGTGTCAGGAAATCTATTTATCATCAAAAACAAATTTATGGAAGCATAAGCCAACATAGATGCTCTCAAATGTGTATACTGCAGATTGTATCCGTCGTTGTAGGTAACAATTGTACCCAATTTGGTTCCATCAGACAGAAATGCATCTTTACGATTGACGTATATGCCTTTGTTCGTTACATCCGCAATTATAAAATCGTATTCAACGTTATCCATAATCAATTGTGAAGAACATCTTGTATTGTCGTATTTACCTCCTTGAGTAAACTTACCTATTATCCTTCGTATGAGATCTTTAGCCTGTCGATTTTCACTTTCAAATAACTGTTTTGGACCATTTCAAAAGTTCTTCTTCGTTGAACAAAGGAAGATGTTTTCGTTGTTCGCTAATTATTTTATCTAGATCAGGTTGTGGGAACCAGACTGATTTCTGTGCTCGATAGGATATAATTGCTTCACCGACACTCATCGATATCAGCATACCACAATCAATCATATATCGTAATAGCACTATTAGCATCCAGTGTTTATCAGACATATGTCTACCAATCCAAATATAACTACAACGATGAAGTCCTGTAGCAAGTTCAGATGATACTACACGAGTGAATCCGGTTAAATCAAAATCAGGTAATGGACCATTAATCGAAACGCGAGCCATTTCATGTGTGGAGTTCCCAAATCGTTTAAAGTACTTAGCGCATTCTCCGTACCTGAGAAAACTCCTGGGTAACACGCGACCATATCAACCGAAATAATACTTTCGTGGTCATATTTTGTATTCCATAACCTGCCATGACCATACTCAATGAAGCTTGATCTGACATCTGATAGAAACTCGCTTCTTGTTGGTTTCCACGCGTTTTTCTTTCTAGGAAAATGAGCTGCAACCGACGGAATCGTAAAACAGTTTGTTAGTAATTGTTCGTTATCCTCAATCGCTAGCTAGTTTTTTCATCGTATTACAAATTGATCGAATCCACCCTCGTTGTCTTCAAAACTATAAAGTAGTCACACCGACACAGGATCATTTTTACTCAACTGGTGAATAGCGTCGAATAATTTCTTCTCAGAGAGAGGTTCCCCAAACTTCGTTTGGGGTATATATTTTACTGTTCGTTCCCGCGGAAAATTGTTACTGCAGGTGTCCACGCGTGTTCGTTATGATCAATAATTTTGATTGGGGGTCCATTTGATTTATATTTCGGTTTGTGCAATACTTCTCCGGTTATTGTCGTTACAGATATTGGGAATCTTAATGATGTTTCTAACTTAGCTATATCCTGAATTGTTGCCCCTCGCTGTTTCACTGTTAGTCCCCATTTGTTTATCTCTTTGCGTCTTAGATCGGTAAATTTATTTCCACGCAACGCATTTGTGAAGTGTTCTATTACCCGTTCTGCTACACAATCCAGCGACGATAATTTCATTGGTGCTAGTTTTGCAATATCAGGTTTGTTGTTCAACGAAGATATCCCGTAAACAACTGCTGTTACAGGATAAGATCTTTCGTAGTATGGCTTGTCAATTCCAGTCAAAATTCCTGGTTTGGAATCTCGACTCACAATCACGGTTTTTTTATCCTTCAAAATTGGATCGAATTTATCCCTGATAATCCAGTCTCCGGTTTGCGCCATAATAATAAATTTTACTCTGAAAAAATACCTTTTTCCCCCAAGATGTGAAATTATCACTGTTGCTCTTTCGTCATTCATGGTAGCATCAACTTGACCATCAATTCGAAATGTTGACCAATGGTGAGATGCCTCATCACGCTTAAATTCATTAAAAAATCTCTGATAGTTCTATTACCTATTAGACGTTTTGGTGTATCAGAGACTCTATCGAGATTAAATTTAGCATTTTTCCAGGGCTTAAATTTTCGATAATCTCTCGAACTCCATCATGCTATAATTAAAACAAGTATTTAAATAAAGAATTTATTATATAATGAATCATTGCAAATGGCTCATGATTGGATCAGTGACCCCGTGTAACAAATCATGCAAAAGGAGTTATATGGGTATCATATGCAAAGTGTTCGTAACGGTAGCCTGGGCCCGATCCCTTGCATTCGATGTGGGGTAGGGGTTAGAGGAAAATCACAGTTGTGTCTCGGTTGTGGGTGTAAGCGGTATAGAGAGTTGAAGCGCTATTATGATAAACGAATTAAGGACTCCATCAATGACTGCGTCCTTGACAGTGTCAAGGATAGAATTATATTATAAGAACGCCCCAAGACTACATTGATAGATTTCAAAGTAATACTTCAAGCAATTAATTAATTAGACAAATAATAGTATAGTATATAAATGAACCAAGAATTCCGACCGCATCCAGTGATTGCAAACTACGAAGCTTCCCCTAATGGTATTGTCAGACACTGCAAACTGAAGAAGCAAGTTGGTGTTGACAATGGTATGGGGTATTTGGTGTTTGGTGCTGGAAAGAAGAAATATCTTAATCATGGTTTTGTGTTCGAATTTCATAATGGATTGATCAAAGATGGTCTTGTTATTGATCACTTAAATAGTATTAGGACTGATAATTCTTTATCGAATTTGCAAGCTGTTACGTCGAGTGAGAATTCCAAACGGGGAAAAACTGGTATATGTAAAACAGTTGCAAGGAGACCTGTAAAATTATTTAATACAGCAACCAATGAATAAAAAATATTTCAATCAATGTATGAAGCCGAAAAATATTTCAGTACTTGTCGAGCTACAATACGATATGTTGCAGAGGGAATAACCAAGATGGCTTTTGCAAAGCGTTTTAAGAACAAAATTCGATTTATTTACATCTAGATGTCATTTTGCATTATTCTATATAACACCAAGGGAGATAACTCGTATGGGTATGTAATGGCTTATGAAAGAGTTACAGATCTCAATGGTTTTTTTGAAACGTCGCGTCATCTGATTTTTGATTGGTCGATTTTAACTGTTATGATTCTCAACGGAGATAATCAATTGAGGAAATTAAATGCCTTTTGTAAGAAAACAAATCAAATACGTGATGTTTACAAACAATTGTATTTTTTAAAGTGTTTCTTTCAAGTATTCGCTGTTAATTCAGCGCTGTCAATAATTAGTATTAGTACACAAAATAATAAAATCACACACTGTGTTTGACTTCCGTGTATTAAACAGCTTATATACCATATCGTCTGTTATATTATTGGGCTTTAGCTCGAAATTCAAGCGCAAAAGCAAATCACACCGTCGCACGTGGTGTGAATGTTATTTACATTCAAACCAGGTTGATTTTGTAGGTTTGCATTTTGCGCTTGAACGTAAGATAGCCCGTCATCCATTGTCACTGTATATACCATATCATCATATAATCTATTGTTTGTGCCGTCCTATTATATATCCATTCATTCATTGTCACTGTATATACCATATCATCCTATAATCTAATGTTTGTGCCGTCCATTCGCCAAACATACCTTCTTAGATCCCTAACCCGCTATTTGGCGACTTAGCAGTCTTATCGGAGACTGTGTTTCGTGATAGTGTTGTCTTATATGTAACCTCTGGGCGCCTCCGATGAATACCACACCTGAGGCGTTTCCAAACGGGTTTCGTCATATATAATCGCATAATACCTCTGGACGTGATAAGATGACCAACACCTTAGCACGGACGGAGTCCACATATCATCCTATAATCGCATAATATTACCTCAGGACGTGATAAGATGACCAACACCTTATCATGTCCAGAGTTCATTTTTTTAAAAATATATTAGAAATATATAATTTTCATATATATGAATTCTGAAACTATTAATGAAATCGTATCTGAAATATCGAATCTTAAAAATAAAAAAAATACAATTGTCAGATGGTTTAAACTGCGATCAAATTATGTCCGACTTTCAAGATATTGAATTTGCTATTATGAATAATAAATACGTCCTTTCAAAGAAGTATGCGTTGATAAAGCGAATTCAGAATGCCATTCGACAATCCCTTGTATGTTGTGAAGATATTACTATGTTCGTCCCGTTATGTACTATCGTAGAGCGAGTAAGAAGAGAACTAGGCCGAGAGTATGAAACCAAAAGGATAGTGAATTCAAAAATTAGAAGTATCAGAGCGCTGATCAATCTGAATCAAAATCCTCCCTCTGCCGATCACTAAAACACTTCAGGGCGCAATTTACCCTACACCCGCCTTGGTTATATGAACTTACAATGCTATAATATGTCCTGTTAAACAGGTATGAATACAAACACTACTGCATGTATAAATACCTGTCAGTGGATGATACAATGGATAGAGGTGCTCGACCGACAAGGAAGTTTTAGTCGACAAACAATAGCGGTTGAAATGCTTCACGCTTTGCTCCAAACGAAGTTTGGGGTGTATATATCAATGACGCGTTTTTGTATCAGGAAGTTGTAAAGATTTTTTGATTGAAATCTTATAGTGCACTAATTGGAAAACTGCTTTACTATTTTAATAATGGTAAATGAAGCATTAACTACCAGATTGGCACGTGAAAGACTGGCTGCTATTAAAAAGTTCCTTCCAGTCCGTAACTCTCTCGGAAATAAACTCCAAACTAGATAAAGCCTTCAGACTGACTTTACTTTAGGGTCTGAAGAGTTATTTAAACCGTTAACTAGCGTTACCAAAGATGTAAAATCAGCCACTGAGCGAGCTATATGGGGGGAAATCCCCAAGGAGGGGACGAGAGCGGAGATACCTCTTCTTCCCACACTTGAACAAATTGCACAACAAACCGCACAAACACAACAATCTTTACAAACACTTCCTGGTGATATAACAGTCGCACAACAACAATGACGACAGCGACGAAAAGTTCTTGAAGAACTTAAAGAAAAACTGGAACAAAAACGACTTGAAGAACAAGAAGAACTTACTAGTAAGTAGACCACCACTTATCGCACCACCTGAACCAGAAGAACAACAAGGCGCTGTTGGAAGAGAAGAACAAAAAAGTAAAATAGAACGAAGCAATCTTGACCCTAAAAAGATATCTAAAAGTGATGTGATAAATGATATTAAAAATTTTAATATTGATAAAGAATTCGCTCAATTTATTGTCGATTCATTTCCAAGGTTTCTACAAGAACAATATATGAACGAAGGATATTAAGACACTATAAATACTAGGAAGGAGTGGGCAAAATAATTATATTTGGCAAAAATCGATAAGCCTCAATTACCACATAATGATACAGAATTTGAGAAACTTGAAAAGTTGATACGTCATGTAGAAAACCCACCGACACCAGTTGCGCCCTTTGTACCCCAACCCACCCAGCAAATATCAGAAGTTGAAGGTGCAACCAGTATCACTAAAAAAGCGGGGCGGGGATATTCCCAGAGTGGGACTCTGGGGAGTGGGATATCAGGTAGTGGTTTAGTTAGTTGTCCTGGTAATATTATTGGTGATATATAACGATTAGAAGTACTCGTAGGAGGTTCACAAGCTGGAAATAACTCACCAGAAATAATTAATGAAGCAGCTGATATCTGCAGGCGGTTATTCCAAGGTGGCATCATGGATATCAAAACATATCGAGATTTCATTGAGGAGTTAGTTGAGCACCATGGCTATCACCATGGTGGTTATCATAGTGACAAATTGTCGAAAATCCATAGGATTTCACGATTAGATAAATAACAATTAAATAAGAAGATCATACACTACAATCACGATAAACCAATCAGTGTCTACTTGGTAAACTCACGATTGCCAGTTTACAAAGTGTACTATGGTGATGGTCTCGGTGATACCATTGCAGGATTATTTGCACGAATAGCTCCAAAAGTGGCGCCGCTAGCAAAACAACTATCAATGAAAGCCATTGATGTTATTCGTAATAAGGGTATTAGCGCTATCTGTTGGAGATGTTGCCGGGAAGGCATTTTCAGCCGCAAAAGATAAACTAATAGCGCTAGTTCGACGGCGAAGGAAACCGGTGCCGTTACCGTCTCCAACAGTAATGCCTGCAAGTGATAGCGGGAAGTGGCTTAAAGAGGCTACGTCGTGGTCAACGACGACGATTTAGACCTTGATCGTCAAGGAGAATAATATAATAAAATGTTCAAACGGACACCTGATACAGCGTTTGATATGGACGCCCCAGTACTCGAGGACGATTCTGTACGTGATTATCAATATTGTTCATATCATGCAGTACAACCCAATCTTCGATCAAGAATTGAACTTCAAGTTCATGATACCATTAAATATTTTCTACTGTGTGAAGCGTTCATCGAAGTAGAAGGAGAACTTATACAAGCAGATAATGCACCATACGCACATAACCCAAATATTCGAGTTGGTTTTGTCAATAATGGTATCATGGCGTTATTTGAAAGTGTAAGATATCTCATTGATGGAAGAGAGATTGAATCTATTGAGCGTGAAGTTGATATTGGCACAACAATAATCGGGTTAGCAAGATATTCTGACGATTATACGAGATCAGCGGGTCCATCTATGATGTTCTCTAAGGACGTTAATAATCACCCTAAACACGTTCATCATACTAGAGTAAAGGCAACAAGAGATACTGCAGTTGATTTAGCGCCAGCCGGATATGTGAGACCGCCTGGTACATTTGATGTTGTAGATATTAATCCTAATCACAACCTAGGATTTTCAACACTCGTAGCAACATTACAAGGACAGCGTCGACAGTTTTCATGCGCGATTCCACTGCATCATATATTTGGATTCTGTAGAAACGTCCGAAAAGTTATCTACGGAGCGAAACATACAGTAGCACTCGTGCGAAAGGGAACTGACAACGATGCAATCTGGCGCAGTGCTGGTGTTGCTGCCGGTAAAGTTATTTTAACAAAACTATCACTTTGGATGCCAGTATTGACTCCATCAATCACAACAGAAGGACGATTATTGTCATTTATGGATCAAGGAGGAAAATCATTGCTGAGTTGGCTAACAACAACAACAGACGCCAAGGAGTCTGACGCCGCTGATATATTTACATGGCATCTGGCAGCGCGACAAGGTGTTTCAGCTCCACGTCATATATTTGTTGCGCTACAGGATCGAACACGAATAGGCAATAAAGAACGCAGCCATATGATATTTGATAAATTAGGTGTTACTGACGTTTTGCTGAGAATAAACGGAAAGCAGGAACCATCCGAGGATATACAACTTGATTACGATCAAAACCATATTGCACGCGTGTATCACCGTCTGTTGTCATACATGGGACGCGATCAAAATGTAGATACTGGTCTACAAATATCATAGTTGGATTTTAAAAATCTGTATCCGATCTATTACTTTTCACTAGAGCATCATGATTTAACAAAACAATCCGTCGTTGATATACACTTTAGAGCTCGTATAGCCCCTGCTGGTGTTCCTTATAGAGCGATTTCTGTCATACTCAGTGATAAATCGATGCTGCTTGAAGGCGTCGTTGGACGAATGAGAATCATTGACGCGCCAGTGGAAAATATGTAACAATTAGATCAATCTATTATTGTATAATGTCATATAGTGTTATCAGTGTTACATTGACTCTTGGTCAGATTAAAAAAATGCAATTGGAATCAGCTAAAAAATGTGGAACCACAATAACGCTGAAACCCAATCAAATGAATGGCGGGGCGAATAAATTGTTGCTGACAACTCGTCAGTTTAAACATTTCAATGACGCGCTTAAAGAACGAAAAGGTGTTCAGATCACACTCTCTGCAGCTGCAATTAAAAATATGATAAAAACCGGTGGTATATTTCCACAGCTGCAATTCCAGGATTGATTGCGGCAGCGGCTCCAGCGGTAGCTAAAGCGGCAGCGTTAGGGACCGTTGGTATCGCGGCAGGAATGGCACTAAAGAAAGCAACCGGTAGATCCGTTCGCGCATCTAGGTATAAAAAAGGGAAAGGGTCTAAGACTACCATGAACTCCACACACGTCGTACAAGGGAAGCGGATTGAGAATTCCAGGAACGGTTTACTAGTTCGAGAATCATTGGTTCCGATGTCCAATTACGATTTACTCGATGCTGCTAGCAAACTCGCGATTAAAAACTTTAGAGGAGTCTTTATGAAAGATCAGTTGCCGACACAACCAAACAACGTTGAAACCGGTATCATTAATCTCGATAACAGCACCTGGCCTGGAACTGACTGGGTTGAATACGCGATTGATCCGCGTGCAATCGTCTATTTCGATTCATACGGGCTAGCGCCGCCAAAGGAATTTATGCGTTATATAAACCGCTTAAAAACTCCTCGTTGGTATTCTACGCTACCAACACAAACAATGAATGACCCACCAATATGCCGCAATGAAGTATTAAATGTCCTTGACGCTATTTCATCCAACCAAGGAAAACCTCCTCATCGGGTTGTGAATGAATATACAAGTAGTCGCTGGCAATCAAATAAATTTTAGAGAGAGAAAAATGTTTATAATAATGATTGATATTTGGGGGAGATCTTTGTCAACGATAAAGAAACCCAGTGCTGATGGCACTGCAACCGGTGATATAAAGAAAACTCATTGAAGATGAAATAGCTGAAACGTTAAATTTATCGAGTGTTGATCCCGGTGAAATAGTTGTTTTTCAAGATCGTCAGGGTAAATTGAAAACCAGTAATATTTCCCTTGATGACATCTTAGTTAAACGACGAGACGCAACAGAGAATACTATCGCGTTGTTTTCCGATCAGGGTAAACTCAAACCAGGCGTAATTATTTCAACAATTACAGATAAAATGTTATCACTTGATGATAACAATTACGTATCCGTTGCAAATTCATTAAAATTACTTACCGATAAGTATGATGATCATATAAATACGTTTAATAAGTTTATTGAATTACAAAAATCCATCGTAGACAACATTGATAAACCCGTAGTATAATTTTTTGGAAATCCACCAGTGACCACACCGAAACTCAGCGCGATAAAAGATTCTATGCTGGAACTATCAACACTTCAATCCAAATATGAAGAACATGAAAAACAGTTTGCATCATTTCGTAAAAATATCACTGAGAAATTTCTTGGAAAACCGCCAGATAAAATTGAAATAAACCTCCCTGAGATTAAAAAATTCATTGATGAGACGAAAAAATTCACAGAGGCAATGAAAGTTGATGCAACGAGAATGATAAGTGTCATGGAAAAAACAAAAATTTCTCATGAGAGAACCAACAATGTAGTATATGCGATTCAATATGAATCATTTGCGTGGACTCCTACAAACAACATTTTACATATCACTGCGGCCGTTAAAGGTATTTATCGATTAACAATAGTGGCACAGACTCAATTTAATATATCATCATCGAGTTCAGCTGGAGTCAACAATACGATATCAACAATCATCGACAAGAATACATCCGAACAGTTCACGTTAGAATCTATTGATAAGAATTTAGCTAGGGTTTCAGTAACGTGGTATGTAGAGTTTGTAGCGGATTTGAGTAAACAACTTAATTGAAATCATAAACGATTTGAAAATAGCAATGACATCATCGCAGCAGTATCGCTATGATCAGGTCAGAGAATTTCAAACTAGACTCAAAACCCTCACTGATATCGACGAAGAATCACCGTGGCTGATGTTACCGTGTACTCGGTAAGTGGTGTAATCACCGGAGCAGGAATAATACTTGCATCTGTTATAGCGATTGCTCCGGTTGTAGTTCCAATTTGTATTTCTGCGATGGATACAATAGCGGGTATATTAACCGGGATAACAAAAAAACTGTCGTCGTGCAGCCAGAGTAAACTGGGCGATTACCTAATCAAATTTCATGTATCAACCGCATACTCGCAATTATCCTCGATGATTACCTCGTCACTCGATGATACATTAATATCAGATAGCGAGTTTTCAGCGATGGTACGTATTTATGATTCCGCGATATCGAAATTAGAGCAGGATAATAACAATAATGACAACACCGCAAGAACTACTTCAACTAATAGCGGAGAACACAACTCCTGTTGAAAACCAGCATGATCTCAATAACCTCAACGTATCCTGAATTCAGTGTGAATTTTTCTACCCCGATTCCAGTTACGGAGATATCACTAGCAAAACTATGAATATATCACAGCTGGCCTAATATTAGGTCGGTACCGTTTGGTGGTCAACAAACGAACAATTCTTTAGTGTTTGCTAATAAGAATAAGGAGGACAGAACTCCAGACTGGAATGTTGTCTCATTGCCAACTGGATCCTACCAAATTGAACAAATCAACGCTGAATTTCAACGTAGAATAAAATCTATTACTGTAACAGAATCAAAAATTGCTATAACGGTTCATGAGCCGACATTATCATCTGCGGTTGAGATCAACTCACCTAGTTATGTCGTAGACATCTATAACAGATCAATCTGAACGGTGTTAGGATGGCCTGAAAATCCACCGCAGAGACAAAAACCCCTTAATATACCATCGCCGTTACCATCACAGGGAATTAATTCTATTGCCTACGGTGAAAAGTCTTATCCAGGAAGAAGTTATAACGATTATGCAAAATCAGATTTTTTCAAGGGAGTGCTAATAGATAATAATCTTATATATTATATAACCCGACAAGAAGAAATCGAGAAAAATTTCACGGCAATGAAAAATGATCTTGCGCTGTTGTTAATATCCCTTGAGTCTATTACTCTAACCAAAGATGAATTTATAGATGTCGTAAAAACGGGTAATAAAATTATCTCTGATATGTTCCGGTTTAATCAAAATATCGTTGAGGATGCACTAGACGATGAAAACCCTAAAACGCAAGAAGAATTTGTAAAAAAATATAACACTGAAATGCCCAATCCTCAAAGGCCCAATTATACTTTTAATAGAGATCGCATGTAAAAAGAATTAAAATTGACGCTTAAATTACCAGGATATAACGCATCTGAAATAAAGGAAAAACTTGACCAATCCCTCTATGTTGGTTTTGTAAAGATGCAAAAGGCATGGGGAAAACATCACAACAAACAAATATCCTGAAGTTTGATAATGACCCAGACGGAGGCGGGCGGCATATCGCTCCTCAAAATGTGAATATATCCTCAGTGATTGCATTGAATTTAGTGTGTGATGTCATCGAAGGAAGCTATCAAATAAATCTCGAGCGATCAAATCAAGCTCAGCAGGGATATATTTTATATTCATTTGCACCAACAGCTCCTCCAGGGTTTCTAATAATTGAGAATCCGGTTAATCCAGTCTATATGCGGTGTCATAATGATTCTTTAACGATAATTAATTTCAAACTAACTGACCAATCCAATAATCTGATTGATCTACAAGGTGAGGTTTTACAAATTAGTCTGTTTGTGAAATCCTAAAAAAAAATCATTAACCACATAGCACCAGAGAGGGCGCGACAACCACATGGCGTCCACCACGACGCTTTTATTACGATTTGCGTGGAAGCCTCAGATTGCCGAATCGACGCCTGGAAAATTTGTAGCGTTCACCTTCTCTGCTGCTCCTGTTGATGTATATCAATTCAGTGCCTAAATGAATTGTATATTTTCATCACTCACAGACTGAAGATTACTAATAACCATTCGGATGGTTGGCTTATTATCAACTTTACTTGTCAGCTGTAAGATTAATGTTTTTATCCATGCGGACATAAACGCATGCACATAAAGATTCATTATTCTTTAGATAAATACATGTATAGAAGTATTGGCATTCATGCGAACTATTCTTTTTAGTAAAATATAGCCATCCATAACTGGCTGAATGCTTTAAATGAATATATACTTCTGTAATAATGAATGTTACAGCAGACAAGTAAAGTTGATAATAAGCCCTCCATTCGAAAGCTACATCATATTATATCCTTGTGTTCTCCTCTATTACCCTTTCAATGAGTCATATTGTATTACTGATTTCCGATATTTCTTCTTTTTCATGACACTCTTCACAAAAAAGAGCGTAATCTCTAGATATATGTGTATTAATTCTACTAAAGAATCATTTGAGACAGATGAAAAGAGTAGAAAGTTTGACTTTATGTGCAGAATTATTCCTAAGGAAATCCGAAAGGAAACATTAATGGAACAGATTCATAAGATTAAAACATTCTACGCGACTTTGATTTAACTATTTCGTTGTTTATTTTATTTTCCTATTTTATTCTTCTAATTTTAATTGAGGGAATTTAAAATTCCATGACATATTTCACAAAACAGATGGAAAGAATGAAATCTTTGTATGATTATATTATGTTCTCTAAAGAGTCATTTAATAGACGGAAGAAATTACTGCAAAATCGTATTTTATGTGCACAAATATCCTTTAGGACAGATGGAGGAAAAATAATATGAAACATTTCAAATAAAAAGCAGTCATAAACTTACTGTTCAATAACCTAATTTCATGGAAAAGATATCATTTATGCATTATACATATTATTGATAATAATATTCCGTTTATTTTATTGTCATTTCACTGGCAATATCTGGTTTATACATTGTTGTTCTAATGCAATAATTTGACATCAGTGTCTTTTCTTTAATTGTCATTTTGTGAATAAATCCTGATAACATTATCCTCCAAATCCATTTTAATATCATCAGTATTGAATTATTTATTTTGTCATTACTCCGAGTCTGGACCAACATATATATCCAATGTTCAGATGCTTGCTTTAGTCTTCTAATTGTGTTTGAAATAATGTCATTGATTGAAGTTTATCCAGCAGTTCTTTATGACCTTTTGATGTATATCAATTCAGTGGCTAAATGGATTGTATATTTTCATCACAGACTGAAGATGACTAATAACCAGTAATTCATACCCCATTTGATTTTTTTTATCCATGCAGACATATACGTATGCACATAAAGATTCATTAATCTTTAGATAAATACATGATTAGAGATATTGTCACATCATATGTGTGTCATCAGGTTCTTTATTTTTCATTCAGACTATTCTATTCTAGTGAAATACTGCCATCCAAAACTGGCTGAATGCTTTAAATGTATTTACTTCTCTTCTTATGGATGCTACAGCTGACAAGTAAAGTTGATACTAAGCCCTCCATTCGAACCCTCCATCATTTTGTATCCTTGTATTCTCCTCTATTACCCTTTCAATGAGTCATATCATATTACTGATTTTTGATATTTCTTCTTTTTCATGACTCTCTTCACAAAACAGGACGTAAGTATTATCTCTCGATATAATTGTATTACTTCTACTAAACAATCATTTAAGACAGAATTAAGGAGTAGAAAGTGTGATTTGATGTGCCTAATTATTCCTATGGAAATCGGAAAAGAAACATTAATGGAACAGATTCATAAGATTAAAACATTATACATGTCTTTGATTTAACTGTTTCATTTGTTTATTTTTTTCCTGTTTTATTCATCTAATTTTGTTTCAGGTAGTTTAAAAGATAGACTGCTATCCACAGTATATTATGACTTTGCTGATATATAACCATTCAATGCCTGATCATTTAGTGTATTTTAATCAATTACATGCTGAATATGACTAATAACCAGAAATTCATATTTATATACACATGTTCATCCATGCATGCATCAACGTCTGCACATAAGTATTCATAAAATAAATAGATAATATATATATATACAAGTATAGTCGCATCATATGTGCGTCATGAAGTTCTTTATTTTACATGTAGACTATTATAGTTAGTGAAATATAGCCGTATAAACTAATTGCATGAAAGGAATATGCTTCTGTTATTAAAGACCGTATACCTGATAAGAAAAGTTATACTATGCTAAACATTGGAGCCCCACAGCATACTATATCATTGTGTTCCTCTGTATTACCCTTTGCATGGGGAGCCCAGAGTGACTGAGTTGCCAAAAGGGCTCTGTTATGGATCACTGCCATCTCACCTCTCGCTGCATGGGTTCATGTCTCAGAGTCTGCCAATTTGGGTGTGTGAGAAATGTTGCCAATATCTTCTTGTTGTTCAGTGTTTCTTTCCAGGGATTTTTCTGGTTTCATTCGCCTCCATTAATACTGGCTGCCATGTAAAGCCTATTGTGTGCTAGAAAATGGCGTTGAACCCTAGAGCAACAACACTAAGCCTTTCAATGACCTGTATCATATTGACTTTTGATATTTCTTTTATTTCCCTGACATCTTTCACAAAACAGATGGAAAGAATGGACTCTTTATATGATTGTAGTACAAAATCTTATTTTATGTGCAGAAAAATCCCGTTATAAACAGAGCGGAAAAATAATAGGAAAGATTTCAAATAGAAAACAGTCATAAACTTACTCTTGAATAAATTCTCTATATTCATGGAAAAGAGATGATTAATGCATTATACCTATCTTTGATATTAATTTTCCGTTTATTTTATTTTCATTTCTGTGGCAAAATCTGTTTCATACATTGTTGTTCTTATGCAATAATTTAACAAGAGTGTGTTTTCTTTAAGTATTGTCATTTTGTGAATATGTGCCGATAACATTATCCTCAAAATCCATTGGAATCTCGTCAGTATTGAATTATTTATTTTGTCATTACTCCGAGTCCGGTCCAACATATATATCCAATGTTCAGTTGTTTGTTTTAGTGTTCTAATTCCGTTTGAAATAATGTCATTGATTGAAGTTTATCTAGCAGTATTTTATAACCTTTTAATGAATATCAATTCAGTGCCTAAATGAGTTCTATATTTTTGTCTCTCATAGTCTGAAGATGACTAATAACTAGAAATTCATACCCCAATTCATTGTTTCATCCATGCAGACATATACGTATACACATAAAAATTCATTAATCTTTAGGTAAATACATGTATAGAGGTGTTGGCAGATCATATGTGTGTCATCAATTTCTTTATTTTTCATGGAGACTATTCTTTTTAGTGAAATACTGCTATCCATAACTGGCTAAATGCTTTAAATGTAGATACTTCTGTTCTTTTAGATGTTACAGCTAACAAGTAAAATTGATACTAAGTATTCCATTCGAACCCGACATCATATTATATCCTTGTGTTCTCCTCTATTTCCCTTTTAATGAGTCATATCGTATTACTGATTTTTGATATTTCTTCTTTTTCATGCCACCTTTCACAAAACAGATTGTAAGTATTATGTCTTGATATAATTGCATTTCTTCTTCTACACAATCATGTAAGACAGAATAAAGGAGTAGAAAGTTTGATTTATGTACAGAATTATTTCTAAGGAAATCTGAAGGGAAACATTTAAACAGATTCATCATATTAAAGCATTCTAGTAGACTTTGATAGAACTATTTCGTTGTTTAATTTTTTTCCTATTTTATTCTTCTAATTTTATTTGAGTGAATTTAAAAGAATGAGTGCTATCCAGCATGACTTTGCTGATATATATCCATTCAGTGCCTGATCATATAGTGTATTTTTATCAATTACATGCTGAATATGGCTAATAACCAGAAATTCATATTTATATACACATGTTCAGCCATGCATGCATCAACGTGTGCACATAAATATTCATAAATCTTTATATAGATATATGTATACAAGTATAGTCACATCAGATGTGCGTCATCACGTTCTTTATTTTCCATGGAGACCATTCTAGTTAGTGAAATATAGCCATATAATCTAATTGCATTATAGGAATATTCTTCTGTTATCATAGAACATATACCTGTTAAGAAAAGTTGATACTACGCTAAACATTGGAGCCCCACAGCATATTATATCATTGTGTTCCTCTCTATTACCCTTTGAATGGGGTGCCCAGAGTGACTGAGTTGTCAAAAGCGCTCTGTGATGGATAATTACCATCTCACCTCTCTTTGCATGGGTTCAAGTCTCAGAGTCTGCCAATTTGGGTGTGTGAGAAATGTTGCCAATAGCTTCTTGTTGGCCAGTGTTTCTTTCCAGGGATTTTTCTGGCTTTTTCCTCCACCATTAATACTGGCTGCCATGTAAAGCCTATTGTGTGCTTGAAAATAGTGTTGATCCCTACAACAACAACAATAAGCCTTTCAATGACCTTTTTAATATTGAAGTTTGATATTTCTTTTCTTTCCATGACATCTTTCACAAAACAGTTGGAAATAATGAACACTTTATATGATTATATTATGTTCTCTAAAGAGTCATTTAATAGACGGAAGAAATTAGTACAAAATCTTACTTTATGTGCACAAATATCCCTTAGGACACATAGAGGAAAAATAAAAGGAAACATTTGAAATAGAAAACAGTCATAACCTTACCCTTCAATAACTTCTCTTAATTCATTGAAAATATATCTTTAACTCATTATACATATTATTGATAATAATATTCCGTTTGTTTAATTTTCATTTCTCTGGCAATAAGTGGTTCATACATTGTTGTTCTAATGCAATAATTTAACATCAGTGTCTTTTCTTTAATTATTGTCATTTTGAGAATATGTCCTGATAACATTATCCTCCAAATCCATTGTAATATCATCAGTATTCAATTATTTATTTTACCATTACTCCGAGTCTGCACGAACATATGTATCCAATGTTCAGTTGCTTGCTTTAGTCTTCTGATTCTGTTTGAAATAATGTCATTGAGTTAAGTATATCCAGCATTATTTTTATGACCTTTTGATGTATGTCAATTCAATGCCTAAATGAATTGTATATTTTCATCACTCACCGATTGAAGATGACTAAGAACCAGAAATACATACCCCAATTTATTTTTTCATCCATGCAGACATATACGTATGCACAAGAAGATTCATTATCTTTAGATAAATACATGTATAGAGGTATTATCACATCATATGTGTGTCATCAGGTTCTTTATTTTTCATGCAGACTATTCGTTTTAGTGAAATACTGCCATCGATAACTGGCTATATGCTTTAAATGTATTTACTTCTGTTCTTGTGGATGTTACAGCTGACAAGTAAAGTTGATACTAAGCCATCCATTCGAACCCTCCATTATTTTATATCCTTGTGTTCTCCTCTATTACCCTTTCAATGAGTCATATCATATTACTGATTTTTGATATTTCTTCTTTTTCATGACACGCTTCACATGACAGGGTGTAAGTATTATCTCTTGATATAATTTTATTACATCTTCTGAACAATCATTTAAGACAGAAGAAAAGAGTAGAAAGTTTGATTTGATGTGCCGAATTATTCCTATGGAAATCTGAAAGGAAAAATTAATTGAACAGATTCATAAGATTAAAGTATTGTACATGACTTTGATTAAACTATTTCATTGATTATTTTATTTTCCTATTTTATTCATCTAATTTTGTTTCAGATAGTTTAAAAGATTGATTGCTATCCAGCGTTATACTCTGACTTTGCTGATATATATACATTCAGTGCCTGATCATATAGTGTATTTTTATCAATTACATGCTGAATATGACTAATAACCAGAAATTCATATTTATGTACACATGTTCATCAAAGCATGCATGAACGTCTGCACATAAATATTCATAAATCTTTAGTTGAATATATGTATACAAGTATCGTCATCTCATATATGTGTCATCAAGTTCTATATTTTCCATGCAGACTATTCTAGTGAGTTAAATATAGGCATATAAACTGTTTGCATTAAAAGAATATACGTCTGTTATTATAAACCATATACCTGATAAGTAAAATTTATACTATGCTAAACACTGGAGCCCCACAGCATACTATATCATTGTGTTCCTCTCTAGTACCCTTTGAATGGGGAACCAAGAGTGACTGAGTTCTTAAAAACGCTCTGTTATGGATCACTGCCATCTCACCTCTCTCTGTATGAGTTCAAGTCTCAGAGTGTGCCAATTATGGTGTGTGAGATATGTTGCCAGTAGTTTCTTATTTTGCAGTGTTTCTTTCCAGGGATTTTTCTGCGTTCTTCCTCCACCATTTATACTGGCTGCAACGTAAAGCCTATTGTGTGCTGAAAAATGGCGTTGAACCCCACAACAAGAAGGCTTTCAATGACCTGTTTCATATTGACTTTTGAGATTTCTTTTATTTCCATGACATCTTTCACAAAACAAATAGAAGGATTGGACTGTTTATATGATTGTATTGTGTTCTCTAAAGAGTCATTTAATAGGCGGAATAAATTAGTACAAAATCTTTTTTCATGTGCCAAAAAATACCTTACGAAACAGAGAGGAAAAATAATACGAAACGTTTTAAATAGAAAACAGTCATAAGCTTACTGTTCAATAACTTCTCTAAGTTCATGGAGTAGAGATGATTAATACATTATACCTATCTTTGATATTCATTTTTCGGTTATTTGATTTTTATTTCTGTGGCTATATCTGTTTCATACATTGTTGTTATTATGCATTAATTTCAACATCCGTGTCTTTTCTTTAAGTATTTTCACTTTGTAAATATGTCCTGATAACATTATCCTCTAAATCCTTTGGAATCTCATAAGTATTGAATTATTTTTTTTGTTATTACTCGGAGTCTGGACCAACATATATATCCAATGTTCAGTTGCTTCCTTTAGTCTTCTAATTCTGTTTGAAATGATGTCATTGATTGAAGTTTATCCTGCAGTATCTTATGACCCTTTGATTTATGTCAATTCAGTACCTAAATGAATTGTATATTTTCATCACTCACAGACTGAAGATGACTAATAACCATTCGAATGGAGGACATACTATCAACTTTACTTGTCAGCTGTCAGATTAATGTTTTCATCCATGCAGACATACACATGCACATAAAGATTCATTAATCTTTAGATAAATGTATGTGTAGAAGTCTTGGCATTCATGCAGACTATTTGTAAAATATAGCCATCCTTAACTGGCTGCATGCTTTAAATGTATACACTTCTGTAATAATGAATGTTACATCTGGCAAGTATAGTTAATACTAAGCCCTCCATTCGAACCCTACATTATATTATATACTTATGTTCTCCTCTATTACCCTTTCAATGAGACATATCGTATTACTGATTTTTTCTTTGTCTTCTTTTTCATGACACCCTTCACAAAACAGTTTGTAAGTATTATCTCTTGATATAATTGTATTACTTATACTGAACAATAATCGAAGACAGAAGATTAGAGTAGAAAGTTTGATTTGATGTGCAGAATTATTCCTAAGGAAATCGGAAAGGAAACATTAATGGAACAAATTCATAAGATTAAAGGATTATGCACGACTTTGATTTCACTATTTCATTGTTTATTTTATTTTCCTGTTTTATTCATCTACTTATGTTTGAGCTACTTTAAAAGATTGAGTGCTATCCAGCGGTATATTATGACTTTGCTGATATATATCCATTCAGTTCTTGATCATATAGTGTATTTTTATCAATTACATGCTGAATATGACTAATAACCATAAATTCATATTTAGATACACATGATCATCCTTGCATGCATGAACGTATGTACATAAATGTTCAGAAATCTTTAGATAAATATATGTATACAAGTATAGTAACATCGTTTATCTGTCATCAAGTTCTTTATTTTGCATGTAGACTGTTCTAGTTAGTGAAATATAGCCATATAAACTGTTTCCATTGAAGGAATATACTTCTGTTATTATATACCATATACCTAATAAGTAAAGTTGATACTATGTTAAGCATTGCAGCCCCACAGCATACTATATCATTGTGTTGCTCTTTATTACCATTTGAATGGGGAGGTCAGAGCGACTGAGTTGTCCAAATCGCTGTGTTATGGATCACTGCCATCTCAACTCTCTCTGCATGGGTTCAAGTCTCAGAGTTTGCCAATTTGGGTGTGTGAGAAATGTTGCCAGTAGCTTCTTGTTGGTCATTGTTTCTTTCCAGGGATTTTTCTGGTTTCATTCGCCTCCATTAATACTGGCTGCCATGTAAAGCCTATTGTGTGCTGAAAAATGGTATTGAACCCTACAACAACAACAAAAACAACCGATTCAGTGACCTGTATCATATTGACTTTTGATATTTCTTTTCTTTCCATGGCATCTTTCACAAAACATATGGAAATAATGAACTCTTTATATGACTATATTATGTTCTCTAAAGAGTCATTTAATAGATGGAATAAGTTACTACAAAATCTTTTTTTATGTGTACAAATATCCTTTAGGACAGATAGAGGATAAAATAATAGGAAACATTTCAAATATAAAGCAGTCATAACCTTACTCGTCAATAACTTCTCTTATTTCATGGAAAAGATATCATTAATGCATTATACATATTATTGATAGTAATATTCCGTTTATTTTATTTTCATTTCTCTGGCAATATCTGGTTTATACATTGTTGTTCTAATGCAATAATTTAACATCAGTGTCTTTTCTTTAATTATTGTCATTTTGTGAATAAATCCTGATAACATTATCCTCCAAATCCATTGGAATATCATCAGTATTGAATTATTTATTTTGTCATTACTCCGAGTCTGGAACAACATATATATCCAATGTTCAGATGCTTGCTATAGTATTCTAATTCTGTTTGAAATAATGTCATTGATTGAAGTTTATCCAGCAGTTTTTTATGACCTTTTGATGTATAACAATTCATTGCCTAAATGAATTGTATATTTTCATCACAGACTGAAGATTACTAATAACTAGAAATTCATACCCCATTTGATTTTTTTATCCATGCAGACATATACGTATGCACATAAAGATTCATTAATCTTTAGATACATACATGTATACAGGTATTGGCACATCATATGTGTGTCATCAGGTTCTTTATTTTTCATTCAGACTATTCTTTTCTAGTGAAATACTGCCATCCAAAACTGGCTGAATGCTTTAAATGTATTTACTTCTGTTCTTATGGATGTTACAGCTGACAAGTAAAGTTGATAGTAAGCCCTCCATTCGAACCCTCCATCGTTTTATATCCTTGTATTCTCCTCTATTACCCTCTCAATGAGTCATATCATATTACTGATTTTTGATATTTCTTCTTTTTCATGACACTCTTCACAAGACAGGGTGTAAGTATTATCTCTCGATATAATTGTATTACTTCTACTAAACAATCATTTAAGACAGAAGAAAAGAGTAGAAAGTTTGATTTGATGTGCCGAATAATTCTTATGGAAATCGGAAAGGAAACATTAATGGAACAGATTCATAAGATTAAAACATTATACATGTCTTTGATTTAACTGTTTCATTGTTTATTTTTTTCCTGTTTTATTCATCTACTTTTGTTTCAGGTATTTTAAAAGATTGACTGCTATCCAGCAGTATATTATGACTTTGCTGATATATAACCTTTCAGTGCCTGATCATTTAGTGTATTTTAATCAATTACATGCTGAATATGACTAATAACCAGAAATTCATATTTATATACACATGTTCATCTATGCATGCATCAACGTCTGGACATAAGTATTCATAAAAAGTAAGATTGACTGCTATCCAGCAGTATATTATGACTTTGCTGATATATAACCATTCAGTGCCTGATCATTTAGTGTATTTTAATCAATTACATGCTGAATATGACTAATAACCAGAAATTCATATTTATATACACATGTTCATCTATGCATGCATCAACGTCTGGACATAAGTATTCATAAAAAGTTATATATATATATATATATATATATATATATATATATATATATATATATATACAAGTATAGTCACAACATATCTTCGTCATCAAGTTCTTTTTTTACATGTAGACTATTATAGTTAGTGAAATATAGCCATATAAACTAATTGCATTAAATGAATATGCTTCTTTTATTAAAGACGATATACCTGATAACATAAGTTGATACTATGCTAAACATTGGAGCCCCACAGCATACTATATCATTGTGTTCCTCTCTATTACCCTTTGCATGGGGAGCCCAGAGTGAATGAGTTGTCAAAAGCGCTCTGTTATGGATCACTGCCATCTCACCTCTCTCTGCATGGGTTCATGTCTCAGAGTCTGCCAATGTGGGTGTGTGAGAAATGTTGCCAATAGCTTCTTGTTCAGTGTTTATTTCTAGGAATTTTTCTATCTTCATTCTCCACCATTAATACTGGCTGCCATGTAAAGCCTATTGTGTGCTAAAAAATGGCGTTGATCCCTACAACAACAACAATAAGCCTTTCAATGACCTGTTCATATTGACTTTTAAGATTTTTTTTATTTCCCTGACATCTTTCACAAAACAGATGGAAAGAATGGACTCTTTATATGATTGTATTATCTTCTCTAATGAATCATTTAATAGACGGAAGAAATTAGTACAAAATCTTATTTTATGTGCAAAAAAGTCCCGTTATAAACAGAGAGGAAAAATAATACAAAACATTTCAAATAGAAAACACTCATAAACTTACTCTTCAATAAATTCTCTAAATTCATGGAAAAGAGATGATTAATGCATTATACCTATCTTTGATATTAATTTTCCGTTTATTTTATTTTCATTTCTGTGGCAAGATTTGTTTCATTCATTGTTGTTCTTATGCAATAATTTAACATCAGTGTGTTATCTCTAAGTATTGTCATTTTGTGAATATCTGCCGATAACTTTATCCTCGAAATCCATTGGAATCTCATCAGTATGGAATAATTTATTTTGTCATTACTCCGAGTCTGGACCAACATATATGTCCAATGTTCAGTTGCTTGCTTTAGTCTTCTAATTCTGTTTGAAATAATGTCATTGATTGAAGTTTATCTAGAAATATTTTATGACCTTTTAATGAATATCAATTCAGTACCTAAATGAATTCTATATTTTCGTCTCTCATAGTCTGAAGATGACTAATAACTAGAAATTCATACCCCATTTCATTGTTTCATCCATGCAGACATATACATATGCACATAAACATTCATTAATCTTTAGATAAATACATGTATAGACGTGTTGGCGCATCATATGTGTCATCATGTTCTTTATTTTTCATGCAGACTATCCTTTTCTACTGAAATACTGCCTTCCATAACTGGCTAAATGCTTTAAATTTATATACTTCTGTTCTTTTGAATGTTACAGCTAACAAGTAAAATTGATACTAAGTATTCCATTCGAACCCGACATCATATTATATCCTTGTGTTCTCCTCTATTACCCTTTCAATGAGTCATATCGTATTACTGATTTTTGATATTTCTTCTTTTCCATGCCACCCTTCACAAAACAGATGGTAAGTATTATATCTTGATATAATTGTATTTCTTCTTCTAAACAATTATGTAAGACAGAATAAAAGAGTAGGAAGTTTCATTTATGTGCAGAATTTTTTCTAAGGAAATCTGAAGGGAAACATTAATGGAACAGATTCATCATATTAATTCATTCTGCTTGACTTTGATAGAACTATTTCGTTGTTTAATTTTTTTCCTATTTTATTCTTCTAATTTTATTTGAGTAAATTTAAAAGATTGAGTGCTATCCAGCATGACTTTGCTGATATATATCCATTCAGTGCCTGATCATATAGTGTATTTTTATCAATTACATGCTGAATATGGCTAAAAACCAAAAATTCATATTTGTATACACATGTTCATCCATGCATGCATGAGCGTATGCACATAAATATTCTTTAATCTTTAGATAAATATATGTATACAAGTATAGTCACATCATATGTGCGTCATCAAGTTCTTTATTTTACATGCAGACCATTCTAGTTAGTGAAATATAGCCATATAATATAATTGCATTAAAGGAATATACTTCTGTTATTATAGACCATATACCTGATAAGAAAAGTTGATACTATGCTAAACATTTGGAGCCCCACATCATACTATATCTTTGTGTTCTTCTCTATTACCCTCTGAATGTGGTGCCCAGAGTGACTGAGTTGTCAAAAGCGCTCTTTTATGGATCACTACCATCTCACCTCTCTCTGCATGGGTTCAAGTCTCAGAGTCTGCCAATTTGGGTGTGTGAGAAATGTTGCCAATAGCTTCTTGTTGGCCAGTGTTTCTTTCCAAGGATTTTTCTGGCTTCTTCCTCCAACATTAATACTGGCTGCCATGTAAAGCCTATTGTGTGCTTGAAAATAGTGTTGAACGCTACAACAACAACAATAAGCCTTTCAATGACCTGTTTCATATTGACTTTTGAGATTTCTTTTATTTCCATGACATCTTTCACAAAACAAATGGAAGGATTGGACTCTTTATATGATTGTATTATGTTCTCTAAAGAGTCATTTAATAGACGGAATAAATTAGTACAAAATCTTACTTTATGGGCACAAAGATCCCTTAGGACATATAGAAAATAAATAATAGGAAACATTTCAAATGGAAAACGGTTATAACCTTACTCTTCAATATCTTCTCTTATTTCATGGAACAGATATCTTTAACACATTATACGTATTTTTGATAATAATATTCCGTTTATTTTATTTTCATTTCTCTGGCAATAAGTGGTTCATACATTGTTGTTCTAATGATATAATTTAACATCAGTGTCTTTTCTTTAATTATTGTAATTTTGTGAATAAATCCTGATAACATTATCCTCCAGATCCATTGGAATATCATCAGTATTCAATTATTTATTTTGCCATTACTCCGAGTCTGGACCAACATATATATCCAATGTTCAGTTGCTTGCTTTAGTCTTCTAATTGTGTTTGAAGTAATGTCATTGAGTTAAGTATATCCAGCATTATTTTATGACCTTTTGATGTATGTCAATTCAGTGCCTAAATGAATTGTATATTTTATCACTCACCGATTGAAGATGTATAAGAACCAGAAATTCATACCCCAATTTATTTTTTCATCCATGCAGACATATACGTATGCACAAGAAGATTCATTATCTTTAGATAAATACATGTATAGAGGTATTATCACATGATATGTGTGTCATCGGGTTCTTTATTTTTCATGCAGACTATTCTTATTAGTGAAATACTGCCATCAATAACTGGCTAAATGCTTTAAATGTATTTACTTCTGTTCTTATTTATGTTACAGCTTATATGTAAAGTTGATATTAAGCCCAACATTCGAACACTACATCATATGATGTCCTTGTGTTCTCCTCTATTACCCTTTCAATGTGTCATATCGTATTACTGATGTTTGATATTTCCTCTTTTTTCATGACACCCTTCACAAAACAGAGTGTAAGTATTATCTCTTGATATAATTGTATTACGTCTACTAAACAATCATTTAAGACAGAAGAAAAGAGTAGAAAGCTTGATTTGATGAGCAGAATCATTCCTATGGAAATCGGAAAGGAAACATTAATGGAAAAGATTTATAAGATTAAAGCATTCTACACTACTTTGATTTAACTATTTCGTTATTTTATTTTCCTATTTTATTCTTCTAATTTTATTTGAGGGAATTTAAAAGATTGAGTGCTTTCCAGCATGACTTTGCTGATATATATCTATTCAGTGCCTGATCATATAGTGTATTTTTATCAATTACATGATGAATATGACTAATAACCAGAAATTCGTATTTATATATACATATTCAACCATGCATGCATGAACGTATGCACATAAATATTCATAAATCGTTAGATAAATATATGTATACAAGTATAGTCACATGATATCTGTGTCAAGTTCTTTATTTACATGCAGATTATTCTAGTTAGTGAAATATAGCCATAGAAACTGATTGCATTAAAGGAATATACTTCTGTTATTATAGACCATATACCTGATAAGTAAAGTTGATACTATGCTAAACATTGGAGCCCCACAGCATACTATATCATTGTGTTCCTCTCTATCACCCTTTGAATGGAGAGCCCAGAGTGACTGAGTTGTCAAAAGTGCTATGTTATGGATCACTGCCATCTCAACTCTGCATGGGTTCAAGTCTGAGAGTCTGCCAATTTGGGTGTGTGAGAAATGTTGCTAGTAGCTTCTTGTTGGTCATTGTTTCTTTCCAGGGATTTTTCTGGTTTCATTCGCCTCCATTAATACTGGCTGCCATGTAAAGCCTATTGTGTGCTGAAAAATGGTATTGAACCCTACAACAACAACAAAAACAACCGATTCAGTGACCTGTATCATATTGACTTTTGATATTTCTTTTCTTTCGATGACATCTTTCACAAAACAGATGGAAATAATGAACTCTTTATATGACTATATTATGTTCTCTAAAGAGTCATTTAATATATGGAATAAGTTACTACAAAATCTTGTTTTATGTGTACAAATATCCTTTAGGACAGATAGAGGATAAAATAATAGGAAACATTTCAAATATAAAGCAGTCATAACCTTACTCGTCAATAACTTCTCTTATTTCATGGAAAAGATATCATTAATGCATTATACATATTATTGATAGTAATATTCCGTTTATTTTATTTTCATTTCTCTGGCAATATCTGGTTTATACATTGTTGTTCTAATGCAATAATTTAACATCAGTGTCTTTTCTTTAATTATTGTCATTTTGTGAATAAATCCTGATAACATTATCCTCCAAATCCATTGGAATATCATCAGTATTGAATTATTTATTTTGTCATTACTCCGAGTCTGGAACAACATATATATCCAATGTTCAGATGCTTGCTTTAGTATTCTAATTCTGTTTGAAATAATGTCATTGATTGAAGTTTATCCAGCAGTTTTTTATGACCTTTTGATGTATATCAATTCATTGCCTAAATGAATTGTATATTTTCATCACAGTCTGAAGATTACTAATAACTAGAAATTCATACCCCATTTGATTTTTTTATCCATGCAGACATATACGTATGCACATAAAGATTCATTAATCTTTAGATACATACATGTATACAGATATTGGCACATCATATGTGTGTCATCAGGTTCTTTATTTTTCATTCAGACTATTCTTTTCTAGTGAAATACTGCCATCCAAAACTGGCTGAATGCTTTAAATGTATTTACTTCTGTTCTTATGGATGTTACAGCTGACAAGTAAAGTTGATAGTAAGCCCTCCATTCGAACCCTCCATCGTTTTATATCCTTGTATTCTCCTCTATTACCCTCTCAATGAGTCATATCATATTACTGATTTTTGATATTTCTTCTTTTTCATGACACTCTTCACAAGACAGGGTGTAAGTATTATCTCTCGATATAATTGTATTACTTCTACTAACCAATCATTTAAGACAGAAGAAAAGAGTAGAAAGTTTGATTTGATGTGCCGAATAATTCTTATGGAAATCGGAAAGGAAACATTAATGGAACTGATTCATAAGATTAAAACATTATACATGTCTTTGATTTAACTGTTTCATTGTTTATTTTTTTCCTGTTTTATTCATCTACTTTTGTTGCAGGTAGTTTAAAAGATTGACTGCTATCCACAGTATATTATGACTTTGCTGATATATAACCATTCAGTGCCTGATCATTTAGTGTATTTTAATCAATTACATGCTGAATATGACTAATAACCAGAAATTCATATTTATATATACATGTTCATCTATGCATGCATCAACGTCTGGACATAAGTATTCATAAAAAGTTATATATATATATATATATATATATATATATATATATATATATATATATATATATATATATATACAAGTATAGTCACAACATATCTTCGTCATCAAGTTCTTTTTTTACATGTAGACTATTATAGTTAGTGAAATATAGCCATATAAACTAATTGCATTAAATGAATATGCTTCTTTTATTAAAGACGATATACCTGATAACATAAGTTGATACTATGCTAAACATTGGAGCCCCACAGCATACTATATCATTGTGTTCCTCTCTATTACCCTTTGCATGGGGAGCCCAGAGTGAATGAGTTGTCAAAAGCGCTCTGTTATGGATCACTGCCATCTCACCTCTCTCTGCATGGGTTCATGTCTCAGAGTCTGCCAATGTGGGTGTGTGAGAAATGTTGCCAATAGCTTCTTATTCAGTGTTTCTTTCCAGGAATTTTTCTATCTTCATTCTCCACCATTAATACTGGCTGCCATGTAAAGCCTATTGTGTGCTAAAAAATGGCGTTGATCTCTACAACAACAACAAGAAGCCTTTCAATGACCTGTTCATATTGACTTTTAAGATTTTTTTTATTTCCCTGACATCTTTCACAAAACAGATGGAAAGAATGGACTCTTTATATGATTGTATTATCTTCTCTAATGAATCATTTAATAGACGGAAGAAATTAGTACAAAATCTTATTTTATGTGCAAAAAAGTCCCGTTATAAACAGAGACGAAAAATAATAGGAAACATTTCAAATAGAAAACACTCATAAACTTACTCTTCAATAAATTCTCTAAATTCATGGAAAAGAGATGATTAATGCATTATACCTATCTTTGATATTAATTTTCCGTTTATTTTATTTTCATTTCTGTGGCAAGATTTGTTTCATACATTGTTGTTCTTATGCAATAATTTAACATCAGTGTGTTATCTTTAAGTATTGTCATTTTGTGAATATCTGCCGATAACTTTATCCTCGAAATCCATTGGAATCTCATCAGTATGGAATAATTTATTTTGTCATTACTCCGAGTCTGGACCAACATATATGTCCAATGTTCAGTTGCTTGCTTTAGTCTTCTAATTCTGTTTGAAATAATGTCATTGATTGAAGTTTATCTAGAAATATTTTATGACCTTTTAATGAATATCAATTCAGTGCCTAAATGAATTCTATATTTTCGTCTCTCATAGTCTGAAGATGACTAATAACTAGAAATTCATACCCCATTTCATTGTTTCATCCATGCAGACATATACATATGCACATAAACATTCATTAATCTTTAGATAAATACATGTATAGACGTGTTGGCGCATCATATGTGTCATCATGTTCTTTATTTTTCATGCAGACTATCCTTTTCTACTGAAATACTGCCTTCCATAACTGGCTAAATGCTTTAAATTTATATACTTCTGTTCTTTTGAATGTTACAGCTAACAAGTAAAATTGATACTAAGTATTCCATTCGAACCCGACATCATATTATATCCTTGTGTTCTCCTCTATTACCCTTTCAATGAGTTATATTGTATTACTGATTTTTGATATTTCTTCTTTTCCATGCCACCCTTCACAAAACAGATGGTAAGTATTATATCTTGATATAATTGTATTTCTTCTTCTAAACAATTATGTAAGACAGAATAAAAGAGTAGGAAGTTTCATTTATGTGCAGAATTTTTTCTAAGGAAATCTGAACGGAAACATTAATGGAACAGATTCATCATATTAATTCATTCTGCTTGACTTTGATAGAACTATTTCGTTGTTTAATTTTTTTTCCTATTTTATTCTTCTAATTTTATTTGAGGAAATTTAAAAGATTGAGTGCTATCCAGCATGACTTTGCTGATATATATCCATTCAGTGCCTGATCATATAGTGTATTTTTATCAATTACATGCTGAATATGGCTAATAACCAGAAATTCATATTTATATACATATGTTCATCCATGCATGCATGAGCGTATGCACATAAATATTCTTTAATCTTTAGATAAATATATGTATACAAGTATAGTCACATCATATGTGCGTCATCAAGTTCTTTATTTTACATGCAGACCATTCTAGTTAGTGAAATATAGCCATATAATATAATTGCATTAAAGGAATATACTTCTGTTATTATAGACCATATACCTGATAAGAAAAGTTGATACTATGCTAAACATTTGGAGCCCCACATCATACTATATCTTTGTGTTCCTCTGTATTACCCTCTGAATGTGGTGCCCAGAGTGACTGAGTTGTCAAAAGCGCTCTTTTATGGATCACTACCATCTCACCTCTCTCTGCATGGGTTCAAGTCTCAGTGTCTGCCAATTTGGGTGTGTGAGAAATGTTGCCTATAGCTTCATGTTGGCCAGTGTTTCTTTCCAAGGATTTTTCTGGCTTCTTCCTCCAACATTAATACTGGCTGCCATGTAAAGCCTATTGTGTGCTTGAAAATAGTGTTGAACGCTACAACAACAACAATAAGCCTTTCAATGACCTGTTTCATATTGACTTTTGAGATTTCTTTTATTTCCATGACATCTTTCACAAAACAAATGGAAGGATTGGACTGTTTATATGATTGTATTATGTTCTCTAAAGAGTCATTTAATAGACGGAATAAATTAGTACAAAATCTTACTTTATGGGCACAAAGATCCCTTAGGACATATAGAAAATAAATAATAGGAAACATTTCAAATGGAAAACGGTCATAACCTTACTCTTCAATATCTTCTCTTATTTCATGGAACAGATATCTTTAACACATTATACGTATTTTTGATAAAAATATTCCGTTTATTTTATTTTCATTTCTCTGGCAATAAGTGGTTCATACATTGTTGTTCTAATGATATAATTTAACATCAGTGTCTTTTCTTTAATTATTGTAAATTTGTGAATAAATCCTGATAACATTATCCTCCAGATCCATTGGAATATCATCAGTATTCAATTATTTATTTTGCCATTACTCCGAGTCTGGACCAACATATATATCCAATGTTCAGTTGCTTGCTTTAGTCTTCTAATTGTGTTTGAAGTAATGTCATTGAGTTAAGTATATCCAGCATTATTTTAGGACCTTTTGATGTATGTCAATTCAGTGCCTAAATGAATTGTATATTTTCATCACTCACCGATTGAAGATGTATAAGAACCAGAAATTCATACCCCAATTTATTTTTTCATCCATGCAGACATATACGTATGCACAAGAAGATTCATTATCTTTAGATAAATACATGTATAGAGGTATTATCACATGATATGTGTGTCATCAGGTTCTTTATTTTTCATGCAGACTATTCTTATTAGTGAAATACTGCCATCGATAACTGGCTAAATGCTTTAAATGTATTTACTTCTGTTCTTATGGATGTTACAGCTTATATGTAAAGTTGATATTAAGCCCAACATTCGAACACTACATCATATGATGTCCTTGTGTTCTCCTCTATTACCCTTTCAATGTGTCATATCGTATTACTGATTTTTGATATTTCCTCTTTTTCATGACACCCTTCACAAAACAGAGTGTAAGTATTATCTCTTGATATAATTGTATTACGTCTACTAAACAATCATTTAAGACAGAAGAAAAGAGTAGAAAGCTTGATTTGATGAGCAGAATCATTCCTATGGAAATCGGAAAGGAAACATTAATGGAAAAGATTTATAAGATTAAAGCATTCTACACTACTTTGATTTAACTATTTCGTTATTTTATTTTCCTATTTTATTCTTCTAATTTTATTTGAGGGAATTTAAAAGATTGAGTGCTTTCCAGCATGACTTTGCTGATATATATCTATTCAGTGCCTGATCATATAGTGTATTTTTATCAATTACATGATGAATATGACTAATAACCAGAAATTCGTATTTATATATACATATTCAACCATGCATGCATGAACGTATGCACATAAATATTCATAAATCGTTAGATAAATATATGTATACAAGTATAGTCACATGATATCTGTGTCAAGTTCTTTATTTACATGCAGATTATTCTAGTTAGTGAAATATAGCCATAGAAACTGATTGCATTAAAGGAATATACTTCTGTTATTATAGACCATATACCTGATAAGTAAAGTTGATACTATGCTAAACATTGGAGCCCCACAGCATACTATATCATTGTGTTACTCTCTATCACCCTTTGAATGGAGAGCCCAGAGTGACTGAGTTGTCAAAAGTGCTATGTTATGGATCACTGCCATCTCAACTCTGCATGGGTTCAAGTCTGAGAGTCTGCCAATTTGGGTGTGTGACAAATGTTGCCAGTCGCTTCTTGTTGGTCCGTGTTTCTTTCCAGGGATTTTTCTGGGTTCTTCCTCCACCATTAATACTGGCTGCCATGTAAAGCCTGTTGTGTGCCGAAAAATGGTGTTGAACCTTACAACAACAACAACAACTTTCAATGACCTGTATCATATTGACTTTTGATATTTCTTTTCTTTCCATGACATCTTTCACAAAACAGATGGATAGAATGGACTCTATATGACTGTATTATGTTCTCTAAAGAGTCATTTAATAGATGGAAGAAATTAGTACAAAATCTTATTTTATGTACAAAAATAACCCTTAGGACACAGAGAGGAAAAATAATAGGAAACATCTCAAATAGAAACCAGTCATAACCTTACTCTTCAATAACTTCTCTTTATTCATGGAACACAGATGATTAATACATTATACATATCTTTGATAATAATATTCCGTTTATTGTGTTTTCATTTTTGTGGCAATATCTGGTTCATACATTGTTGTTCTAATGCAACATTTTAACATCAGTGTCTTTTCTTTAATTATTGTCATTTTGTGAATATGTCCTGATAACATTATCCTCCAAATCCATTGGAATATCATCAGTATTGAATTATTTATTTTGTCATTTCTCCGAGTCTGGACCAACATATTTATCCAATGTTCAGTTGCTTCCTTTAGTCTTTTACTTGTATTTGAAATAATGTAATTGATTGAAGTTTATTCTCCAGTATTTTATAATCTGTTGATGTATATCAATTCGGTGCCTAAACGAATTGTATATTTTCATCACTCACAGACTGAACATGATTATTAATCAGAAAGACATGTACGTATGCACATAAAGATTCATTAATTTGTAGATAAATCCATGTATTGAAGTATTGGCACATCATATGTGTGTCATCAAGTTCTTTATTTTTCATGCAGACTATTATTTTTAGTGAAATATTTCCATCCATAACTGGCTAAATGCTTTAAATGTATATTCTTCTGTTCTTATGGATGTTACAGCTGACAAGTAAAGTTGATACTAAGTCCTCCATTCAAACCCTACATCATTTTATATCCTTGTGTTTTCCACTTACCCTTTCAATGAGTCATATCGTATTACTGATTTTTTATATTTCTTCTTTTTCATGACACTCTTCACAAAACAGCTGGTAGGTATTATATCTTGATATAATTGTATTACATCTACTAAACAATCATGTAAGACAGCAGAAAAGAGTAGAATGTTTTATTTTATGTGCAGAATTGTTCCTAAGGATATCGGATAGGAAACATTAATGGAACAGTTTCATAAGATTAAAGCATTCTACACTAGTTTGATTTAACTATTTCATTGTTTTTTCTATTTTCCTTTTTTATTCATCTACTTTTGTTTGAGGTAGTTTAAAACATTGAGTGCTATCCAGTATATTATGACTTTGCTGATGTATATCCATTCATTTCCTGATTATATAGTGTATTTTTATCAATTACATGCTGAATATGACTACTAACCAGAAATTCATATTTATATACACATGTTCATCCATGCATGCACTCTAGATAAATATATGTATACAAGTATAGTCACATCATATATGTGTCATCAAGTTCTTTATTTTACATGCAGACTATGCTAGTTAGTAAAAGATAGGCATATAAACTGATTGCATTCAAGGAATATACTTCTGTTATTATAGACCATATTCCTGATAAGTAAAGTTGATACTATGCTAAACATTATAGCCCCACAGCATACTATATCATTGTGTTTCTCTCTGTTACCCTTTGAATGGGGAGCCGAGTGTGACTGAGTTGTCAAAAGCGCTCTGTTATGGATCACTGCCATCTCAACACTGTCTGCATGGGTTCAAGTGTTAGAGTGTGCAAATTTGGGTTTGTGAGAATGTTGCCAGTAGCTTCTTTTTGGTCAGTGTTTCTTTCCAGGGATTTTTCTGGCTTCTTCCTCCACCATTAACACTGGCTGCCATGTAAAGCCTTTTGTGTGCTGAAAAATTTCGTTGAATCCTAGAACAACAACAATAAGCCTTTCATGGAGCTGTTTCATATTGACTTTTAACATTTCTTTTATTTCCATGACATCTTTCACAAAACAGATGGAAGGAATGGACTCTTTATATGATTGTATAATGTTCTCTAAAGAGCCATTTAATATGTGGAGGAAATTAGTACAAAATGTTATTTTATGTGCAGAAAAATCCCTTAGGAAGCAGAGGAAAAATAATAGGAAACATTTCAAATAGAAAACAGTCATAACCTTACTCTTCAATAACTTCTCTAAATTCATGGAAAAGATATGATTAATGCATTACACATATCTTTGATATTAATTTTCCGTTTATTTTATTTTCATTTCTGTGGTTAGATCTGTTTGATACATTGTTCTTCTTATGCAATCAGTTAACATCAGTGTGTTTTCTTTAATTATTGTCATTTTGTGAATATGTCCTGATAACATTATCCACCAAATCCATTGGAATCTCATCAGTATTGAATTATTTATTTTGTCATTACTCCGAGTCTGGACCAATATATTTATCCAATGTTCAGTTGCTTGCTTTAGTCTTCTAATTCTGTTTGAAATAATGTCATTGATTCAAGTTTATCCAGCAGTATTTTATGACTTGTGGATGTATATCAATTCAGTGCCTAAATGAATTGTATATTTTCATCACTCACAGACTGAAGATTACTAATAACCATTCGAATGGAGGGCTTAGCATCAACTTTACTTATCACCTTTTACATTCATTTTTTCATCCATGCTGACATGTAGGCATGCACATAAAGATTGATTAATCTTTAGATAAATACATGTATAGAAGTATTGCCATTCATGCAGACTATTCTTTTCAGTAAAATATAGCCATCCATGATTGGCTGAATGTTTTCAATGTATATAATTCTGTAATAATGAATGTTACAGCTGACAAGTAAGGTTGATACTTAACCCTCCATTCGAACCCTGCATCGTATTATATCCTTGCATTCTCCTCTATTACTCTTTCAATGAGTCATATGGTATTACTGATTTTTGATATTTCTACATTTTCATGACACCCGTCACAAAACAGTGCGTAAGTATTATATCTTGATATAATTGTTTTTCATCTACTAAACAATCATGTAAGACATAAGAAAAGAGTAGAAAGTTTGATTTCTGTGCAGAATTATTTCTAAGGAAATCTGACGGGAAACATTAATGGAACAGATTCATCATATTAAAGCATTCTACTCGACTTTCATAGAAGTATTTCGTTGTTTAATTTTTGTCCTATTTTATTGTTCTAATTTTTTTTGAGGGAATTTAAAAGATTGAGTGCTATCCAGCATGACTTTGCTGATATATATCCATTCATTGCCTGATCAAATAGTGTATTTATATCAATTACATGCTGAATATGACTAATAACCAGAAATTCATATTTCTCCACACATGTTCATCCATGCATGCATGAACGTATGCACATAAATATTTATAAATCTTTAGGTAAATATATGTATACAAGTATAGTCACATCATATATGTGTCATCAAGTTCTTTATTTTCCATGCAGACTATTCTAGTTAGTGAAATATAGCCATAGAAACTGATTGTATTAAAGGAATATACGTCTGTTATTATAGACCATATACCTGATAATTAAAGTTGATACTATGCTAAATATTGGAGCCCCACAGCATACTATCTCATTGTGTTCCTCTCTATTACCATTTGAATGCGGAGCCCAGAGTGACTGAGTTGTCAAAAGCGCTCTGTTATGGATCACTGCCTTCTCCACTTTGTCTGCATGGGATCAAGTCTCAGATTCTGCCAATTTGGGTGTCTGAGAAATGTTGCAAGTAGCTACTTGTTCGTCAGTGTTTCTTTCCAGGGATTTTTCTTGGTTCTTTCTTCCACCATTAATACTGGCTGCCATGTAAAGCCTATTGTGTGCTGAAAAATGGTATTGAACCCTACAACAACAACAACAACCCTTTCAATCACCTGTATCATATTGACTTTTCATATTTCTTTTCTTTCCATGACATGTTTCACAAAACAGATGCAAATAATGAACTCTTTATATGATTGTATTATGTTCTCGAAAGAGTCACTTAATTGACGGATGAAATTACTGCAAAATCTTATTTTATTTGCACAAATATCCCTTAGGACAGATAGAGGAAAAATAATATGAAACATTTCAAATATAAAGCATTCATAACCTTACTCTTCAATAACTTCTCTAATTTCATGGAAAAGATATCATTAATGCATTATACATATTATTGATAATAATATTCCGTTTATTTTATTTTCATTTCACTGGCAATATCTGGTTTATACATTGTTGTTCTAATGCAATAATTTAACATCAGTGTCTTTTCTTTAATTATTGTCATTTTGTGAATAAATCCTGATAATATTATCCTCCAAATCCATTGGAATATCATCAGTATTGAATTATTTATTTTGTCATTACTCCGAGTCTGGACCAACATATATATCCAATGTTCAGATGCTTGCTTTAGTCTTCTAATTCTGTTTGAAATAATGTCATTGATTGATGTTTATCCAGCAGTTTTTTTTTTATGACCTTTTGATGTATATCAATTCAGTGCCTAAATGAATTGTATATTTTCATCACAGACTGAAGATTACTAATAACCAGTAATTCATACCCCATTTGATTTTTTTTATCCATGCAGACATATACGTATACACATAAAGATTCATTAATCTTTAGATAAATACATGTATAGAGGTATTGGCACATCATATGTGTGTCATCAGGTTCTTTATTTTCATGCAGACTATTCTTTTCTAGTGAAATACTGCCATCCAAAACTGGCTGAATGCTTTAAATGTATTTGCTTCTGTTCTTATGGATGTTACAGCTGACAAGTAAAGTTGATACTAAGCCCTCCATTCGTACCCTCCATCATTTTATATCCTTGTATTCTCCTCTATTACCCTTTCAATGAGTCATATCATATTACTGATTTTTGATATTGCTTCTTTTTCATGACTCTCTTCACAAAACAGGACGTAAGTATTATCTCTTGATATAATTGTATTACTTCTACTAAACAATCATTTAAGACAGAAGAAAGGAGTAGAAAGTTTGGTTTGATGTGTCGAATTATTCCTATGGAAATCAGAAAGGAAACATTAATGGAACAGATTCATCAGATTAAAACATTATACATGTCTTTGATTTAACTGTTTCATTGTTTATTTTTTTCCTGTTTTATTCATCTACTTTTGTTTCAGGTAGTTTAAAAGATTGACTGCTATCCACAGTATATTATGACTTTGCTGATATATAACCATTCAATGCCTGATCATTTAGTGTATTGTAATCAATTACATGCTGAATATGACTAATAACCAGAAATTCATATTTATATACACATGTTCATCCATGCATGCATCAACGTCTGTTCATAAGTATTCATAAAAAATTAGATAAATATATATATATATATATATATATATATATATATATATATATATATATATATATATATATATATATACAAGTATAGTCACATCATATGTGCGTCATCTAGTTCTTTATTTTACATGTAGACTATTATAGTTAGTTAAATATAGCCATAGAAACGAATTGTATGAAAGGAATATGCTTCTGTTATTAAAGACCATATACCTGATAAGAAAAGTTGATACTATGCTAAACATTGGAGACCCACAGCATACTATATCATTGTGTTCCTCTCTATTACCCTTTGCATGGGGAGCCCAGAGTGACTGAGTTGTCAAAATTGCTCTGTTATGGATCACTGCCATCTCACCTCTCTCTGCATGGGTTCATGTCTCAGAGTCTGCCAATTTGGGAGTTTGAGAAATGTTGCCAATAGCTTCTTGTTGTTCAGTGTTTCTTTCCAGGAATTTTTCTATCTTCTTCTTCCACCATTAATACTGGCTGCCATGTAAAGCCTATTGTGTGCTAAGAAATGGCGTTGAACCCTACAAGAACAACATGAAGCGTTTCAATGACCTGTATCATATTGACTTTTGATATTTATTTTATTTCCCTGACTTCTTTCACAAATCAGATGGAAGGAATGGACTCTTTATATGATTGTGTTATGTTCTCTAAAGAGTCATTTAATAGACTGAAGAAATTAGTACAAAATCTTATTTTATGTGCAAAAAAATCCCGTTATAAACAGAGCGGATAAATAATAGGAAACATTTCAAATAGAAAACAGTCATAAACTTACTCTTCAATAAATTCTCTAAATTCATGGAAAAGAGATGATTAATGCATTATACCTATCTTTGATATTAATTTTCCGTTTATTTTATTTTCATTTCTGTGGTAAGATCTGTTTCATACATTGTTGTTCTTAAGCAATAATTTAACATTAGTGTGTTTTCTTTAAGTATTGTCATTTTGTGAATATGTGCAGATAACATTATCCTCCAAATCCATTGGAATCTCATCAGTATTGAATTATTTATTTTGTCATGATTACTCCGAGTCTGTACCAAGATATATATCCAATGTTCATTTGCTTGCTTTTGTCTTCTAATTCTGTTTGAAATAATGTCATTGATTGAAGTTTATCTAGCAGTATTTTATGACCTTTTAATGAATATCAATTCAGTGCCTAAATGAATTCTATATTTTCGTCTCTCATAGTCTGACGATGACTAATAACTAGACATTCATACCCCAATTCTTTGTTTCATCCATGACGACATATACGTATGCACATAAAGATTCATTAATCTTTAGATAAATACATGCATAGAAGTATTGGCACATCATATGTGTGTCATCATGTTCTTTATTTGTCATCCAGACTATTCTTTTTTTAGTTAAATACTGCTATCCATAGCTGGCTGAATGCTTTAAATGTATATACTTCTGTTCCTATGGATGTTACATCTGCCAAGTAAAGTTGATACTAAGCCCTCCATTCGAGCCCTACTTCATTTTATATCCTTGTGTTCTCCTCTATTACCTTTTCAATGAGTCGTATCATATTACTGATTTTTGATATTTCTTCTTTTTCATGACACCCTTCACAAAACAGGGCGTAAGTATTATATCCTGATATAATTGTATTACTTCTACTATCATCTACGACAGAACAAAAGAGTAGAAAGTTTGATTTAATGTGCAGAATTATTCCTATGGAAATCGGAAAGGAAACATTAGTGGAACAGATTCATAAGATTAAAACATTATACCTGTCTTTGATTTAATTGTTTCATTGTTTATCTTGTTCCTGTTTTATTCATCTACTTTTGTTTCAGGTAGTTTAAAAGACTGACTGCTATCCAGCAGTATATTATGACTTTGCTGATATATAACCATTCAATGCCTGATCATTTAGTGTATTTTAATCAATTACATGCTGAATATCACTAATAATCAGAAATTCATATTTATATACACATGTTCATCCATGCATGCATCAACGTCTGCACATAAGTATTCATAAATCTTTCGATAGATATATGTATACAAGTATAGTCACATCAAATGTGCGTCATCATGTTCTTTATTTTACATGCAGACCATTCTAGTTAGTGAAATATAGCTATTTAATCTAATTGCATTAAAGGAATATATTCTGTTATTATAGACCATATATCTGATAAGAAAATTTGATACTATGCTAAACATTGGAGTCCCACAGCATACTATATCATTCTGTTCCTCTCTATTACGCTTTGAATGGGGTGCCCAGAGTGACTGAGTTGTCAAAAGCGCTCTGTTATGGATCACTACCATCTCAACTCTGTCTGCATGGGTTCAAGTCTCAGAGTCTGCCAATTTGGGTGTGTGAGAAATGTTGCCAACTTCTTCTTGTTGGCCAGTGTTTCTTTCCAGGCATTTGTCTGGCTTCTTCCTCCACCATTAATACTGGCTGCCATGTAAAGCCTATTGTGTTCTTGAAAATAGTGTTGAACCCTACAACAACAACAATAAGCCTTTCAATGACCTGTTTCATATTGACTTTTGATATTTCTTTTCTTTCCATCACATTTTTCACAAAACAGATGGAAATAATGAACACTTTATATGATTATATTATGTTATCTAAAGAGTCATTTAATAGACGGAAGAAATTAGTACAAAATCTTACTTTATGTGCACAAATATCCCTTAGGACACATAGAGGATAAAATAATAGGAAACATTTCAAATAGAAAACAGTGATAACCTTACTCTTCAATAACTTCTCTTATTTCATGGAAATAATTTCTTTAACACACTATACATATTATTGATAATAATATTCCGTTTATTTTATCTTCATTCCTCTGGCAATAAGTGGTTCATACATTGTTGTTCTAATGCAATAATTTAACATCAGTGTCTTTTCTTTAATTATTGTCATTTTGTGAATAAATCTTGATAACATTATCCTCCAAATCCATTGGAATATCATCAGTATTCAATTATTTATTTTGCCATTACTCCGAGTCTGAACCAACATTATGTATCTAATGTTCAGTTGCTTGCTTTCATCTTCTGATTCTGTTTGAAATAATGTCATTGAGTTAAGTATATCCAGCATTATTTTAGGACCTTTTGATGTATGTCAATTCAATGCCTAAATGAATTGTATATTTTCATCACTCACCGATTGAAGATGACTATGAACCAGAAATTCATACCCCAATTTATTTTTTCATCCATGCAGACATATACGTATGCACAAGAAGATTCATTATCTTTAGATAAATACATGTATAGAGGTATTATCACATCATATGTGTGTCATCAGGTTCTTTATTTTCATGCAGACTATTCTTTTCTAGTGAAATACTGCCATCCAAAACTGGCTGAATGCTTTAAATGTATTTGCTTCTGTTCTTATGGATGTTACAGCTGACAAGTAAAGTTGATACTAAGCCCTCCATTCGAACCCTCCATCATTTTATATCCTTGTATTCTCCTCTATTACCCTTTCAATGAGTCATATCATATTACTGATTTTTGATATTGCTTCTTTTTCATGACTCTCTTCACAAAACAGGACGTAAGTATTATCTCTTGATATAATTGTATTACTTCTACTAAACAATCATTTAAGACAGAAGAAAGGAGTAGAAAGTTTGGTTTGATGTGTCGAATTATTCCTATGGAAATCGGAAAGGAAACATTAATGGAACAGATTCATCAGATTAAAACATTATACATTTCTTTGATTTAACTGTTTCATTGTTTATTTTTTTCCTGTTTTATTCATCTACTTTTGTTTCAGGTAGTTTAAAAGATTGACTGCTATCCACAGTATATTATGACTTTGCTGATATATTACCATTCAATGCCTGATCATTTAGTGTATTGTAATCAATTACATGCTGAATATGACTAATAACCAGAAATTCATATTTATATACACATGTTCATCCATGCATGCATCAACGTCTGCACATAAGTATTCATAAAAAATTAGATAAATATATATATATACAAGTATAGTCACATCATATGTGCGTCATCTAGTTCTTTATTTTACATGTAGACTATTATAGTTAGTTAAATATAGCCATAGAAACGAATTGTATGAAAGGAATATGCTTCTGTTATTAAAGACCATATACCTCATAAGAAAAGTTGATACTATGCTAAACATTGGAGACCCACAGCATACTATATCATTGTGTTCCTCTCTATTACCCTTTGCATGGGGAGCCCAGAGTGACTGAGTTGTCAAAATTACTCTGTTATGGATCACTGCCATCTCACCTCTCTCTGCATGGGTTCATGTCTCAGAGTCTGCCAATTTGGGAGTTTGAGAAATGTTGCCAATAGCTTCTTGTTGTTCAGTGTTTCTTTCCAGGAATTTTTCTATCTTCTTCTTCCACCATTAATACTAGCTGCCATGTAAAGCCTATTGTGTGCTAAGAAATGGCGTTGAACCCTACAAGAACAACA
This sequence comes from Unio delphinus, assembly GCA_029339505.1. Taxonomy (NCBI): domain Eukaryota; kingdom Metazoa; phylum Mollusca; class Bivalvia; order Unionida; family Unionidae; genus Unio; species Unio delphinus. Next base: position 776,707 of record JAQISU010000226.1, read on the forward strand.
TGAAGCGTTTCAATGACCTGTATCATATTGACTTTTGATATTTATTTTATTTCCCTGACTTCTTTCACAAATCAGATGGAAGGAATGGACTCTTTATATGATTGTGTTATGTTCTCTAAAGAGTCATTTAATAGACTGAAGAAATTAGTACAAAATCTTATTTTATGTGCAAAAAAATCCCGTTATAAACAGAGCGGATAAATAATAGGAAACATTTCAAATAGAAAACAGTCATAAACTTACTCTTCAATAAATTCTCTAAATTCATGGAAAAGAGATGATTAATGCATTATACCTATCTTTGATATTAATTTTCCGTTTATTTTATTTTCATTTCTGTGGTAAGATCTGTTTCATACATTGTTGTTCTTATGCAATAATTTAACATTAGTGTGTTTTCTTTAAGTATTGTCATTTTGTGAATATGTGCAGATAACATTATCCTCCAAATCCATTGGAATCTCATCAGTATTGAATTATTTATTTTGTCATGATTACTCCGAGTCTGTACCAAGATATATATCCAATGTTCATTTGCTTGCTTTTGTCTTCTAATTCTGTTTGAAATAATGTCATTGATTGAAGTTTATCTAGCAGTATTTTATGACCTTTTAATGAATATCAATTCAGTGCCTAAATGAATTCTATATTTTCGTCTCTCATAGTCTGACGATGACTAATAACTAGACATTCATACCCCAATTCTTTGTTTCATCCATGACGACATATACGTATGCACATAAAGATTCATTAATCTTTAGATAAATGCATGCATAGAAGTATTGGCACATCATATGTGTGTCATCATGTTCTTTATTTGTCATCCAGACTATTCTTTTTTTAGTTAAATACTGCTATCCATAACTGGCTGAATGCTTTAAATGTATATACTTCTGTTCTTATGGATGTTACATCTGCCAAGTAAAGTTGATACTAAGCCCTCCATTTGAGCCCTACTTCATTTTATATCCTTGTGTTCTCCTCTATTACCTTTTCAATGAGTCGTATCATATTACTGATTTTTGATATTTCTTCTTTTTCATGACACCCTTCACAAAACAGGACGTAAGTATTATATCCTGATATAATTGTATTACTTCTACTATCATCTACGACAGAACAAAAGAGTAGAAAGTTTGATTTAATGTGCAGAATTATTCCTATGGAAATCGGAAAGGAAACATTAGTGGAACAGATTCATAAGATTAAAACATTATACATGTCTTTGATTTAACTGTTTCATTGTTTATCTTTTTCCTGTTTTATTCATCTACTTTTGTTTCAGGTAGTTTAAAAGACTGACTGCTATCCAGCAGTATATTATGACTTTGCTGATATATAAACATTCAATGCCTGATCATTTAGTGTATTTTAATCAATTACATGCTGAATATCACTAATAATCAGAAATTCATATTTATATACACATGTTCATCCATGCATGCATCAACGTCTGCACATAAGTATTCATAAATCTTTCGATAGATATATGTTTACAAGTATAGTCACATCAAATGTGCGTCATCATGTTCTTTATTTTACATGCAGACCATTCTAGTTAGTGAAATATAGCTATTTAATCTAATTGCATTAAAGGAATATACTTCTGTTATTATAGACCATATATCTGATAAGAAAATTTGATACTATGCTAAACATTGGAGTCCCACAGCATACTATATCATTCTGTTCCTCTCTATTACGCTTTGAATGGGGTGCCCAGAGTGACTGAGTTGTCAAAAGCGCTCTGTTATGGATCACTACCATCTCAACTCTGTCTGCATGGGTTCAAGTCTCAGAGTCTGCCAATTTGGGTGTGTGAGAAATGTTGCCAACTTCTTCTTGTTGGCCAGTGTTTCTTTCCAGGCATTTGTCTGGCTTCTTCCTCCACCATTAATACTAGCTGCCATGTAAAGCCTATTGTGTTCTTGAAAATAGTGTTGAACCCTACAACAACAACAATAAGCCTTTCAATGACCTGTTTCATATTAACTTTTTATATTTCTTTTCTTTCCATCACATCTTTCACAAAACAGATGGAAATAATGAACTCTTTATATGATTATATTATGTTATCTAAAGAGTCATTTAATAGACGGAAGAAATTAGTACAAAATCTTACTTTATGTGCACAAATATCCCTTAGGACACATAGAGGATATAATAATAGGAAACATTTCAAATAGAAAACAGTGATAACCTTACTCTTCAATAACTTCTCTTATTTCATGGAAAAAATTTCTTTTACGCACTATACATATTATTGATAATAATATTCCGTTTATTTTATTTTCATTTCTCTGGCAATAACTGGTTCATACATTGTTGTTCTAATGCAATAATTTAACATCAGTGTCTTTTCTTTAATTATTGTCATTTTGTGAATAAATCCTGATAACATTATCCTCCAAATCCATTGGAATATCATCAGTATTCAATTATTTATTTTGCCATTACTCCGAGTCTGAACCAACATTATGTATCCAATGTTCAGTTGCTTGCTTTCATCTTCTGATTCTGTTTGAAATAATGTCATTGAGTTAAGTATATCCAGCATTATTTTAGGACCTTTTGATGTATGTCAATTCAATGCCTAAATGAATTGTATATTTTCATCACTCACCGATTGAAGATGACTATGAACCAGAAATTCATACCCCAATTTATTTTTTCATCCATGCAGACATATACGTATGCACAAGAAGATTCATTATCTTTAGATAAATACATGTATAGAGGTATTATCACATCATATGTGTGTCATCAGGTTCTTTATTTTTCATGCAGACTATTCTTTTTAGTGAAATACTGCCATCCAAAACTGGCTGAATTCTTTAAATGTATATACTTCTGTTCTTATGGATGTTACAGCTTACAAGTAAAGTTGATATTACGCCCAACATTCGAACACTACATCATATGATGTCCTTGTGTTCTCTATTACCCTTTCAATGAGTCATATCGTATTACTGATTTTTGATGTTTCCTCGTTTTCATGACACCCTTCACAAAACAGAGTGTAAGTATTATCTCTTGATATAATCGTATTACGTCTACTAAACAATCATTTAAGACAGAAGAAAACAGTAGAAAGTTTGATTTGATGAGCAGAATCATTCCTATGGAAATCGGAAAGGAAACATTAATGGAACATAATCATAAGATTAAAGTATTGTACATGACTTTGATTTAACTATTTCACTATTTTTTATTTTCCTATTTTATTCATCTAATTTTGTTTCAGATAGTTTAAAAGATTGACTGCTATCCAGCGGTATACTCTGACTTTGCTGATATATATCCATTCAGTACCTGATCATATAGTGTATTTTTATCAATTACATGCTGAATATGACTAATAACCAAAAATTCATATTTATATACACATGTTCATCAAAGCATGCATGAACGTCTGCACATAAATATTCATAAATCTTTAGTTGAATATATGTATACAAGTATCGTCATATCATATGTGCGTCATCAAGTTCTTTATTTTCCATGCAGACTATTCTAGGTAGTGAAATATAGGCATAGAAACTGTTTGCATTAAAAGAATATACTTCTGTTATTCTATACCATATACCTGATAAGTAAAATTGATACTATGCTAAACATTGGAGCCCACAGCATACTATATCATTGTGTTCCTCTCTATTACCCTTTGAATGGGGAACCCAGAGTGACTGAGTTCTCAAAAACGCTCTGTTATGGATCACTGCCATCTCACCTCTCTCTCCATGGGTTCAAGTCTCAGAGTGTGCCAATTATGGTGTGTGAGAAATGTTGCCAGTAGCTTCTTATTTTTCAGTGTTTCTTTCCAGGGATTTTTCTGCGTTCTTCCTCCACCATTTATACTGGCTGCCACGTAAAGCCTATTGTGTGCTGAAAAATGGCGTTGAACCCTACAACAACAACAAGAAGGCTTTCAATGACCTGTTTCATATTGACTGTTGAGATTTCTTTTATTTCCATGACATCTTTCACAAAACAAATGGAAGGATTGGACTGTTTATATGATTGTATTGTGTTCTCTAAAGAGTCATTTAATAGGCGGAAGAAATTAGTACAAAATCTAATTTCATGTGCCAAAAATACCTTACGAAACAGAGAGGAAAAATAATACAAAACATTTCAAATAGAAAACAGTCATAAGCTTACTCTTCAATAACTTCTCTAAATTCATGGAGTAGAGATGATTAATGCATTATACATATCTTTTATATTCATTTTTCGTTTATTTTATTTTTATTTCTGTGGATATATCTGTTTCATACATTGTTGTTATTATGCATTAATTTAACATCAGTGTCTTTTCTTTAATTATTGTCATTTTGTAAATATGTCCTGATAACATTATCCTATAAATTCATTGGAATCTCATCAGTATTGAATTATTTATTTTCTCTTTACTCCAAGTCTGGACCAACATATATATCCAATGTTCAGTTGCTTCCTTTAGTCTTCTAATTCTGTTAGAAATGATGTCATTGATTGAACTTTATCCTGCAGTATCTTATGACCTTTTGATGTATATCAATTCAGTACCTAAATGAATTGTATATTTTCATCACTCACAGACTGAAGATGACTAATAACCATTCGAATGGAGGACATACTATCAACTTTACTTGTCAGCTTTAAGATTCATGTTTTCATCCATGCAGACATACACATGCACATAAAGATTCATTAATCTTTAGATAAATGTATGTGTAGAAGTCTTGGCATTCATGCAGTCTATTTGTAAAATATAGCCATCCTTAACTGGCTGCATGCTTTAAATGTATACACTTCTGTAATAATGAATGTTACATCTGGCAAGTATAGTTGATACTAAGCCCTCCGTTCGAACCCTACAGATATTATATACTTGTGTTCTCCTCTATTACCCTTTCAATGAGACATATCGAATTACTGATTTTTGATATTTCTTCTTTTTCATGACACCCTTCACAAAATAGATTGTAAGTATTATCTCTTGATATAATTGTATTACTTCTACTAAAACAATAGTCAAATACAGAATAAAAGAGTAGAAAGTTTGATTTGATGTGCAGAATTATTCCTAAGGAAATCGGAAAGGAAACATTAAAGGAACAGATTCATAAGATTAAAGGATTATGCACGACTTTGATTTAACGATTTCATTGTTTATTTTATTTTCCTATTTTATTCATCTACTTATGTTTGAGCTTTTTTAAAAGATTGAGTGCTGTCCAGCGGTATATTATGACTTTGCTGATATATATCCATTCAGTTCTTGATCATATAGTGTATTTTTATCAATTACATGCTGAATATGACTAATAACCGTAAATTAATATTTAGATACACATGATCATCCTTGCATGCATGAACGTATGCACATAAATGTTCAGAAATCTTTTGATAAATATATGTATACAAGTATAGTAACATCATTTATCTGTCATCAAGTTCTTTATTTTGCATGCAGACTGTTCCAGTTAGTGAAATATAGCCATATAAACTGTTTCTATTAAAGGATTATACTTCTGTTATTATATACCATATACCTAATAAGTAAAGTTGATACTATGCTAAACATTGGAGCCCCACAGCATACTATATCATTGTGTTGCTCTCTATTACCCTTTGAATGGGGAGCTCAGAGCGACTGAGTTGTCCAAGTTGCTCTGTTATGGATCACTGCCATCTCAACTCTGTCTGCATGGGTTCAAGTCTCAGAGTCTGCCAATTTGGGTGTGTGAGAAATGTTGCCAGTCGCTTCTTGTTGGTCATTGTTTCTTTCCAGGGATTTTTCTGGGTTCATCCTCCACCATTAATACTGGCTGCCATGTAAAGCCTATTGTGTGCTGAAAAATGATGTTGAACCCTACAACAACAAAAACAACAACCCATTCAGTGACCTGTATCATATTGACTTTTGATATTTCTTTTCTTTCCATGGCATCTTTCACAAAACAGATGGAAATAATGAACTCTTTATATGATTATATTATGTTCTCTAAAGAGTCATTTAATAGACGAAAGAAATTACTACAAAATCTTATTTTATGTGCACAAATATCCCTTAGGACAGATAGAGGATAAAATAATAGGAAACATTTCAAATATAAAGCAGTCATAACCATACTCTTCAATAACTTCTCCTTTTTCATCAAAAAGATATCATTAATGCATTATACATATTATTGATAATAATATTCCGTTTATTTTATTTTCATTTCTCTGGCAATATCTGGTTTATACTTTGTTGTTCTAATGCAATAATTTAACATCAGTGTCTTTTCTTTAATTATTGTCATTTTGTGAATAAATCCTGATAACATTATCCTCCAAATCCATTGGAATATCATCAGTATTGAATTATTTATTTTGTCATTACTCTTAGTCTGGAACAACATATATATCCAATGTTCAGATGCTTGCTTTAGTCTTCTAATTCTGTTTGAAATAATGTCATTGATTGAAGTTTATCCAGCAGTTTTTTATAACCTTTTGATGTATATCAATTCAGTGCCTAAATGAATTGTATATTTTCATCACAGACTGAAGATTACTAATAACTAGAAATTCATACCCCATTTGATTTTTTTATCCATGCAGACATATACGTATGCACATAAAGATTCATTAATCTTTAGATAAATACATGTATAGAGGTATTGGCACATCATATGTGTGTCATTAGGTTCTTTATTTTTCATGCGGACTATTCTTTTCTAGTGAAATACTGCCATCCAAAACTGGCTGAATGCTTTAAATGTATTTACTTCTGTTCTTATGGGTGTTACAGCTGACAAGTAAAGTTGATACTAAGCCCTCCATTCGAACCCTCCATCATTTTACATCCTTGTTTTTTCTTCTATTACCCTCTCAATGAGTCATATCATTTTACTGATTTTTGATATTTCTTCTTTTTCATGACACTCTTCACAATACAGGGAGTAAGTATTATCTCTTGATATAATTCTATTACTTCTACTAACCAATCATTTAAGACAGAAGAAAAGAGTAGAAAGTTTGACTTAATGTGCCGAATAATTCCTATGGAAATCGGAAAGGAAACATTAATGGAACAGATTCATCAGATTAAAACATTATACATGTCTTTGATTTAACTGTTTCATTGTTTGTTTTTTTCCTGTTTTAATCATCTACTTTTGTTTCAGGTAGTTTAAAAGATTGACTGCTATCCATCAGTATATTATGACTTTGCTGATATATAACTATTCAGTGCCTGATCATTTAGTGTATTTTAATCAATTACATGCTGAATATGACTAATAACCAGAAATTCATATTTATATACAGCTGTTCATCCGTGCATGCATCAACGTCTGCATATAAGTATTCATAAAAATTTAGATAAATAAATATATATATTTATATATGTATAATATATATATATATATATATATATATATATATATATATATATATATATATATATATATATATATATATATATATATACAAGTATAGTCACAACACACAAGATATCTTCGTCATCAAGTTCTTTATTTTACATGTAGACTATTCTAGTTAGTGAAATATAGCCATATAAACTAATTGCATTAAATGAATATGCTTCTGTTATTAAAGACCGTATACCTGATAAGAAAAGTTGATACTATGCTATACATTGGAGACCCACATCATACTATATCATTGTGTTCCTCTCTATTACCCTTTGCATGAGGAGCCCATAGTGAATGAGTTGTCAAAAGCGCTCTGTTATGGATCACTGCCATCTCACCTCTCTCTGCATGGGTTCATGTCTCAGAGTCTGCCAATTTGGGTGTGTGAGAAATGTTGCCAATAGCTTCGTGTTCAGTGTTTCTTTCCAGGAATTTTTCTATCTTCTTTCTCCACCATTAATACTGGCTGCCATGTAAAGCCTATTGTGTGCTAAAAAATGGCGTTGAACCCTACAACAACAAGAAGAAACCTTTCAATGACCTGGATAATATTGACTTTTGATATTTCTTTTATTTCCTTGACATCTTTCACAAAACAGATGGAAAGAGTGGACTCTTTATATGATTGTATTATCTTCTCTAAAGAATCATTTAATAGACGGTAGAAATTAGTTCAAAATCTTATTTTATGTGCAAAAAAATCCCATTATAAACAGAGCGGAAAAAGAGTAGGAAACATTTCAAATAGAAAACAGTCATAAACTTACTCTTCAATAAATTCATGGAAAAGAGATGATTAATGCATTATACCTATCTTTGATATTAATTTTCCGTTTATTTTATTTTCATTTCTGTGGCAAGATATGTTTCATACATTGTTGTTCTTATGCAATAATTTAACATCAGTGTGTTATCTTTAAGTATTGTCATTGTTTGAATATGTGCCGATAACATTATCCTTGAAATCCATTGGAATCTCATCAGTATTGAATTATTTATTTTGTTATTACTCCGAGTCTGTACCAACATATATGTCTAATGTGCAGTTGCTTGCTTTAGTCTTCTAATTCTGTTTGAAATAATATCATTGATTGAAGTTTATCTAGAAGTATTTTATGACCTTTTAATGAATATCAATTCAGTGCCTAAATGAATTCTATATTTTCGTCTCTCATAGTCTGAAGATGACTAATAACTAGAAATTCATACCCCAATTCATTGTTTCATCCATGCAGACATATACATATGCACATAAAGATTCATTAATCTTTAGATAAATACATGTATAGAGATGTTGTCACATCATATGTGTCATCAAGTTCTTTATTTTTCATGCAGACTATCCTTTTCTACTGAAATACTGGCTTCCATAACTGGCTAAATGCTTTAAATGTATATACTTCTGTTCTTTTGAATGGTACAGCTAACAAGTAAAATTGATACTAAGCCTTCCATTCGAACCCGACATCATATTATATCCTTGTGTTCTCCTCTATTACCCTTTCAATGAGTCATGTCATATTACTGATTTTTGATATTTCTTCATTTCCATACCACCCTTCACAAAACAGATGGTAAGTATTATATCTTGATATAATTGTATTTCTTCTTCTAAACAATTATGTAAGACAGAATAAAAGAGTAGAAAGTTTCATTTATGTGCAGAATTATTTCTAAGGAAATCTGAAGGGAAACATTAATGGAACAGACTCATCATATTAATGCATTCTAATCGACTTTGATACAACTATTTCGTTGTTTAATTTTTTTGCTATTTTATTCTTCTAATTTTTTTTGAGGGAATTTAAAAGATTGAGTGCTATCCAACATGACTTTGCTGATATATATCCATTCAGTGCCTGATCATATAGTTTATTTTTATCAATTACATGCTGAATATGGCTAATAACCAGAAATTCATATTTATATACACATGTTCATCTATGCATGCATTAGCGTATGCACATAAATATTCATACATTTTTAGATAAATATATGTATACAAGTATAGTCACATCCTATGTGCGTCATCAAGTTCTTTATTTTACATGCAGACCATTCTAGTTAGTGAAATATAGCCATATAATCTAATTGCATTAAAGGAATATACTTCTGTTATTATATACCATATACCTGATAAGAAAAGTTGATACTATGCTAAACATTTGGAGCCCCACATCATACTATATCATTGCGTTCCTCTCTATTACCCTCTGAATGGGGTGCCCAGAGTGACTGAGTTGTCAAAAGCGCTCTGTTATGGATCACTACCATCTCACCTCTTTCTGCATGGGTTCAAGTCTCAGAGTGTGCCAATTTGGGTGTGTGAGAAATGTTGCCAATAGGTTCTTGTTGGTCAGTGTTTCTTTCCAGGGATTTTTCTGGGTTCTTCCTCCACCATTAATTCTGGCTGCCATGTAAAGCCTATTGTGTGCTGAAAAATGGCGTTGAACCCTACAACAACAACAATAAGCCTTTCAATGACCTGTATCATATTGTCTTTTGATATTTCTTTTCTTTCTTATGACATCTTTCACAAAACCGATTGAAATAATGAACTCTTTATATGATTGTATTATGTTTTCTAAAGAGTCATTTATTTGATGGAAGAAATTTGTACAAAATCTTACTTTATGTGCACAAAGATCCCTTAGGACACATAGAAAAATAATAATAGGAAACATTTCAAATAGAAAACAGTCATAAACTTACTCTTCAATAACTTCTCTTATTTCATGGAAAAGATATCTTTAACGCATTATACGTATCATTGATAATAATATTCCGTTTATTTTATTTTCATTTCTCTGGCAATAAGTGGTTCATACAATGTTGTTCTAATGCAATAATTTAACATCAGTGTCTTTTCTTTAATTATTGTCATTTTGTGAATAAATCCTGATAACATTATCCTCCAAATCCATTGGAATATCATCAGTATTCAATTATTTGTTTTGCCATTACTCCGAGTCTGGACCAACATATATATCCAATGTTCAGTTGCTTACTTTAGTCTTCTGATTCTGTTTGAAATAATGTCATTGAGTTAAGTATATCCAGCATTATTTTATGACCTTTTGATGTGTCTCAATCCAGTGTCTAAATGAATTGTATATTTTCATCACTCACCGATTGAAGATGACTAAGAACCAGAAATTCATACCCGAATTTATTTTTTCATCCATGCAGACATATACGTATGCACAAGAAGATTCATTATCTTTAGATAAATACATGTATAGAGGTATTATCACATCATATGTGTGTCATCAGGTTCTTTATTTTTCATGCAGACTATTCTTTTTAGTGAAATACTGCCATCGATAACTGGCTAAATTCTTTAAATGTATATACTTCTGTTCTTATGGATGTTACAGCTTACAAGTAAAGTTGATATTACGCCCAACATTCGAACACTACGTCATATGATGTCCTTGTGTTCTCCTCTATTACCCTTTGAATGAGTCATATCGTATTACTGATTTTTGATATTTCCTCTATTTCATGACACCCTTCACAAAACAGAGTGTAAGTATTATCTCTTGATATAATTGTATTACGTCTACTAAAGAATCATTTAAGACAGAAGAAAAGAGTAGAAAGTTTGATTTGATGAGCAGAATCATTCCTATGGAAATCGGAAAAGAAACATTAATGGAACAGATACATAAGATTAAAGTATTGTACATGATTTTGATTTAACTATTTCATTGTTTATTTTATTTTCCTATTTTATTCATCTAATTTTGTTTCAGATAGATTAAAAGATTGATTGCTATCCAGCGGTATAATCTGACTTTGCTGATATATATCCATTCAGTACCTGATCATATAGTGTATTTTTATCAATTACATGCTGAATATGACTAATAACCATAAATTCATATTTATATACACATGTTCATCAAAGCATGCATGAACGTCTGCACATAAATATTCATAATTCTTTAGTTGAATATATGTATACAAGTATCGTCATATCATATATGTGTCATCAAGTTCTTTATTTTCCATGCAGACTATTCTAGTTCGTTAAATATAGGCATAGAAACTGTTTGCATTAAAAAAATATACGTCTGTTATTATAAACCATATACCTGATAAGTAAAATTTATACTATGCTAAACATTGGAGCCCCACAGCATACTATATCATTGTGTTCCTCTCTATTACCCTTTGAACGGGGAACCCAGAGTGACTGAGTTCTCAAAAACGCTCTGTTATGGATCACTGCCATCTCACCTCTCTCTCCATGGGTTCAAGTCTCAGAGTGTGCCAATTATGGTGTGTGAGAAATGTTGCCAGTAGCTTCTTATTTTTCAGTGTTTCTTTCCAGGGATTTTTCTGCGTTCGTCCTCCACCATTAATACTGGCTGCCACGTAAAGCCTATTGTGTGCTGAAAAATGGCGTTGAACCTTACAACAACAAAAAGAAGGCTTTCAATGACCTGTTTCATATTGACTTTTGAGATTTCTTTTATTTCCATGACATCTTTCACAAAACAAATGGAAGGATTGGACTGTTTATATGATTGTATTGTGTTCTCTGAAGAGTCATTTAATAGGCGGAAGAAATTAGTACAAAATCTTATTTCATGTGCCAAAAAATACCTTACGAAACAGAGAGGAAAAACAATACGAACCATTTCAAATAGAAAACAGTCATAAACTAACTCTTCAATAACTTCTCTAAATTCATGGAACAGAGATGACTAATACATTATACATATCTTTGATATTCATTTTTCGTTTATTTTATTTTTATTTCTGTGGATATATCTGTTTCATACATTGTTGTTCTTATGCAATATATTAACAACAGTCTCTTTAATTTAAGTATTGTCATTTTGTAAATATGTCCTGATAACATTATCCTCTAAATCCATTGGAATCTCATCAGTATTGAATTATTTATTTTCTCTTTGCTCCGAGTCTGGACTATCATATATCTCCAATGTTCAGTTGCTTCCTTTAGTCTTCTAATTCTGTTTGAAATGATAGCATTGATTGAAGTTTGTCCAGCAGTTTTATTATGACCTTTTGATGTATATCAATTCAGTACCTAAATGAATTGTATATTTTCATCACTCACAGATTGAAGATGACTAATAACCATTCGAATGGAGGACTTACTATCAAGTTTACTTGTCAGCTGTAAGATTCATGTTTTCATCCATGCAGACATACACATGCACATAAAGATTCATTAATCTTTAGATAAATGTATGTGTAGAAGTCTTGGCATTCATGCAGACTATTTGTAAAATATAGCCTTCCTTAACTGGCTGAATGCTTTAAATGTAAACACTTCTGTAATAATGAATGTTACTTCTGGGAAGTATATTTGATACTAAGCCCTCCATTCGAACCCTACATTATATTATATACTTGTGTTCTCCTCTATTACCCTTTCAATAAGACATATCGTAGTACTGATTTTTTATATTCCTTCTTTTTCATGACACCCTTCACAAAACAGTTTGTAAGTATTATCTCTTCATATAATTGTATTCCTTATACTAAACAATCATCGAAGACAGAAGAATAGTTGTAGAAAGTTTGATTTGATGTGCAGAATTATTGCTAAGGAAATCGGAAAAAAAGGAAACATTAATGAAACAGATTCATAAGATTAAAGGATTATGCACCACTTTGATTTCACTATTTCATTGTTTATTTTATTTTCCTATTTTATTCATCTAATTATGTTTGATCTAGTTTAAAAGAATGAGTGCTATCCAGCGGTATATTATGACTTTGCTGATATGTATCCATTCAGTGCTTGATCATATAGTGTATTTTTATCAATTACATGCTGAATATGACTAATAACCATAAATTCATATTTATATACACATGTTCATCCATGCATGCATGAACGTATGCACATAAATGTTAAGAAATCTTTAGATAAATATATGTGTACAGGTATAGTAACATCATATATGTGTCATCAAGTTCTTTATTTTGCATGCAGACTGTTCCAGTTAGTGAAATGTAGGCATAGAAACTGTTTCCATTAAAGGAATATACTTCTTTTATTCTATACCATATACATGATAAGTAAAGTTGATACTATGCTAAACATTGGAGCCCCACAGCATACTATATCATTGTGTTGCTCTCTATTACACTTTGAATGGGGAGCTTAGAGCGACTGAGTTGTCCAATTCGCTCTGTTATGGATCACTGCCATCTCAACTCTGTCTGCATGGGTTCAAGTTTCAGAGGGTGCCAATTTGGGTGTGTGAGAAATGTTGCCAGTAGCTTCTTGTTGGTCATTGTTTCTTTCCAGGGATTTTTCTGGGTTCATCCTCCACCATTAATACTGGCTGCCATGTAAAGCCTATTCTGTGCTGAAAAATTGTATTGAACCCTACAAAAACAACAACAACCAATTCAGTGACCTGTATCATATTGACTTTTGATATTTCTTTTCTTTACATGGCATCTTTCACAAAACAGATCGAAATAATGAACTCTTTATATGAGTATATTATGTTATCTAAAGATTCATTTATTAGACGGAAGAAATTACTATAAAATCTTATTTTATGTGCACAAATATCCCTTAGGACAGATAGAGGAAAAATAATAGGATACATTTCAGATAAAAACAGTCATAACCTTACTCTTCAATAACTTCTCTTATTTCATGGCAAGGATATCATTAATGCATTATACATATTATTGATAATAATATTCCGTTTATTTTATTTTCATTTCTCTGGCAATATCTGGTTTTATACATTGTTGTTCTAATGCAATAATTTAACGTCAGTGTCTTTTCTTTAATTATTGTCATTTTGTGAATAAATCCTGATAACATTATTCTCCAAATCCATTGGAATATCATCAGTATTGAATTATTTATTTTGTCATTACTCCGAGTCTGGACCAACATATATATCCAATGTTCAGATGCTTGCTTTAGTCTTCTAATTCAGTTTGAAATAATGTCATTGAGTTAAGTATATCCAGCAGTTTTAATTATGACCTTTTGATCAATTCAGTGCCTAAATGAATTGTATATTTTCATCACAGACTGAAGATTACTAATAACCAGTAATTCATACCCCATTTGATTTGTTGATCCATGCAGACATAAACGTATGCACATAAAGATTCATTAATCTTTAGATAAATACATGTATAGAGGTATTGGCACATCATATGTGTATCATCAGGTTCTTTATTTTTCTTGCAGACTATTCTTTCCTAGTGAAATACTGCCATCCAAAACTGGCTGAATGCTTTAAATGTATTTACTTCTGTTCTTATGGATGTTACAGCTGACAAGTAAAGTTGATACTAAGCCCTCCATTCGAACCCTCCATCACTTTATATCCTTGTGTTCTCCTCTATTACACTTTCAATGAGTCATATCATATTACTGATTTTTGATATTTCTTCTTTTTCATGACACTCTTCACATGACAGGGTGTAAGTATTATCTCTTGATATAATTTTATTACATCTACTAAACAATCATTTAAGACAGAAAAAAAGAGTAGAAAGTTTGATTTGATGTGCCGAATTATTCCTATGGAAATCTGAAAGGAAACATTAATGGAACAGATTCATAAGATTAAAACATTATACATGTCTTTGATTTAACTGTTTCATTGTTTATTTTTTCCTGTTTTATTCATCTACTTTTGTTTCAGGTAGTTTAAAAGATTGACTGCTATCCAGCAGTATATTATGACTTTGCTGATATATAACCATTCAGTTCCTGATCATTTAGTGTTTTTAATCAATTACATGCTGAATATGACTAATAACCAGAAATTCATATTTATATACAGATGTTCATCCATACATGCATCAACGTCTGCACATAAGTATTCATAATTCTTTAGATAAATATATGTATACAAGTATAGTCACATCATATGTGCGTCATCAAGTTCTTTTTTTACATGTAGTCTATTATAGTTAGTGAAATATAGCCATAGAAACTAATTGCATTAAAGGAATATGCTTCTGTTTTTGAAGACCTTATACCTGATAAGAAAAGTTGATACTATGCTAAACATTGGAGACCCACAGCATACTATATCATTCTGTTCCTCTTTATTACCCTTTGCATGGGGAGCCCAGAGTGACTGAGTTGTCAAAAGCGCTCTGTTATGGATCACTTCCATCTCATCTCTCTCTGCATGGGTTCTTGTCTCAGAGTCTGCAAATTTGGGTGTGTGAGAAATGTTGCCAATAGCTTCTTGCTGGCCAGTGTTACTTTCCAGGTATTTTTCTAGCTTCATCCTGCACCATTAATACTGGCTGTCATGTAAAGCCTATTGTGTGCTAAAAAATGGCGTTGAACCCTACAACAACAACAAGAAGCCTTTCAATAACCTGTATCATATTGACTTTTGATATTTCTTTTATTTCCCTGACATCTTTCACAAAATAGATGGAAAGAATGGACTCTTTATATAATTGTATTATTTTCTCTAAAGAATCATGTAATAGACGGTAGAAATTTGTACAAAATCTTATTTTATGTGCAAAAGAATCCCGTTATAAACAGAGAGGAAAAATAATAGAAAAGATTTCAAATAGAAAACAGTCATAAACTTACTCTGCAATACATTCTCTAAATTCATGGAAAAGAGATGATTAATGCATTATACCTATCTTTGATATTAATTTTCCGTTTATTTTATTTTCATTTCTGTGGCAAGATCTGTTTCATACATTGTTATTCTTATGCAATAATTTAACATCAGTGTGTTTTCTTGAAGTATTGTCATTTTGTGAATATATGCCGATAACATTATCCTCAAAATCCATTGGAATCTCATCAGTATTGAATTATTTATTTTGTCATTACTCCGAGTCTGGACCAACATATATATCCAATGTTCAGTTGGTTGCTTTAGTCTTCTGATTCTGTTTGAAATAATGTCATTGATTGAAGTTTATCTATCAGTATTTTATGAACTTTTAATGAATATCAATTCAGTCCCTAAATGAATTCTCTATTTTCGTCTCCTATAGTCGATGAATGACTAATAACTAGAAATTCATACCCCAATTCATTGTTTCATCCATGCAGACATATATGTACGCACATAAAGATTCATTAATCTTTAGATAAATACATGTATAGAGGTGTTGGCACATCATATGTGTCATCAAGTTCTTTTTTTTTTCATGCAGACTATTCTTATTTTAGTGAAATACTGCCATCCATAACTTGCTAAATGCTTTAAATGTATATACTTCTGTTCTTTTGGATGTTACAGCTAACAAGTAAAATTGATACTAAGCCTTCCATTCGAACCCGACATCATATTATATCCTTGTGTTCTCCTCTATTACCCTTTCAATGAGTCATATCGTATTACTGATTTTTGATATTTTTTCTTTTTCATGCCACCCTTCACAAAACAGATGGTAAGTATGATATCTTGATATAATTGTATTTCTTCTTCTAAACAATCATGTAAGACAGAATAAAGGAGTTGAAGGTTTCATTTATGTGCAGAATTATTTCTAAGGAAATCTGAAGGGAAACATTAATGGAACAGATTCGTCATATTAATGCATTCTTCTCGACTATGATAGAACTATTTCGTTGTTTAATTTTTTTCTCATTTTATTCTTATAATTTTATTTGAGGGAATTTAAAAGATTGCGTGCTATCCAGCATGACTTTCCTGATATATATCCATTCAGTGCCTGATCATATAGTGTATTTTTATCAACTACATGCTGAATATGGCTAATAACCAGAAATTCATATTTATATACACATGTTCAGCCATGCATGCATCAACGTTTGCACATAAATATTCATAAATCTTTAGATATATGTATTCAAGTATAGTCACATCAGATGTACGTCATCAAGTTCTTTATTTTCCATGCAGACCATTCTAGTTAGTGAAATATAGCCATATAATCTATTTGCATTAGAGGAATATACTTCTGTTATTATAGACCATATACCTGATACGAAAAGTTGATACTATGCTAAACATTGGAGACCACAGCATACTATATCATTGTGTTCCTCTCTATTACCCTTTGAATGGAGTGCTCAGATTGACTGAGTTGTCAAAAGCGCTCTGTTATGGATCACTGCCATCTCACCTCTCTCTGCATGGGTTCAAGTCTCAGAGTCTTCCAATTTGGGAGTGTGAGATATGTTGCCAATAGCTTCTTGTTGGCCAGTGTTTCTTTCCAGGGGTTTTTCTGGCTTCTTCCTCCACCATTAATACTGGCTGCCATGGAAAGCCTATTGTGTGCTTGAAAATAGTGTTGAACCCTGCATCAACAACAATAAGCCTTTCAATGACCTGTTTCATATTATTGACTTTTGATATTTCTTTTCTTTCCATGACATCTTTCACAAAACAGATGGAAATAATGAACACTTTATATGATTATATTATGTTCTCTAAAGAGTCATTTAATAGACGGAAGAAATTAGTACAAAATCTTATTTTATGTGCACAAATATCCCTTAGGACACATAGAGGAAAAATAATAGGAAACATTTCAAATAGAAAACAGTCATATCTTTACTCTTCAATAACTTCTCTTATTTCATGGATAAGATATCTTTAACATATTATACATATTATTGCTAATAATATTCCGTTTATTTTATTTTCATTTCTCTTGCAATAAGTGGTTCATACATTGTTGTTCTAATGCAATAGTTTGACATTAGTGTCTTTTCTTTAATTATTGTAATTTTGTGAATTTGTCCTGATAACATTATCCTCCAAATCCATTGGAATATCATCAGTATTCAATTATTTATTTTGCCATTACTCCGAGTCTGGACCAACATTATGTATCCAATGTTCAGTTGTTTGCTTTAGTCTTCTGATTCTGTTTGAAATAATGTCATTGAGTTAAGTATATCCAGCATTATTTTATGACCTTCTGATGTATGTCAATTCAGTGCCTAAATGAATTGTATATTTTCATCACTCACAGCTTGAAGATGACTAAGAACCAGAAATTCATACCCCATTTTTTTTTTGATCGATGCAGACATATACGTATGCACAAGAAGATTCATTAATCTTTAGATAAATGCATGTATAAAAGTATTGGCACATCATATGTGTGTCATCAAGTTCTTTATTTGTCATGCAGACTATTCTTTTTAGTGAAATACTGCCATCGATAACTGGCTAAATGCTTTAAATGTATATACTTCTGTTCGTATGGATGTTACAGGTTACAAGTAAACTCGATATTACGCCCAACATTCGAACACTACATCATATTATGTCCTTTTGTTCTCGTCTATTACCCTTTCAATGAGTCATATTGTATTACGGATTTTTTATATTTCTTTTTTTCCATGACACCTTTCACAAAACAGAGTGTAAGTATTATCTCTTGATATAATTGTATTACGTCTACTAAACAATCATTTAAGACAGAAGAAAAGAGTAAAAAGTTTGATTTGATTAGTAATATCATTCCTAAGGAAATCGGAAAGGAAAAATTAATGGAACAGATTCATAAGATTAAAACATCATACATGTCTTTGATTTAACTATTTCATTGTTTATTGTTATTTTCTGAAGATTTCTAATAACCAGTAATTCATACCCCATTTGATTTTTTTCTCCATGCAGACATATTCGTATGCAAATAAAGATTTATTAATCTTTAGATAAATACATGTATAGAGGTATTGGCACATCATATGTGTGTCCTCAGGTTCTTTATTTTTCTTGCAGTCTATTCTTTTCTAGTGAAATACTGCCATCCAAAACTGGCTGAATGCTTTAAATGTATTTACTTCTGTTCTTATTGATATTACAGCTGACAAGTAAAGTTGATACTAAGCCGTCCATTCCAACCCTCCATCATTTTATATCCTTGTTTTCTCCTCTATTACCCTTTCAATGAGTCATATCCTATTACTGATTTTTGATATTTCTTCTTTTTCATTGCACTCTTCACAAAACAGATAGTAAGTATTTTCTCTTGATATAATTGTATTACTTCTACTAAACAATCATTTAAGACAGAAGAAAAGAGTAGAAAGTTTGATTTGATGAGCAGAATCATTCCTATGGAAATCGGAAAGGAAACATTAATGGAACAGATTCATAAGATTAAAACATCATACATGTCTTTGATTTAACTGTTTTATTGTTTATTTTTTTCCTGTTTTATTCATCTACTTTTCTTTCAGGTAGTTTAAAAGATTGACTGCTATCCATCAGTATATTATGACTTTGCTGATTTATAACCATTCAATGCCTGATCATTTAGTGTTTTTAATCAATTACATGCTGAATATGACTAATAACCAGAAATTCATATTTATATACAGATGTTCATCCAAGCATGCATGAACGTATGCACATAAATATTCATAAATCTTTAGATAAATATATGTATACAAGTTCTTTATTTTCCATGCAAACTATTCTAGTTAGTGAATTATAGGCATAGAAACTGTTTGCTTTAAAAGAATATACATCTGTTATTATACACTATATACCTGAAAAGAAAAATTGATACTCTGCTAAACATTGGAGCCCCACAGCATACTATATCATTGTGTTGCTATCTATTACCCTTTGAATGGGGAATCCAGAGTGACTGAGTTCTCAAAAATGCTCTGTTATGGATCACTGCCATCTCACCTCCCTCTCCATGGGTTCAAGTCTCAGAGTGTGCCGATTAAGCTGTGTGAGAAATGTTGCCAGTAGCTTCTTTTTTTTCAGTGTTTCTTTCCAGGGATGTTTCTGCTTTCTTCCTCCACCATTGATACTGGCTACCACGTAAAGCCTATTGTATGCTGAACAATGGCGTTGAACCCTACAACAACAACAAGAAGGCTTTCAATGACCTGTTTCATATTGACTTTTAAGATTTCTTTTATTTCCATGACATCTTTCACAAAACAAATGGAAGGATTGGACTGTTTATATGATTGTATTGTGTTCTCTAAAGAGTCATTTGATAAGCGGAAGAAATTAGTACAAAATCTTTTTTCATGTGCCAAAAAAAACCTTACGAAACAGAGAGGAAAAATAATATGAAACATTTCAAATAGAAAACAGTCAGAAGCTTGCTCTTCAATAACTTCTCTAAATTCATGGAAAAGAGATGATTAATGCATTATATATATCTTTGATATTAATTTTTCGTTTATTTTATTTTCATTTCTGTGGCTATATCTGTTTCATACATTGTTGTTCTTATGCATTATTTTAACATCAGTGTCCTTTCTTTAATTATTGTCATTTTGTAAATATGTCCTGATAACATTATCCTCTAAATCCATTGTAACCTCATCAGTTTTGAATTATTTATTTTCTCTTTACTCCGAGTCTGGACCAACATATATATCCAATCTTCAGTTGCTTCCTTTAGTCTTCTAATTCTGTTTGAAATAATGTCATTCATTGAAGTTTATCCTGCAGTATCTTATGACTTTTTGATGTATATCAATTCAGTACCTAAATGAATTGTATATTTTCATCACTCACAGACTGAAGATGACTAATAACCATTCGAATGGAGGACTTACTATCAACTTTACTTGTCAGCTGTTAGATTCATGTTTTCATCCATGCGGACATACGCATGCACACAAAGATTCACTATCGCTAGGTAAATTTATGTGTAGAAGACATGGCATTCATGCAGACTATTTGTAAAATATAGCCATCCTTAACTGGCTGAATGCTTAAAATGTATACACTTCTGTAATAATGAATGTTACATCTGGCAAGTATAGTTAATACTAAGCCCTCCATTCGAACCCTACATTATATTATATACTTGTGTTCTCCTCTATTACCCTTTCAATGAGACATATCGTATTACTGATTTTTGATATTCTTCTTTTTCATGACACCCTTCTCAAAACAGTTTGTAAGTATTATCTCTTGATATAATTGTATTACTTATAATAACAATAATCCAAGATAGAAGAAAAGAGTAGAAAGTTTGATTTTATGTGCAGAATTATTCCTAAGGAAATCGGAAAGGAAACATTAATGGAACAGATTCATAAAATTAAAGGATTATGCACGACTTTGATTTCACTATTTCATTGTTTATTTTATTTTCCTATTTTATTCATCTAATTATGTTTGAGCTAGTTTAAAAGATTGAGTGCTATCCAGCGGTATATTATGATTTTGCTGATACATATCCATTCAGTGCCTGATCATATAGAGTATTTTTATTAATCACATGCTGAATATGACTAATAACAATAAATTCATATTTAGATACACATGATCATCCTTGCATGCATTTACGTATGCACATAAAAGTTCAGAAATCTTGAGATAAATATATGTATAAAAGTATAGTAACATCATATATCTGTCATCAAGTTCTTTATTTTGCATGCAGACTGTTCTAGTTAGTGAAATATATTCATAGAAACTGTTTCCATTAAACGAATATACTTCTTATATTATATACCATATACCTGATAAGTAAAGTTGATACTATGCTAAACATTGGAGCCCCACAGCATACTATATCATTGTGTTGCTCTCTATTACCCTTTGAATGGGGAACACAGAGCGACTGAGATGTCACAATCTCTCTGTTATGGATCACTGCCATCTAAACTCGGTCTGCATGGGTTCAAGTCTGAGTCTGCCAATATGGGTGTGTGAGAAATGTTGGCAGTAGCTTCTTGTTGGTCATTGTTTCTTTCCAGGGATTTTTCTGGGTTCATTCTCTTCCATTTATTCTGGCTGCCATGTAAAGCCTATTGTGTGCTGAAAAATGGTATTGAACCCTACAACAACAACAACAACCGATTCAGTGACCTGTATCATATTGACTTTTGATATTTCTTTTCTTTCCATGACATCTTTCACAAAACAGATGGAAATAATGAACTCTTTATATGATTATATTATGTTCTCTAAAGAGTCATTTAATAGACGAAAGAAATTACTACAAAATCTTATTTTATGTGCACAAGTATCCCTTAGAAGAGATAGAGGAAAAATAATAGGAAATATTTCAAATTAAAAGCAGTAGTAACCTTACTCTTCAATAACTTCTCTTATTTCATGGAAAAAATATCATTAATGCATTATACATATTATTGATAACAATATTCCGTTTATTTTATTTTCATTTCTCTGGCAATATCTGGTTAATACATTGTTCTTTTAATGCAACAATTTAACATCAGTGTCTTTTCTGTAATTATTGTCATTTTGTGAATAAATCCTGATAACATTATCCTCCAAATCCATTGGAATATCATCAGTATTGAATTATTTATTTTGTCATTCCTCCGAGTCTTGACCAGCATATATATTCAATGTTCAGATGCTTGCTTTAGTCTTCTAATTCTGTTTGAAATAATTTCATTGATTGAAGTGTATCCAGCAGTTTATTATGACCTTTTGATGTATATCAATTCAGTGCCTAAATGAATTGTATATTTTCATCACAGACTGAAGATTACTAATAACCAGTAATTCATACCCCATTTGATTTTTTTTCCATGCAGACATATACGTATGCACATAAAGATTCATTAATCTTTAGATAAATACATGTATAGAGGTATTGGCACATCATATGTGTGTCATCAGGTTCTTTATTTTTCATGCAGACTATTCTTTTCTAGTGAAATTCTGCCATCCAAAACTGGCTGAATGCTTTAAATGTATTTACTTCTGTTCTTATTGATGCTACAGCTGACAATTAAAGTTTATACTAATCCCTCCATTCGAACCCTCCATCATTTTATATCCTTGTGCTCTCCTCTATTACCTTTTCAATGAGTCATATCATATTACTTATTTTTGATATTTCTTCTTTTTCATGACACTCTTCACAAGACAGGGCGTAAGTATTATCTCTTGATATCATTGTATTAGTTCTACTAAACAATCATTTAAGACAGAAGAAAAGAGTAGAAAGTTTGATTTGATGTGCCGAATTATTCCTAAGGAAATCGGAAAGGAAACATTAATGTAACAGATTCATAAGATTAAAACATCATGCATGTCTTTGATTTAACTGTTTCATTGATTATTTTTTCCTGTTTTATTAATCTACTTTTGTTACAGGTAGTTTAAAAGATTGACTGCTATCGTTATGACTTTTCTGATATATAACCATTCAATGCCTGATCATTTAGTGTATTTTAATCAATTACATGCTGAATATGACTAATAACCAGCAATTCATATTTATATACACATGTTCATCCATGCATGCATCAACGTCTGCACATAAGTATTCATAAAATTTAGATAAATATATATATACAAGTATACTCACATCATATGTGCGTCATCAAGTTCTTTATTTTACATATAGACTATTATATTTAGTGAAATATAGCCATAGAAACTAATTGTATTAAAGGAATATGCTTCTGTTTTTAAAGACCATATACCTGATAAGAAAAGTTGATACTATGCTAAACATTGGAGACCCAGAGCATACTATATCACTGTGTTCCTCTCTGTTACCCTTTGCACGGGGAGCCCAGAGTGACTGACTTGTCAAAAGTGCTCTGTTATGGATCACTGCCATCTCACCTCTCTCTGCATGGGTTCATGTCTCAGAGTCTGCCAAATTGGGTGTGTGAGAAATGTTGCCAATAGCTTTTTGTTGTTCAGTGTTTCTTTCCAGGAATTTTTCTAGCTTCTTCCTCCACCATTAATACTGACTGCCATGTAAAGCCTATTGTGTGCTAAAAAATGGCGTTGATCCCTACAACAACAAGAAGAAACCTTTCAATGACCTGTATCATATTGACTTTTGATATTTCTTTTATTTCCCTGACATCTTTCACAAAACAAATGGAAAGAATCGACTCTATATGATTGCATTATCTTCTCTAAAGAATCATTTAATAGACGGAAGAAATTAGTACAAAATCTTATTTTATGTGCAAAAAATCCCGTTATAAACAGAGCGGAAAAAAATAGGAAACATTTCAAATAGAAAACAGTCATAAACTTACTCTTCAATATATTCTCTAAATTCATGGAAAAGAGATGATTTATTCATTATTCCTATCTTTGATATTAATTTTCGTTTATTTTATTTTCATTTCTGTGACAAGATCTGTTTTATACATTGTGGTTCTTATTGCAATAATTTAACATCAGTGTGTTTTCATTCAGTGTTGTCTTTTTGTGAATATGTGCTGATAACATTATCCTCCAAATCCATTGGAATCTCATCAGTATGAAATATTTATTTTGTCATTACTCCGAGTCTGGACCAACATATATATCCAATGTTCATTTGCTTGCTTTAGTCTTCTAATTCTGTTTGAAGTTTATCTAGCAGTATTTTATGACCTTTTAATGAATATCAATTCAGTGCCTAAATGAATTGTATATTTTCGTCTCTCATGGTCTGAAGATGACTAATAACCAGAGATTCATACCCCAATTCATTGTTTAATCCATGAAGACATATACATATGCACATAAACATTCATTAATCTTTAGATAAATACATGTATAGAAGTACTGGCACATCATATGTGTGTCATCAAGTTCTTTATTTTTCATGCAGACTATTGTTTTTTAGTGAAATACTTCTATCCATAACTGGCTGAATGCTTTAAATGTATATACTTCTGTTCTTATGGATGTTACAGCTGACAATTAAAGTTGATACTATGCCCTCCATTCGAGCCCTACTTCATTTTATGTCCTTGTGTTCTCCTCTATTACCCTTTCAATGAGTCTGATGATATTACTAATTTTTGATATTTCTTCTTTTCCATGACACCCTTCACAAAATAGGGCGTAAGTATTATATCCTGATATAATTGTATTACTTCTACAAAACAATCATCTACTACAGAAGAAAAGAGTAGAAAGTTTGATTTGATGTGCAGAATTATTCCTGAGGAAATCGGAAAGGAAACATTAATGGAACAGATTCATCATATTAAAGGATTCTACATGACTTTCATTTAACTATTTCATTGTTTTTTTTTCCTGTTTTATTCATCTAATTTTGTTTCAGGTAGTTTAAAATTATTGACTGCTATCCAGCAGTTTGTTATGACTTTGCTGATATATATATATCCATTTAGTTCCTGATCATATAATGTATTTTTATCAATTACCTGCTGAATATGGCTAATAACCAGAAATTCATATTGATATACACATGTTCAGCCATGCATGCATCAACGTTTGCACATGAATATTCATAAATCTTCAGATAGATATATGTATTCAAGTATAGTCACATCAGATGTGCGTCATCAAGTTCTTTATTTTACATGCAGACCATTCTAGTTAGTGAAATATAGCAATATAATCTAATTGCATTAAAGGAATATACTGCTGTTATTATAGACCATATACCTGATAATAAAAGTTGATACTATAATAAACATTGGAGTCCCACATCACACTATATCATTGTGTTCCTCTCTATTACCCTTTGAATGGGGTGCCCGGAGTGACTGAGTTGTCAAAAGCGCTCTGTTATGGATCATTACCATCTCACCTCTCTCTGCATGGGTTCAAGTCTCAGAGTGTGCCAATTTGGGTGTGTGAGAAATGTTGCCAATAGCTTCTTGTTGGCCAGTGTTTCTTTGCAGGGATTTTTCTTGGTTCTCCCTCCACCATTAATACTGGCTGCCATGGAAAGCCTAATGTGTGCTTGAAAATAATGTTGAACCCTGCATCAACAACAATAAGCCTTTCAATAACCTGTTTCATATTGACTTTTAATATTTCTTTTCTTTCCATGACATCTTTCACAAAACAGACGGAAATAATGAACACTTTATGTGATTATATTATGTTCTCTAAAGAGTCATTTAATAGACGGAAGAAATTAGTACAGAATCTTACTTTATGTGCACAATTATCCCTTAGGACACATAGACGGAAAATAATAGCAAACACTTCAAATAGAAAACAGTCATAACCTTACTCTTCAATAACTTCTCTTATTTCATGGAAAAGATATCTTTAATGCATTATACATATTATTGATAATGATATTCCGTTTATTTTATTTTCATTTCTCTGGCAATACGTGGTTCATACATTGTTGTTCTAATGCAATAATTTAACATCAGTGTCTTTTCTTTAATGATTGTAATTTTGTGAATATGTCCTGATAACATTATCCTCCAAATCCATTGGAATATCATCAGTTTTTAATTATTGATTTTGTCATCACTCTGAGTCTGGACCAACATATTTATCGAATGTTCAGCTGCTTGCTTTAGTCTTCAAATTCTGTTTGAAATAATGTCATTCATTAAAGATTATCCAGCAGTTATTTTATGACCTTTTGATGTATATCAATTCAGTGCCTAAATGAATTGTATATTTTCATCACACACAGACTGAAGATTACTAATAACCAGAAATTCATACCCCATTTGATTTTTTCATCCATGCAGACATATACGTATTCACAGAAAGATTCATTGATCTTTAGATAAAATACATGTATAGAAGTATTGGCACATCATATGTGTGGCATCAAGTTCTTACTTTTTCATGCAGACTTCTTTTTTAGTGAAATTCTGCTTCCATTACTAGCTTAATTCTTTAAAAGTATATACTTCTGTTCTTACGGAAGTTACAGCTGACAAGTAAAGTTGATACTAAGCCATCCATTCGAACCCTACATCATTTTATATCCTTGTGTTCTCCTCTATTACCCTTTCAATGAGTCATATCATATTAATTACTTTTGATGTTTCTTCTTTTTCATGACACCCTTCACAAAACAGGGCGTAAGTATTATCTCTTGATATAATTGTATTACTTCTACTAAAACAATAATCAAATACAGAACAAAAGAGTAGAAAGTTTGGTTTGATGTGCAGAATTATTCATAAGGTGATCGGAAAGGAAACATTAATGGAACAGATTCGTAAGATTAAAACATTCTACTTGACTTTGATTTAACTGTTCCATTGTTTATTTTTTTCCTGTTTTATTCATCTAATTTTATTTCAGGTAGTTTAAAAGATTGACTGCTATCCAGCAGTATATTATGACTTTGCTGATATATAACCTTTCAATGCCTGATCATTTAGTGTATTTTAATCAATTACATGCTGAATATGACTAGTAACCAGAAATTCATATTTATATACACATGTTCATCCATGCATGCATCAACGTATGCACATAAGTATTCATAAAAATGTAGGTATATATATATGTATACAAGTATAGTCACATCATATATTCATCAATTTCTTTATTTTACATGCAGACTATTATATTTAGTAAAATATATCCATAGAAACTAATTCCATTAAAGGAATATGCTTCTGTTATTAAAGACCATATACCGGATCAGAAAAGTTGATAATATGCTAAACATTGGAGCCCCACAGCATACTATATCATTGTGTTCCTCTCTATTACCCTTTGAATGGGGTGCCCAGAGTGACTGAGTTGTCAAAAGCGCTCTGTTATAGATCACTGCCATCTCACCTCTCTCTGCATGGGTTCAAGTCTCAGAGTGTGCCAATTTGGGTTTGTGAGAAATGTTGCCAATAGCTTCTTGTTATTCATTGTTTCTTTCCAGGGATTTTTCTGTGTTCTTCCTCCACCATTAATACTGGCTGCCATGTAAAGCCTATTGTGTGCTAAACAATGGTGTTGAACCCTACAACAACAACAAGAAGCCTTTCAATGACCTGTATCATATTGACTTTTGATATTTCTTTTATTTCCCTGACATCCTTCACAAAACAGATGGAAAGAATGGACTCTTCATATGATTGTATTATGTTCTCTAAAGAGTCATTTAATAGACGGTAGAAATTAGTACAAAATCTTATTTAATGTAAAAAAAAATCCCTTTATAAAGAGAGGAAAAATAATAGGAAACATTTCAAATTGAAAACAGTGATAAGCTTACTCTTCAATAACTTCTCTAAATTCAAGGAACAGAGATGATTAATGCATTATACCTATCTTTGATATTAATTTTAGGTTTATTTTATTTTCATTTCTGTGGCAATATCTGTTTCATACATTGTTGTTCTTATGCAATAATTTAACATCAGTGACTTTTCTTTAATTATTGTCATTTTGTAAATATGTCCTGATAACATTATCCTCTAAATCCATGGGAATCTCATCAGTATTGAATTATTTATTTTCTCTTTACTCCGAGTCTGGACCAACATATATATCTAATGCTCAGTTGCTTCCTTTAGTTTTCTAATTCTGTTTGAAATAATGTCATTGATTGAAGTTTATCCTGCAGTATCTTATGACCTTTTGATGTATATCAATTCAGTGCCTAAATGAATTGTATATTTTCATCACTCACAGACTGAAGATGACTAATAACCATTCGAATGGAGGACATACTATCAACTTTCCTTGTCAGCTGTAAGATTCATGTTTTCATCCATGCAGACATACACATGCACATATAGATTCATTAATCTTTAGATAAATACATGTGTAGAAATCTTGTCATTCATGCAGACTATTTGTATAATATAGCCATCCTCAACTGGCTGAATGCTTTAAATGTATACAATTCTGTAATAATGAATGTTACATCTGGCAAGTAAAGTTGATAGTAAGCCCTCCATTCGAACCCTACATTATATTATATACTTGTGTTCTCTATTGCCCTTTCAATGAGTCAGATCGTATTACTTATTTTTCGATATTTCTCCTTTTTCATGACACCCTTCACGAAACAGTTAGTAAGTATTATCTTTTGATATAATTGTATTACTTCTACTAAACAATCATCTAAGATAGAACAAAAGAGTAGAAACTTTGATTTTATGTGCAGAATTATTCCTAAGGAAATCGGAAAGGAAACATTAATGGAACAGATTCATAAGATTAAAAATGCACTACTTTGATTTAAATATTTAATTGTTTATTTTATTTTCCTATTTTGTTCATCTAATTATTTTTGAGCTAGTTTAAAAGATTGAGTGCTATCCAGTGGTATATTAAGACTTTGCTGATATATATCCATTCAGTGCTTGATCTTATAGTGTATTTTTATCAATTACATGCTGAATATGGCTAATAATCATAAATGCATATTTAGATACACATGTTCATCCTTGCTTGCATGAACGTATTCACATAAATGTTCAGAAATCTTTAGATAAATATTTGTATACAAGTATAGTAACATTATATATGTGTCATCAAGTTCTTTATTTTGCATGCAGACTGTTTTAGTTGGTGAAATATAGGCATAGTAACTGTTTGCATTAAAGGAATATACTTCTGTTATTATAGACCATATACCTGATAAGTAAAGTTGATACTATGCTAAACATTGGAGCCCCAGAGCATATTATATCATTGTGTTGCTCTCTATTACCCTTTGAATAGGGAGCCCAGAGCGACTGAGTTGTCAAAAGCGCACTGTTTTGGACCAATACCATCTCATATCTCTTCATGGTTTTAAGTCTAAGAGCCTGCCAATTATGGTGCGTGAGATATGTTGCCAGTAGATTCTTATTTTTCAGCGTTTCTTTCCAATGATTTTTCTGGGTTTTTCCTCCAGCATTAATACTGGCTGCCATGTAAAGCCTATTGTGTGCTGAAAAATAGTGTTGTACCCTACAACAACAACAACAACAACCCCTTGAATGACCTGTATCATATTGACATTTGATATTTCTTTTCTTTCCATGACATCTTTAGAAAAACCGATGCAAATAATGAACTCTTTATATGATTATATTATGTTCTCTAAAGAGTCATTTAATAGATGGAAGAAATTACTACAGAATCTTATTTTATGTGCACAAATATCCCTTAGGACACATAGAGGAAACATTATAGGAAACGTTTTAAATAGAAAACAGTCATAAGCTTACTCTTCAATAACTTCTCTTGTTTCATGGAATAGATATTAATGCATTATACATATTATTGATAACAATATTCCGATTATTTTATTTTCATTTCTCTGGCAATATCTGGTTTATACATTGTTTTTCTAATGAAATAATTTAACATCAGTGTCTTTTCTTTAATTATTGTCATTTTGTGAATATGTCCTGATAACATTATCCTCCAAATCCATTGGAATATCATCAGTATTGAAATATTTATTTTGTCATTACTCCGAGTCTGGATCAACATATTTATCCAATGTTCAGTTGCTTGCTTTAGTCTTCTAATTCTGTTTGAAATAATGTCATTGATTGAAGTTTATGCAGCAGTATTTTTATGACCTTTTCATGTATATCAATTCAGTGCCTAAATGAATTGTATATTTTCATCACTCACAGACTGAATATTACTAATATCCAGAAATTCATACCCCATTTGATTTTTTCATCCATGCAGGCATATATTTATGCACATAAAGATTCATTAATCTTTAGATAAATACATGTATAGAAGTATTAGCACATCATATGTGTGTCATCAAGTTCTTTATTTTTTATGCAGACTATTCTTATCTTGTGAAAAAAGCCATCCATAACTGGCTGAATACTTTAAATATGTATAATTTTGTTCTAATGCATGTTACAGCTGACAAGTAAAGTTGATGGTAAGCCCTCCATTCGAACCCTACATCATTTTATATCCCTGCGTTCTCCTCTATTGCCCTTTCAATGAGTCATATCATATTACTGATTTTTGATATTTCTTCTTTTTCATGACTCTCTTCACAAAACAGGGCGTAAGTATTACCTCTTGATATCATTGTATTACTTCTACTACACAATCATCTAAGACAGAACAAACGAGTAGAAAGTTTCATTTGATGTTCAGTATTATTCCTAAGGAAATCGGAAACGTAACTTTAATGGAACAGATTCATAATATTAAAACATTCTACATGACTTTGATTTAACTGTTTCATTGTTTATTTTTTTTCTGTTTTATTCATCTAATTTTGCTTCAGGTTGTTTAAAAGATTGACTGCTATCCAGTAGTATATTATGACTTTGCTGATATATAACCATTCAATGTCTGATCATTTAGTGTATTTTAATCATTTACATGCTGAATATGACTAACAACCAGAAATTCATATTTATATACACATGTTCATCCATGCTTTCATCAACGTATTCACATAAGTATTCATAACAATTTAGGTAAATATATGTATAAAAGTATAGTCACATCATATGTGCGTCATCAAGATCTTTATTTTACATTCAGACTATTATAGTTAGTGAAATATAGCCATAGAAACTAATTGCATTAAAGGAATATGCTTCTGTTATTATAGACCATATACCTGATAAGAAAAGTTGATACTATAATAAACATTGGATCCTCACAGCATACTATATCATTGTGTTCCTCTCTATTACCCTTTGAATGGGGTGCCCAGAGTGACTGAGTTGTCAAAAGTACTCTGTTATGGATCACTGCCATCTCACCTCTCTCTGCATGGGTTCAAGTCTCAGAGTGTGCCAATTTGGGTGTGTGAGAAATGTTGCCTATAGCTTCTTGTTGTTCAGTGTTTCTTTTCAGGGATTTTTCTGGGTTCTTCCTCAACTATTAATACTGGCTGCCATGTAAAGCCTATGGTGTGCTAAAAAATGGCGTTGAACCCTACAACAACAAGAAAAAGCCTTTCAATGACCTGTATCATATTGACTTTTGACATTTCTTTTCTTTCCATGACATCATTCCCAAAAGAGATTGAAAGAATGGACTCTGTATATGATTGTATTGTGTTCTTTAAAGAATCATTTAATAGATGGAAAAAATTAGTACAAGATCTTATTTGATGTGCCAAAAAAAACCTTTATAAACGGAGAGGAAAAATAATAGGAAACATTTAAAATAGAAAACAGTCATAACCTCACTCTTTAATAACTTCTCGAAATTCATCGAGAAGAGATGATTAATGCATTATACATATCTTTGATATTAATTTTCCGTTTCTTTTATTTTCATTTCTGTGGCAATATCTGTTTCATACATTGTTGTTCTTATGCAATAATTTAACATCAGTGTATTTTATTGAAGTACTCTCATTTTGTGGATATGTCCTAATAACATTATCCTCCAAATCCATTGGAATCTCATCAGTATTAAATTATTTATTTTGTCATTACTCCGAGTCTGGACCAACAGATATATCCAATGTTCAGCTGCTTGCTTTAGTCTTCTAATTCTGTTTGAAATAATGTCATTGATTAAAGTTTATCCAGCAGTATTTTATGACCTTTTTATGAATATCAATTCATTGCCTAAATGAATTGTATATTTTCGTCTCTCACAGACTAAAGATGACTAATAACCAGAAATTCATACCCCAATTCATTTTTTTCATCCATGCAGACATATACGTATGTATATAAAGATTCATTAATCTTTAGATAAATACATGTATAGAAGTACTGGCACATCATATGTGTCATTAAGTTCTTTATTTTTCATGCAGACTATTCGCTTTAGTTAAATAGTGCCATCCATAACTGGCTAAATGCTTTAAATGTAGATACTTCTGTTCTTTTGGATGTTACAGATGACAAGTGAAGTTGATACTAAGCCCTCTATTCGAGCCCTACTTCATATTATAACCTTGTGTTCTCCTCTATTACCCTTTCAATGAGTCATATATCTTATTACTGATTTTTGATATTTCTTCTTTTTCACGACACCCTTTACAAAACAGAGCGTAAGTATTTTGATATAATTGTATTACTTCTACTACACAATCATCTAAGACAGAACAAAAGAGTAGAAAGTTTGATTTGATGTGTAGAATTATTCCTAAGGAAATCGGAAAGGAAACATTAATGGAAAAGATTCATATGATTAAAGCATTCTACATACTTTCATTTAACTATTTCATTGTTTCTTTATTTCCTGTTTTATTCATCTAATTTTGTTTTAGGCAGATTAAAATGATTGTCTGCTCTCCAGCAGTTTGTTATTACTTTGCTGATATATATCCATTCAGTGCCTGATCATATAGTGTATTTGTATCAATTACATGCTGAATATGGCTAATAACCAGAAATTCATATTTATATACACATGTTCAGCCATGCATGCATCAACGTTTGCACATAAATATTCATAAATCTTTAGATAAATATATATATACAAGTTTAGTCACATCAGATGTGCGTCATCAAGTTCTTTTTTTTACATGAAAGCTATTATAGTTAGTGAAATATAGCCATAGAAACTAATTGCATTAAAGGAATATGCTTCTGTTATTATAGACCATATACCTTTTAAGACAAGTTGATACTATGCTAAAGATTGGAGCCCCACAGCATACTATATCATTTGTGTTCCTCTCTGTTACCCTTTGAATGGGGAGCCCAGAGTGACTGACTTGTCCAGAGCGCTCTGTTATGGAACACTGCCATCTCACCTGTCTCTGCAGGGGTTCAAATCTCAGAGTGTGCCAATTTGGGTGTGTGAGAAATGTTGCCAATAGCTTCTTGTTGTTCAGCGTTTCTTTCCAGGGATTTTTCTTTCTTCTTCCTCCACCATTAATACTGGTTGCCGTCTAAAGCCTATTGTGTGTTAAAAAAAGCCTTTCAATGACCTGTATCATATTGACTTTTGATATTTCTTTAATTTCCCTGACATCTTTCACAAAACAGATGGAAAGAATTACTCTTTATATGATTGTATAATGTTCTCTAAAGAATCATTTAATAGACGGAAGACATTAGTACAAAATCTTATTTTATGTGCAAAAAGATCCCTTTATAAACAGAGGAAAAATAATAGGAAACATTTCAAATAGAAAACAGTCATTACCTTACTCTTCAATAACTTCTCTACATTCATGGAAAAGAGGTGATTAATGCATTATACCTATCTTTGATATTAATTTTCTGTTGATTTTATTTTCATTTCTGTGGCAATATC
This sequence comes from Unio delphinus, assembly GCA_029339505.1. Lineage (NCBI taxonomy): Eukaryota > Metazoa > Mollusca > Bivalvia > Unionida > Unionidae > Unio > Unio delphinus. Next base: position 810,911 of record JAQISU010000226.1, read on the forward strand.
TGTTTCATATATTGTTGTTCTAATGCAATAATTTAACATCAGTGTCTTTTCTTTAAGTATTGTCATTTTGTAAATATATCCTGATAACATTATCCTCCAAATCCATTGGAATCTCATCAGTATTAAAGTATTTATTTTCTCTTTACTCCGAGTCTGGACCAACATATATATCCAATGTTCAGTTGCTTCCTTTAGTCTTCTAATTCTGTTTGAAATAATGTCATTGATTGAAGTTTATCCTGCAGTATCTTATGACCTTTTGATATATATGAATTCAGTGCCTAAATGAATTGTATATTTTCATCACTCACAGAGTGAAGATAACTAATAACCATTCGAATTGAGGGCTTAGTATCAACCTTACTTATCAGCTGTAAGATTCATTTTTTGGTCCATGCAGACATACGCATGCACATAAAGATTCATTAATCTTTAGATAAATACATGTGTAGAAGTCTTGGAATTCATGCAGACTATTTGTAAAATATAGCCATCCTTAACTGGCTGAATGCTGTGAATGTATTCACTTCTGTAATAATGAATGTTACATCTGGCAAGTAAAGTTGATACTAAGCCCTTCATTCCAATACTGCATTATATTATATACTTGTGTTCTCCTCTGTTACCCTTTCAATGAGTCATATGGTATTACTGATTTTTTATATTTCTTCTTTTTCATGACTCCCTTCACAAAACAGTTTGTAAGTATTACCTCTTGATATAATTGTATTACTTATAATAACAATAGTCCAAGACAGAAGAAAAGAGTAGAAAGTTTGATTTTATGTGCAGAATTATTCCTAAGGAAATCGGAAAGGAAACATTAATGGAACAGATTCATAAGATTAAAGGATTATGCACGACTTTGATTTAACTGTTTCATTGTTTATTTTATTTTCCTATTTTATTCATCTAATTATGTTTGAGCTAGTTTAAAAGATTGAGTGCTGTCCAGCGGTATATTATGACTTTGCTGATATATATCCATTCAGTTCTTGATCATATAGTGTATTTTTGTCAATTACATGCTGAATATGACTAATAACCATAAATTCATATTGAGATACACATGTTCATCCTTGTATTCATGAACATATGCACATAATTGTTCAGAAATCTTTAGATAAATATATGTATAAAAGTATAGTAACATCATATATGTGTCATAAAGTTCTTTATTTTCCATGCAGACTGTTATAGTTAGTGAAATATAGGCATAAAAACTGTTTCCATTAAAGGAATATACTTCTGTTATTATATACCATATACCTGAGAAGTAAAGTTGATAATATGCTAAACATTGGAGCCCCAAAGCATACTATATCATTGTGTTCCTCTCTATTACCCTTTAAATGGGGAGACCAGAGTGACTAAGTTGTCAAAAGTACTCTGTTATATAGATCACTTCCATCTCAACTCTGTCTGCATGAGATCAAGTCTCAGAGTGTGCCAATTTGGTTGTCTGAGAAATGTTGCAAGTAGCTACTTGTTCGTCAGTGTTTCTTTCCTGGGATTTTTCTGGGTTCTTCCTCCACCATTAATACTGGCTGCCATGTAAAGCCTTTTGTGTGCTGAAAAATGGTATTGAACCTACAACAACTACAATAAGCCTTTCAATGACCTGTATCATAATTGACTTTTGATATTTCTTTTCTTCCCATGACATCTTTCACAAAACAGATGGAAAGAATGGACTCTTTATATGATTATATTATGTTCTCTAAAGAGTCATTTAATAGATGGAAGAAATTTGTACAAAATCTTATTTTATGTGCAAAAATAACCCTTAGGACACATGGAGGTAATATAATAGGAAACATTTAAAATAGAAAACAGTCATAACCTTACCCTTCAATAACTTCTCTTAAGTCATGGACCTGAGCTGATTAATGCATTATACATCTCTTTGATAATTATATTCCGTTTATTGTATTTTCATTTCTGTGGCATTATCTGGTTCATACATTGTTGTTCTAATGCAATAATTTAACATCAGTGTTTTTTCTTTAATTATTGTCATTTTGCGAATATGTCCTGAAAACAATATCCTCCAATAAGTTGGAATCTCATCAGTATTCAATTATTTATTTTGCCATTACACCGTGTCTGGCCCAACATTATGTATCCAATGTTCAGTTGCTTGCTTTAGTATTTTGATTCTGTTTGAAATAGTGTCATTGAGTGAATTATATCCAGCATTATTTTATGACCTTTTGATGTATGTCAATTCAGTGCCTAAATGAATTGTATATTTTCATCACTCACCGATTTAAGATGACTAATAACCAGAAATTCATACCCCAATTTATTTTTTCATCCATGCAGACATATACATTTCACATGAAAATTCATTAATCTTTAGATAAATACATGTATAGAAGTATTGGCACATCATATGTGTGTCTTCAAGTTCTTTATTTTTCATGCAGACGTTTCTTTTTAGTGAAATACTGCCATCCATAACTGGCTAAATGCTTTAAATGTATATACTTCTGTTCTTATGGATGTTACATCTTACAAGTAAAGTTGATACTATGCCCAACATTCGATCCCTACATCATATTATATCCTTGTGTTCTCCTCTGTTACCCTTTCAATGAGTCATATCGTATTACTGATTTTTGATATTTCTTCTTTTTCATGATACCCTTCACAAAATTGTTTGTTAGTATTATCTGTTCATATAATTGTATTACTTATACTAAACAATCATCTAAGACAGAAGAAAGGTCTAGAAAGGTTGATTTCATGTGCAGAATTCTTCTTAATGAAATCGGAAAGGAAACATTAATGGAACAGATTCATAAGTTTAAAGCGTTCTGCACGACTTTGATTTAACTATTTCATTGTTTATTTTATATTCCTATTTTATTCATCTAATTTTCTTTGAGGTAGTTTTAAAGATTGAGTGCTATCGAGTGGTATATTATGACTTTGCTGATATAGATCCATTCACTGCCTGATCATATAGTGTATATTTGTATCAGTCACATGCTGAATATGACTAATAACCATTAATACATATTGAGATACACATGTTCATGCATGCATCCATGAACGGATACACATAAATATTCATAAATCTTTAGTAAAATATAACCATCCATAGCTGGCTGAATGCTTCAAATGTATATACTTCTGTTCTTATGGATGATACAACTGACAAGTAAAGTTGATACTAAGCCATCCATTTGAACCCTCCATCATTTTATATCCTTGTGTTCTCCTCTATTACCCTTTCAATGAGTCATATCATATTACTGATTTTTGATCTTTTTTCTTTTTCATGACACTCTTCACATGACAGTGTGTAAGTATTATCTCTTGATATAATTCTAATACATCTACTAAACAATCATTTAAGACAGAAGAAAAGAGTAGAACGTTTGATTTGATGTGCCGAATTATTCCTATGGAAATCTGAAAGGAAACATTAATGGAACAGATACATAAGATTAAATTATTATACATGTCGTTCATTTAACTGTTTCATTGTTTATTTTTCCTGTTTTATTCATCTAATTTTGTTTCAGGTAGTTTAACAGATTGACTGCTATCCAGCAGTATATTATGACTTTGCTGATATATAACCATTCATTGCCTGATCATTTAGTGTTTTTAATCAATTACATGCTGAATATGACTAATAACCAGAAATTCATATTTATATACAGATGTTCATCCATGCATGCATCAACGTCTGCACATAAGTATTCATTATTCTTTCGATAAATATATGTATACAAGTATAGTCACATCATATGTGCGTCATCAAGCTCTTTATTTTACATGTAGACTATTCTAGTTAGTGAAATATAGCCATAGAAACTAATTTCATTAAAGGAATATGCTTCTGTTTTTAAAGCCCTTATACCTGATAAGAAAAGTTGATACTATGCTAAACATTGGAGACCCACAGCATACTATATCATTCTGTTCCTCTCTATTACCCTTTGCATGGGGAGCCCAGAGTGACTGAGTTGTCAAAAGCGCTCTGTTATGGATCACTACCATCTCAACTCTGTCTGCATTGTCTCAAGTCTCAGAGTCTGCCAATTTGGGTGTGTGAGAAATGTTGCCAGTAACTTCTTGTTGGTCAGTGTTTCTTTCCAGGGATTTTAATGGCTTTTTCCTCCACCATTAATTCTGGCTGCGATGTAAAGCCTATTGTGTGCTGAAAACTGGTGTTGAACCTAACAACAACAACAACAACTTTCAATGACCCGTATCATATTGACTTTTGATATTTCTTTTCTTTCCATGACATCTTTCACAAAACAAATGGATAGAATGGACTCTTTATATGACTGTATTATGTTCTCTAAAGAGTCATTTAATAAATGGAGGAAATTAGTACAAAATCTTTTTTTATGTGCAAAAATATCCCTTAGGACACAGAGAGGAAAAATAATAGGAAACATCTCAAATAGAAACCAGTGATAACCTTACTCTTCAATAACTTCTCTTTATTCATGGAACACAGATGATTAATACATTATACATATCTTTGATAATAATATTCCAGTTATTGTGTTTTCATTTTTGTGGCAATATCTGGTTCATACATTGTTGTTCTAATGCAACATTTTAACATCAGTGTCTTTTCTTTAATTATTGTCATTTTATGAATATGTCCTGATAACATTATCCTCCAAATCCATTGGAATCTCATCAGTATTGAATTATTTATTTTGTCATTTCTCCGAGTCTGGACCAAAATATTTATCCAATGTTCAGTTGCTTGCTTTTGTCTTCTAATTGTGTTTGAAATAATGTAATTGATAGAAGTTTATCCAGCAGTATTTTATGACCTGTTGATCTATATCAATTCAGTGCCAAAATCAAATGTATCTTTTCATCACTCACATAGGACCAACATATATATCCAATGTTCAGTTGCTTCCTTTAGTCTTCTAATTTTGTTTGAAATAATGTCATTATTGAAGTTTATCCTGCAGTATCTTATGACCTTTTGATGTATATCAATTCAGTGCATAAATGAATTGTATATATTCATCACTCACAGACTGAAGATGACTAATAACCATTCGAATTGAGGGCTTAGTATCGACTTTGCTTATCAGCTGTCAGATTCATTTTTTTATCCATTCAGACATACGCATGCACATAAGGATTCATTAATCTTTAGATAAATACATGTGTAGAAGTCTTGGCATTCATGGAGACTATTTGTAAAATATAGCCATCCTTAACTGGCTGAATGCTTTAAATGTATTCACTTCTGTAATAATGAATGTTACATCTGGCAAGTAAAGTTGATACTAAGCCCTCCATCCGAATACTACGTTATATTATTATATACTTGTGTTCTCCTCTATTACCCTTTCAATGAGTCATATGGTATTACTGATTTTTTATATTACTTCTTTTTCATGACACCCTTCACAAAACAGTTTGTAAGTATTATCTCTTGATATAATTGTATTATACTAAACAATAATCGAAGACAGAAGATAAGAGTAGAACGTTTGATTTTATGTTCAGAAATATTCCTAAATAAATTGGAAAGGAAACATTAATGGAACAGATTCATAAGATTAAAGGATTATGCACGACTTTGATTTAACTGTTTCATTGTTTTTTTATTTTCCTATTTTATTCATCTAATTATGTTTGAGCTAGTTTAAAAGATTGAGTGCTATCCAGCGGTATATTATGACTTGAGCTGATATATATCCATTCAGTTCTTGATCATATAGTGTATTTTTATCAATTACATGCTGAATATGACTAATAACCATAAATTCATATTCAGATACACATGTTCAACCTTGCATTCATGAAGATATGCACATAATTGTTCAGACAACTTTAGATAAATATATGTATAAAAGTATAGTAACATCATATATGTGTCATCAAGTTCTTTATTTTGGATGCAGACTGTTCTAGCTAGTGAAATATAGGCATAGATACTGTTTCCATTAAAGGAATATACTTCTGTTATTGTATACCATATACCTGAGAAGTAAAGTTGATAATATGCTAAACATTGGAGCCCCAATGCATACTATATCATTGTGTTGCTCTCTATTACCCTTTGAATGGGGAGCCCAGAGCGACTGAGTTGTTTAAGAGCGCTCTGTTATGGATCACTGCCATCTCAACTCTCTCTGCATGGGTTCAAGTCTCAGAGTGTGCCAATTATGGTGCGGGAGAAATGTTGCCAGTAGCTTCTTCTTTTCCAGTGTTTCTTTCCAGGGATTTTTCTGTGTCCTTCCTCCACCATTAATACTGGCTGCCATGTAAAGCTTATTGTGTGCTGAAAAATGGTGTTGAACCCTACAACAACAACAACAACAAACCATTCAATGACCTGTATCATATTGACTTTTGATATGTATTTTCTTTCCATGACATCTTTCACAAAACTGATGGAAATAATGAACTCTTTATATGATTATATTATGTTCTCTAAAGAGTCATTTAATACACGGAAGAAATTACTACAAAATCTTATTTTATGTGCACAAATATCCCTTAGGACACATGGAGGAAAAATAATATGAAACATTTCAAATCGAAAACAGTCATAACCTTACTCTTCAATAACATCTCTTTTTTCATGGAAAAGATATCATTAATGCATTATACATATTATTGATAATAATTTTCCGTTTATTTTATTTTCATTTCTGTGGCAATATCTGTTTCATACATTGTTGTTCTAATGCAATAATTTAACATCAGTGTCTTTTCTTTAATTATTGTCATTTTGAGAAGATGTCCTGATAACAATATCATCTAACAAACTGGAATCAAATCAGTATTAAATTATTTATTTTGTCATTACTCCGAGTCTGGACCAACATTATGTATCCAATGTTCAGTTGCTTGCTTTAGTCTTCTGATTCTGTTTGAAATAGTGTCATTGAGTTAAGTATATCCAGCATTAATTTATGACCTTTTGATGTATGTCAATTCAGTGCCTAAATGAATTGTATATCTTCATCACTCACCGATTTAAGATGACTAATAACCAGAAATTCATACCCCAGTTTTTTTTGTCATCCATGCAGACATATACATTTCACATGAAGATTCATTAATCTTTAGATAAATACATGTATAGAAATATTGGTACATCATATGTGTGTCATCAAGTTCTTTATTTTTCATGTAGACTATTCTTTTTAGTGAAATACTGCCATCCATAACTGGCTAAATGCTTTAAATGTATATACTTCTGTTCTGATGGATGTTACATCTTACAAGTAAAGTTGATACTACGCCCAACATTGGAACCCTACATCATATATATCCTTGTGTTCTCTATTACCCTTTCAATGAGTCATATCGTATTACTGATTTTTGATATTTCTTCTTTTTCATGACACCCTTCACAAAACAGTTTGTTAGTATTATCTGTTCATACAATTGTATTACTTATACTAAACAATGATCTAAGACAGATTAAAGGACTAGAAAGTTTGATTTCATGTGTAGAATTCTTCTTAATGAAATCGGAAATGAAACATTAATGGAACAGATTCATAAGATTTAAGCATTCTACACGACTTTGATTTAACTATTTCATTGTTTATTTTATTTTCCTATTTTATTCATCTAACTTTCTTTGAGGTAGTTTTAAAGACTGAGTGCTATCGAGTGGTATATTATGACTTTGCTGATATATATCCATTCAGTGCCTGATTATATAGTGTATTTTTATCAATCACATGCTGAATATGACTATTAACCAGAAATTCATATTTATATACACATGTTTATGCATGCATGCATGAACGTATGCACATAAATAGTCTTAAATCTTTAGTAAAATATAGCCATCCATAACTGGCTGAATGCTTCAAATGTATATGCTTCTGTTCTTATGGATGTTAAAACTGACAAGTAAAGTTGATACTAAGCCCTCCATTCGAACCCTACATCATATTATATCCTTGTGGTCTCCTTTATTACCCTTTTAATGAGTCATATCGTATTTCTGATTTTTGATATTTCTTCTTTTTCATGATACCCTTCACAAAACAGCTGGTAAGTACTATCTCTTGATATAATTGTATTATTTCTTCCTAACAATCATCTAAGACAGAACAAACGAGTGCAAAGTTTGATTTGATCTGCGGAATTATTCCTAAGGAAATTCTAAAGGAAACATTAATGGAGCAGAGCCATAAGATTAATGCATTCTACATGACTTTGATTCAACTATTTCATTGGTTTTTTCTCTATTTTTTTCATCTAATTTTGTTTGAGGTTCTTTAAAAGATTGACTGCTATCCAGCAGTATATTATGACTTTGCTGATATATATCCATTCAGTTCCTGATCATATAGTGTTTCATTTATGTGCAGAATTATTTCTAAGGAAATCTGAAGGGAAACATTAATGGAACAGATTCATCATATTAATGCATTCTACTCGACTTTGATACAACTATTTCGTTGTTTATTTTATTTTCCTATTTTATTCTTCTAATTTTATTTGAGGGAATTTAAAAGATTGAGCGCTATCCAGCATGACTTTGCTGATATATATCCATTCAGTGCCTGATCATATATTGTATTTTTATCAATTACCTGCTGAAAAAGACTAATAACCAGAAATTCATATTGATATACACATGTTCATCCACGCATGCATGAACGTGTGCACATAAATATTCATAAATCTTTTGATAAATATATGTATACAAGTATAGTCACATCATATGTGCGTCATCAAGTTTTTTATTTTACATGCAGACTATTCTAGTTAGTGAAATATAGCCATAGTAACTTATTGCATTAAAGGAATGTACTTCGGTTATTATAGGTCATATACCTGATAAGTAATGTTGATGCTATGCTAAACATTGGAGCCCCACAGCATACTATATCATTGTGTTTCTCTCTATTACCCTTTGAATGGGCAGCCCAGAGTGACTGAGTTGTCAAAAGCACTCTGTTTTGAATCATTACCATCTCACCTGTCTCTGCATGGGTTCAAGTCTCTGAGTCTGCCAATTTGGGTGTGTGAGGTATGTTGCCAGTAGGTTCTTGTTGGTCAGTATTTCTCTCCAGTGATTTTTCGTTCTTCTTCCTTCATTAATACTTGCTGCCATGTAAAGCGTATTGTGTGCTGAAAAATGGCGTTGAACCCTACAACAACATCAATAAGCCTTTTTATGACCTGTTTCTCATTGACTTTTGATATTTCTTTTATTTCCATGACTACTTTCACAAAACAAATGGAAAGAATGGAGTCTTTATATGATTGTATTATGTTCTCTAAAGAGTCCTTTAATAGATGGAAGAAATTAGTACAAAATCTTATTTTATGTGCACGAAATCCCTTAGGAAACAGAGTGGAAAAGTAATTGGGAACATTTTAAAAGAATTGTCATGACCTTACTCTTCAATTACTTCTCTTAATTCATGGAACAGAGATTATTAATGCATTATTCATATGTTTGATATTAATATTCCGTTTATTTTATTTTATTTTCTGTGGCAATATCCGGTTCATACATTGTTGTTCTTATGCAACTATTAAACATCAGTGTCTTTTCTTTCAATAATGTCATTTGTGAATATGTCCCGATAACATTATCCTCCAAATCCATTGGAATCTCATCAGGGTTGAATTATTTATTTTGTCATTATTCTGAGTCTGGACCAACAATTATATATATATCCAATGTTCAGTTGCTTGCTTTATTCTTCTAATTCTGTTTGAAATAATATCATTGATTGAAGTTTATCCATCAGCATGTTATGACCTTTTGATGTATGTCAACTCAGTGCCTAAATGAATTCTATATTTTCATTAATCACAGACTGAAGTGGCTAATAACGATTCGAATATAGGGCTTAGTATCAACTTTACTTATCAGCTGTAAGATTAATTTTTACATCCATGCAGACATATACGCATGAACATAAAGATTCATTAATCTTTAGATAAATACATGTATAGGAGTATTGGCATTCATGCAGACTATTCGTTTTAGTAATATATAGCCATCCATAACTCGCTGAATAGTTTAGATGTGTATACTTCTGTAATAATGAATGTTACAGCTGAGAAGTAAAGTTGATACTAAGCCATCCATTCGAACCCTCCATCATGTTATATCCTTGTGTTCTCCTCTATTACCCTTTCATCGAGTCATATTATATTACTGATTTTTGAAATTTCTTCTTTTTCATGACACCCTTCACAAAACAGATTGTAAGTATTATCTCTTAATATAATTGTATTACTTCTACTAAACAATCATGTAAGACAGAAGAATAGAGTAGAAAGTTTGATTTTATGTGCAGAATTATTCCTAAGGAAATCGGAAAGAAAACATTAATGGAACAGATTCAAAAGATTAAAGAATTCTACACGACCTTGATTTAACTGTTTCATTGTTTATTTTATTTTCCTCTTTTATTCATCTAATTTTGTTTGAGGTAGTTTAAAAGATTTGAGTGCTATCCAGCAGTATCTTATGACATTGCTGATATATATCCATACAAGCCTTATCATATAGTGTATTTTTTATCAATTCCATGCTGAATATGACGAATAACCAGAAATTCATATTTATATACACATGTTCATCCATTCATGCAAGAACGTAAGCACATAAATATTCATAAATCTTTAGATAAATAGATGTTTACAAGTATAGTCACATCATATCTGTGTCATCAAGTTCTTTATTTTACATGCAGACTATTCTAGTTAGTTAAATATAGGCATTGAAACAGATTGCATTAAAGGAATATTCTTCTGTCATTATAGACCATATACCTGATAAGTAAAGTTGATACTATACCAAAATTTGGAGTCCCACAGCATACTATATCATTGTGTTCCACTCTATTATCCTTTGAATCGGGAACCCAGAGTGACTGAGTTGTCAAAAGCGCTCTGTTATGGATCACTGCCATCTCAACTCTGTCTGCATGGGTTCAAGTCTCAATGTCTGCCAATTTGGGTGTGTGAGAAATTCTGCCAGTAGCTTCTTGTTGGTCGGTGTTTCTTGCCAGTGATTTTTCTGGCTTCTTCTGCCATATAAAGCCTATTGTGTGCTGAAAATGGTGTTGAACCCTACAACAACGCCAACAACAACACTAAAAAAAGTCATAACCTCACTCTTCAATAACTTCTCTTTATTCATGGAAAAGAGATGATAAATGCATTATACATCTCTTTGATATTAATCTTCCGTTTATTTTATTTTCATTTCTGTGGCAAGATCTGTTACATACATTGTTGTTCTAATGCAATAATTTAACATCATTGTCTTTTCTTTAAGTATTGTCATTTTGTGAATATGTCCAATTAGTATTATCCTGCAAATGCATTCGAATCGAATCAGTATTGAATTATTTTTTTTCATTACTCCGAGTCTGGACCAACATATATATCCAATGTTCTGTTGCTTGCTTTAGTCTTCTAATTCTGTTTGATATAATGTCATTGATTGATGTTTATCCAGCAGTATTTTATGACCTTTTGATTTATATCAATTCAGTGCCTAAAGTAATTGTATATATCATCACTCACAGATTGAAGATGACTAATAACCAGAAATTCATACCAATATTCATTTTTTCATCCAGGCAGACATATACGTATGCACATAAAGATTCATTAATCTTTAGATCCATGTATAGAAATTTTGGCACATCATATGTGTGTCATCAAGTTCTTTATTTTTCATGCAGACTATTCTTTAAAGTGAAATACTGCCATTGATAACTGGCTGAATGCTTTAAATGTATATACTTCTGTTCTAATGGATGTTACAGCTGACAAGTAAAGTTGATACTAAGCCCTCCATTCGAACCCTACATCATATTATATTCTTCTGTTCTCCTTTATTACCCTTTCAATGAGTCATATCGTATTAAGGATTTTTTATATTTATTCTTTTTCATGATACCCTTCACAAAACAGCTGGTAAGTATCATCTCTTGATATAGTAGTATTACTTCTACTCAACAATCATCTAAGACAGAACAAACGAGTACACAGTTTGATTTTATGTGCAGAATTATTCCTAAGGTAATCTGAAAGGAAATATTAATGGAGCGGAGCCATAAGAGTAATGCATTCTATATGACTTTGAATTAAATATTTCATTGTTATTTTTTTTCCCACTATTTTATTCATCTAATTTTGTTTGAGGTAGTTTAAAAGATAGACTGCTATCCAGCAGTACATTATGACGTTGCTGATATATATCCATTCAGTGTCTGATCATATAGTATATTTTTATCAATTACATGCTGAATATGACTAATAACCAGGAATTCATATTTATATACACATGTTCATCCATGCATTCATGAACGTTTGCACATAAATATTCATAAATCTTTAGATAAATATATGTATACAAGTATAGTCACATCATATGTGCGTCATCAAGTTCTTTATTTTACATGTAGGCTATTCTTGTTAGTGAAAAATAGCTATAGTAACTTGTTGCATTTAGGAATGTACTTCTGTTATTATAGGCCATATACCTGATAAGTAAAGTTGATACTATGCTAAACATTGGAGCCCCAGAGCATATTATATCATTGTGTTCCTCTCTATTACCCTTTGTTGTCAAAACCACTTTATTATGGATCATTGCCATCTCACCTCTCTGCATGGGTTCAAGTCTGAGAGTCTGCCAATTTGGGTGTGTTAGGAATGTTGCCAGCAGGTTCTTGTTGGTCAGTGTTTCTCTCCGGGGATTTTTCTGGCTTCTTCCTCTACCGTTAATGCTGGCTGCCATATAAAACCTATTATGTACTTAAAAATGGCGTTGAATCCTACAACAACAACAATAAACCTTTCTATGAAATGTTTCATATTGACTTTTAATATTTCTTTTATTTCCGTGACATCTTTCACAATACAGATGGAAAAAATGGATTCTTTATATGACTGTATTATGTTCTCTTGAGAGACATTTAATAGACGGAAGAAATTAGTACAAAATCTTATTTTATGTGCAAACAAATCCCCTTAGGAAACAGAGTGGAAATGTAACAGGAAACATTTTAAAAAGAAACGTCATCACCGTACTCTTCAATAACTTCTCTTAATTCTTGGAACAGAGATTATTAATGCATTATACATATCTTTGATATTAATATTCGGTTTATTTTATTTTATTTTCTGTGGCAATATCTGGTTCATACATTGTTGTTCTTATGCAACAATTAAACATTAGTGTCGTTTCTTTCGTTAATGTCATTTTGTTAATATGTCCCGATAAAATTATCCTGCAAATCCATTGGAATCTCATCAGTATTGAATTATTTATTGTGTCATTATTCTGAGTCTGGACCAACATATATATATATCCAATGTCCAGTTGCTTGCTTTATTCTTCTAAATCTGTTTGAAATGTCATTGATTGAAGTTGATCCAGCAGTATATTATGACCTTTTGAAGTATATCAATTTAGTGCGTAAATGAATTCTATATTTTCGTCAATCACAGACTGAAGATGACTAATAACGATTCGAATGGATGGATTATTATCAACGTTACTTGTCAGTCGTCAGATTCATTTTTTCATCCATGCAGACATATACGCATTCACATAAAGATCCATTAATCTTTAGATAAATACATGTATAGGAGTATTGGCATTCATGCATATTATTCTTTTTAGTAATATATAGCCATCCATATCTGGCTGAATGCTTTAAATGTATATAATTCTGTAATAATGAATGTTACATCTGAGAAGTAAAGTTGATACTAAGCCCTCCATTCGAACCCTACATTATATTATAACCTTGTGTTTTACTCTATTACCCTTTCAATGAGTCATATCGTATTACTGATTTTGATATTTCCTTTTCATGACATCCTTCCCAAAACAGAGAGTAAGTATTATCTCTTGATATCATTGTATTACTTCTACTAAACAATCATCTAAGACAGAACAAAAGAGTAGAAAGTTTGATTTATGTACAGAATTATTTCTAAGGAAACCTGAATGGAAACATTTATGGAACAGATTCATCAAATTAAAGCATTCTACACGACTTTGATTCAACTATTTTATAGTTTATTTTTTTAAATCTATTTTATTCATCTAATTTTGTTTGAGGTAGTTCAAATGATTGACTGCTATCCAGCAGTATATTATGACTTTGCTGATATATATCTACTCAGTGCCTGATCATATAGTGTAAAATTACACAATCAATTACATGCTGAATATGACTAATAACCAAAAATTCATATTTATATACATATTTTCATCCATCCATGCATGAACGTATGCACATAAATATTCATAAATCTTTAGATACATATATGTATACAAGTATAGTCACTTCACATGCGCGTCATCAGGTTCTTTATTTTACATGCAGACTATTCTAGTTAGTGAAATATTGCCATTGAAACTAATTGCATTAAAAGAATATACTTCTTTTATTATAGGCCATATACCTGATAATAACGTTGATTCTATGCTAAACATTGGAGCCCCACAGCATACTATATCATTATGTTCCTCTCTATTACCCTTTGAATGAGTTTCCCAGGGTGACTGAGTTGTCAAAAGCGCTCTTTTATGGATCAATGCCATCTCACCTCTCTCTGCATTTGTTCATGTCTCAGAGTCTGCCAATTTGGGTGTGTGAGAAATGTTGCCAGTAGGTTCTTGTTGGTCAGTGTCTCTTTCCAGTGATGTTTCTGGCTTCTTCCTCCACCATTAATACTGGCTGCCATGTAAAGCCTATTGTGTGCTGAAAAATGGCTTTGAATCCTACAACAACAACAATAAGCCTTTCAGTGAGCTGTTTCTCATTGACTTTTGATATTTCTTTCTTTCCATGACATCTTTCACAAAACAGATGGAAAGAATGGACTCTTTATATGATTGTATTATGTTCTCTAAAGAGTCATTTAATAGAAGGAAGAAATTAGAACAAAATATTATTTTATGTGCAAACAAATCCCTTAGGAAACAGAGAGGAAAAATAATAGGAAACATTTCAAATAGAAAACAGTCATAACCTCAACATTTAATAACTTTTCTAAATTCATCGAGAAGAGATGATTAATGCATTATAAATATCTTTGATATTAATTTTCCGTTTCTTTTATTTTCATTTCTGTGGCAATATCTTATTCATACATTGTTGTTCTTATGCAATAATTTAACATCAGTGTATTTTATTGAAGTACTCTCATTTTGTAGATATGTCCTGATAACATTATCCTCCAAATCCATTGGAATCTCATCAGTATTGAATTATTTATTTTGTCATTAGTCCGAGTCTGGACCAACATATATCCAATGTTCAGTTGCTTTCTTTCGTCTTTGAATTCTGTTTGAAATAATGTCATTGATTGATGTTTATCCAGCAGTATTTTATGACCTTTTGATTTATATCACTTTAGTGCATAAATGAATTGTATATTTGCATCACTCACAGACTGAAGATGACTAATGACCAGAAATTCATAGCCCAATTCATTGTTTCATCCATGCAGACATATACGTATGAACATAAAGATTCATTAATCTTTAGATATATATATATATATATATATATATATATATATATATATATATATATATATATATATATATATATATATATATATATATATATATATGTATGTATAGAAGTATTGGTACATCATATGTGTGTCATCAAGTTCTTTATGTTTCATGCAGACTATTCGTTTTAGTGAAATACTGCCATCCATAACTGGCTGAATGCTTTAAATGTATATACTTCTGTTCTTATGGATGTTACATCTGACAAGTAAAGTTGATACTAAGCACTCCATTCGAACCTTACATCATATTATATCCTTGTGTTCTCCTCTATTACCCTTCCAATGAGTCATATCATATTACTGATATTTTATATTTCTTCTTTTTCATGATACCCTTCACAAAACAGCTGGTAAGTACTATCTCTTGATATCACTGTATTACTTCTAATAAAAAATCATGTAAGACAAAACAAACGAGAACACAGTTTGATTTGATGTGCAGAATTATTCCTAAGGAAATCCGAAAGGAAGCATTAATAGAGCAGAGCCATAAGATTAATGCATTCTACATGACTTTGTTTTAACTATTTCATTGTAATTTATTTCTGTTTTATTCATCTAGCTTTGTTTGAGGTAGTTTAAAATATTGACTGCTATCCAGCAGTATATTATGACTTTGCTGAGATATATCCATTCAGTGCCTGATCATATAGTGTATTTTTATCAATTACATGCTGAATATAACTAATAACCAGAAATTCATATTTATATACACATGTTTATGCACATAAATATCCAAAAATCTTTATATAAATATATGTATACAAGTATAGTCACATCATCTGTGCGTCATGAAGTTCTTTTTTTTTTACATGCAGACTATTCTAGGTAGTGAAATATAGCCATAGAAACTAATTGCATTAAAGGAATATACTTCTGTTATTATTGACCATATACCTGATAAGCAAAGTTGATAGTATGCTAAACATTGGAGCCCCACAGCATAGTATATCAGTGTGTTCCTCTCTATTACCCTTTGAATGGGGGAGCCCAGAGTGACTGAGTTGTCAAAAGCGCTCTGTTACGCATTACTACCGTCTCAAATCTGTCTGCATGGGTTCAAGTCTCAGACTCTGCCAATTTGGGTGTGTGAGAAATGTTGCCAGTACCTTCTTGTTGGTCAATGTTTCTTTCCAGGGATTTTTTTGGCTTCTTCCTCCACCATTAATACTGGCTGCCATGTAAAGCCTATTGTGTGCTGATAAATGGCGTTGAACCCTACAACAACATGAATAAGCCTTTTTATGACCTGTTTCATATTGACTTTTGATATTTCTTTTATTTCCATGATATCTTTCACAATACAGATGGCAAGAATGGTTTCTTTATATGACTGTATAATGTTCTCTTGAGAGACATTTAATAGACGGAAGAAATTAGTACAAAATCTTATTTTATGTGCAACAAACCCCTTAGGAAACACAGAGGAAATGTAATAGGAAACATTTTAAAAAGAAAAGTCATCACCGTACTCTTCAATAACTTCTCTTAATTCTTGGAACAGAGATTATTAATGCATTATACATATCTTTGATATTAATATTCCGTTTATTTTATTTTATTTTCTGTGGCAATATCTGGTTCATACATTGTTGTTCTTATGCAACAATTAAACATTAGTGTCGTTTCTTTCTTTAATGTCATTTTGTTAATATGTCCCGATAACATTATCCTCCAAATCCATTGGAATCTCATCAGTATTGAATTATTTATTTTGTCATTATTCAGAGTCTGGACTATCATATTTATCCAATGTCCAGTTGCTTGCTTTATTCTTCTTATTCCGTTTGAAATGTCATTTATTGAAGTTGATCCAGCAGTATATTATGACCTTTTGAAGTATATCAATTCAGTGCGTAAATGAATTGTATATTTTGATCAATCACAGACTGAAGATGACTAATAACGATTCAAATGGATGGAGTATTATCAACTTTACTTGTCAGTTGTCAGATTCATTTTTTCATCCATGCAGTCATATACGCGTGAACATAAAGATTCATTAATCTTTAGATAAATACATGTATAGGAGTATTGGCATTCATGCATATTATTCTTTTTAGTAATATATAGCCATCCATATCTGGCTGAATGCTTTAAATGTATATATTTTTGTAATAATGAATGTTACAGCTGAGACGTAAAGTTGATACTAAGCCCTCCATTCGAACCCTACATCATATTATATCCTTGTGTTCTCCTCTATTACCCTTTCAATGAGTCATATCGTATTACTGATTTTTGATATTTCCTTTTCATGACATCCTTCCCAAAACAGAGAGTAAGTATTATCTCTTGATATAATTGTATTACTTCTACTAAACAATCATCTAAGACAGAACAAAATAGTAGAAAGTTTGATTTATGTGTAGAATTATTTCTAAGGAAACCTGAATGGAAACATTTATGGAACAGATTCATCAAATTAAAGCATTCTACACGACTTTGATTCAACTATTTTATAGTTTATTTTTTTAAATCTATTTTATTCATCTAATTTTGTTTGAGGTAGTTTAAATGATTGACTGCTATCCAGCAGTATATTATGACTTTGCTGATATATATCCACTCAGTGCCTGATCATATAGTGTACTTTCATCAATTACATGCTGAATATGACTAATAACCAAAAATTCATATTTATATACATATTTTCATCCATGCATGCATGAACGTATGCACATAAATATTCATAAATCTTTAGATAAATATATGTATACAAGTATAGTCACATCACATGCGCGTCATCAGGTTCTTTATTTTACATGCAGATTATTCTAGTTAGTGAAATATTGCCATTGAAACTAATTGCATTAAAAGAATATACTTCTTTTATTATAGGCCATATACCTGATAATAACGTTGATTCTATGCTAAACATTGGAGCCCCACAGCATACTATATCATTGTGTTCCTCTCTATTACCCTTTGAATGGGTTTCCCAGGGTGACTGAGTTGTCAAAAGCGCTCTTTTATGGATCAATGCCATCTCACCTCTCTCTGCATTTGTTCAAGTCTTAGAGTCTGCCAATTTGGGTGTGTAAGAAATGTTGCCAGTAGGTTCTTGTTGGTCACTGTTTCTTTCCAGTGATGTTTCTGGCTTCTTCCTCCACCATTTATACTGGCTGTCATGTAAAGCCTATTGTGTGCTGAAAAAATGGCTTTGAATCCTACAACAACAACAATAAGCCTTTCAGTGAGCTGTTTCTCATTGACTTTTGATATTTCTTTCTTTCCATGACATCTTTCACAAAACAGATGGAAAGAATGGACTCTTTATATGATTGTATTATGTTCTCTAAAGAATCATTTAATAGAAGGAAGAAATTTGAAAAAAATATTATTTTATGTGCAAACAAATCCCTTAGGAAACAGAGAGGAAAAATAATAGGAAACATTTCAAATAGAAAACAGTCATAACCTCACTCTTTAATAACTTCTTTAAAATCATCGAGAAGAGATGATTAGTACATTATACATATCTTTGATATTAATTTTCCGTTTCTTTTATTTTCATTTCTGTGGCAATATCTGTTTCATACATTGTTGTTCTTATGCAATAATTTAACATCAGTGTATTTTATTGAAGTACTCTCATTTTGTGGATATGTCCTAATAACAATATCCTCCAAATCAATTGGAATCTCATCAGTATTGAATTATTTATTTTGTCATTACTCCGAGTCTGGACCAACATATATCCAATGTTCAGTTGCTTTCTTTCGTCTTTGAATTCTGTTTAAAATAATTTCATTGATTGAAGTTTATCCAGCAGTATTTTATGACCTTTTGATTTATATCACTTTAGTGCCTAAATGAATTGTATATTTTCATCACTCACAGACGGAAGATGACTAATGACCAGAAATTCATAGCCCGATTTATTGTTTCATCCATGCAGACATATACGTATGAACATAAAGATTCATTAATCTTTAGATATATATATGCATAGAAGTATTGGTACATTATATGTGTGTCATCAAGTTCTTTATGTTTCATGCAGACTATTCGTTTTAGTGAAATACTGCCATCCATAACTGGCTGAATGCTTTAAATGTATATACTTCTGTTCTTATGGATGTTACAGCTGACAAGTAAAGTTGATACTAAGCACTCCATTCGAACCCTACATCATATTATATCCTTGTGTTCTCCTCTATTACCCTTCCAATGAGTCATATCGTATTTCAGATTTTTGATATTTCTTCTTTTTCATGATACCCTTCACAAAACAGCTAGTAAGTATTATCTCTTGATATCATTGTATTACTTCTACTAAACAATCATCTAAGACAGAACAAACGAGCACATATTTTGATTTGATATGCAGAATTATTCCTAAGGAAATCCGAAAGGAAGCATTAATGGAGCAGAGCCATAATATTAATGCATTCTACATGACTTTGATTTAACTATTTCATTGTAATTTCTTTTCTCTGTTTTATTCATCTAATTTTGTTAGAGGTAGTTTAAAATATTGACTGCTATCCAGCAGTATATTATGACTTTGCTGAGATATATCCATTCAGTGCCTGATCATATAGTGTATTTTTATCAATTACATGCTGAATATGACTAATAACCAGAAATTCCTATTTATATACACATGTTTATGCATGCATGCATGAACGTATGCACATAAATATCCAAAAATCTTTAGATAAATATATGTATACAAGTATAGTCACATCATCTGTGCGTCATTACGTTCTTTTTTTTACATGCAGACTATTCTAGGTAGTGAAATATAGCCATAGAAAATAATTGCATTAATGGAATATACTTCTGTTATTATTGACCATATACGTGATAAGTAAAGTTGATAGTATGCTAAATATTCTAGCCCCACAGCATAGTATGTCAGTGTGTTCCTCTCTATTACCCTTTGAATGGGGAACCCAGAGTGACTGAGTTGTCAAAAGCGCTCTGTTATGCATTACTGGCGTCTCAAATCTGTCTGCGTGGGTTCAAGTCTCAGACTCTGCCAATTTGGGTGTGTGAGAAATGTTGCCAGTACCTTCTTGTTGGTCAATGTTTCTTTCCAGGGATTTTTCTGGGTTCTTCCTCCACAATTAATACTGGCTGCCATGTAAAGCCTATTGTGTGCTGAAAAAGGGCGTTGAACCCTACAACAACATGAATAAGCCTTTTTATGACCTGTTTCATATTGACTTTTGATATTTCTTTTATTTCCATGATATTTTTCACAATACAGATGGCAAGAATGGATTCTTTATATGACTGTATTATGTTCTCTTGAGAGACATTTAATAGACGGAAGAAATTAGTACAAAATCTTATTTTATGTGCAAAAAACCCCTTAGGAAACACAGAGGAAATGTAATAGGAAACATTTTAAAAAGAAAAGTCATCACCGTACTCTTCAATAACTTCTCTTAATTCTTGGAACAGAGATTATTAATGCATTATACATATCTTTGATATTAATATTCCGTTTATTTTATTTTATTTTCTGTGGCAATATCTGGTTCATACATTGTTGTTCTTATGCAACAATTAAACATTAGTGTCGTTTCTTTCATTAATGTCATTTTGTTACTATGTCTCGATAACATTATCCTCCAAATCCATTGGAATCTCATCAGTATTGAATTATTTATTTTGTCATTATTCTGAGTCTGGACCAACATATATATCCAATGTCCATTTGCTTGTTTTATTTCTCTAATTCGGTTTGAAATGTCATTGATTGAAGTTGATCCAGCATTATATTATGACCTTTTGAAGTATATCAATTCAGTGCGTAAATGAATTGTATATTTTCATCAATCACAGACTGAAGATGACTAATAACGATTCAAATGGATGGAGTGTTATCAACTTTACTTGTCAGTTGTCAGATTCATTTTTTCATCCATGCAGACATATACGCATGAACATAAAGATTGATTAATCTTTAGATAAATACATGTATAGGAGTATTGGCATTCATGCATATTATTCTTTTTAGTAAAATATAGCCATCCATATCTGGCTGAATGCTTTAAATATATATACTTTTGTAATAATGAATGTTACAGCTGAGAAGTAAAGTTGATACTAAGCCCTCCATTCGAACCCTACATCATATTATATCCTTGCGTTCTCTTCTATTACCCTTTCAATGAGTCATATCGTATTACTGATTTTTGATATTTCCTTTTCATGACATCCTTCCCAAAACAGAGAGTAAGTATTATCTCTTGATATAATTGTATTACTTCTACTAAACAATCATCTAAGACAGAACAAAATAGTAGAAAGTTTGATTTATGTGTAGAATTATTTCTAAGGAAACCTGAATGCAAACATTTATGAAACAGATTCATCAAATTAAAGCATTCTACACGACTTTGATTCAACTATTTTATAGTTTATTTTTTTAAATCTATTTTATTCATCTAATTTTGTTTGAGGTAGTTTAAATGATTGACTGCTATCCAGCAGTATATTAAGACTTTGCTGATATATATCCACTCAGTGCCTGATCATATAGTGTACTTTCATCAATTACATGCTGAATATGACTAATAACCAAAAATTCATATTTATATACATATTTTCATCCATGCATGCATGAACGTATGCACATAAATATTCATAAATCTTTAGATAAATATATGTATACAAGTATAGTCACATCACATGCGCGTCATCAGGTTCTTTATTTTACATGCAGATTATTCTAGTTAGTGAAATATTGCCATTGAAACTAATTGCATTAAAAGAATATGCTTCTTTTATTATAGGCCATATACCTGATAATAACGTTGATACTATGCTAAACATTGGAGCCCCACAGCATACTATATCATTATGTTCCTCTCTATTACCCTTTGAATGGGTTGCCCAGGGTGACTGAGTTGTCAAAAGCGCTCTTTTATGGATCAATGCCATCTCACCTCTCTCTGCATTTGTTCATGTCTCAGAGTCTGCCAATTTGGGTGTGTAAGAAA
This sequence comes from Unio delphinus, assembly GCA_029339505.1. Taxonomy (NCBI): domain Eukaryota; kingdom Metazoa; phylum Mollusca; class Bivalvia; order Unionida; family Unionidae; genus Unio; species Unio delphinus. The sequence continues at coordinate 833,419 of JAQISU010000226.1, forward strand.
TGTTGCCAGTAGGTTCTTGTTGGTCAGTGTTTCTTTCCAGTGATTTTTCTGGCTTCTTCCTCCACCATTAATACTGGCTGCCATGTAAAGCCTATTGTGTGCTGAAAAATGGCTTTGAATCCTACGACAACAACAATAATCCTTTCAGTGAGCTGTTTCTCATTGACTTTTGATATTTCTTTCTTTCCATGACATCTTTCACAAAACAGATGGAAAGAATGGACTCTTTATATGATTGTATTATGTTCTCTAAAGAGTCATTTAATAGAAGGAAGAAATTAGAGCAAAATATTATTTTATGTGCAAACAAATCCCTTAGGAAACAGAGAGGAAAAATAATAGGAAACATTTCAAATAGAAAACAGTCATAACCTCACTCTTTAATAACTTCTCTAAATTCATCGAGAAGAGATGATTAATGCATTATACATATCTTTGATCTTAATTTTCCGTTTCTTTTATTTTCATTTCTGTGGCAATATCTGTTTCATACATTGTTGTTCTTATGCAATAATTTAACATCAGTGTATTTTATTGAAGTACTCTCATTTTGTGGATATGTCCTAATAACATTATCCTCCAAATCCATTGGAATCTCATCAGTATTGAATTATTTATTTTGTCATTACTCCGAGTCTGGACCAACATATATCCAATGTTCAGTTGCTTTCTTTCGTCTTTGAATTCTGTTTGAAATAATGTCATTGATTGATGTTTATCCAGCAGTATTTTATGACCTTTTGATTTATATCACTTTAGTGCCTAAATGAATTGTATATTTTCATCACTCACAGACTGAAGATGACTAATGACCAGAAATTCATAGCCCAATTTATTGTTTCATACATGCAGACATATACGTATGAACATAAAGATTCATTAATCTTTAGATATATATATGCATATAAGTATTGGTACATCATATGTGTGTCATCAAGTTCTTTATGTTTCATGCAGACTATTCGTTTTAGTGAAATACTGCCATCCATAACTGGCTGAATGCTTTAAATGTATGTACTTCTGTTCTTATGGATGTTACAGCTGACAAGTAAAGTTGATACTAAGAACTCCATTCGAACCCTACATCATATTATATCCTTGTGTTCTCTCCTATTACCCTTTCAATGAGTCATATCGTATTACTGATTTTTGATGTTTCTTCTTTTTCATGACACCCTTCACAAAACAGCTGGTAAGTATTATCTCTTGATATCATTGTATTCTACTATACAATCATCTAAGACAGAACAAACGAGTACACAGTTTGATTTGATGTGCAGAATTATTCCTAAGGAAATCCGAAAGGAAGCATTAATGGAGCAGAGCCATAAGATTAATGCATTCTACATGACTTTGATTTAACTATTTCATTGTAATTTTTTTCCTCTGTTTTATTCATCTAATTTTGTTAGAGGTAGTTTAAAATATTGACTGCTATCCAGCAGTATATTATGACTTTGCTGAGATATATCCATTCAGTGCCTGATCATATAGTGTATTTTTATCAAATACATGCTGAATATGACTAATAACCAGAAATTACTATTTATATACACATGTTTATGCATGCATGCATGAACGTATGCACATAAATATCCAAAAATCTTTAGATAAATATATGTATACAAGTATAGTCAAATCATCTGTGCGTCATCAAGTTTTTTTTTTTTACTTGCAGACTATTCTAGTTAGTGAAATATAGCCATACACACTAATTGCATTAAAGGAATATACTTCTGTTATTATTGACCATATACCTGATAGTATATCAGTGTGTTCCTCTCTATTACCCTTTGAATGGGGAGCCCAGAGTGACTGAGTTGTCAAAAGTGCTCTGTTATGCATTACTGCAGTCTCAAATCTGTCTGCATGTGTTCAAGTCTCAGACTCTGCCAATTTGGGTGTGTGAGAAATGTTGCCAGTACCTTCTTGTTGGTCAATGTTTCTTTCCAGTGATTTTTCTGGGTTCTTCCTCCACCATTAATACTGGCTGCCATGTAAAGCCTATTGTGTGCTGAAAAATGGCGTTGAACCCTACAACAACATCAATAAGTCTTTCTATGACCTGTTTCATATTGACTTTTGATATTTCTTTTTTTTCCATGATATCTTTCACAAGACAGATGGGAAGAATGGATTCTTTATATGACTGTATTATGTTCTCTTGAGAGACATTTAATAGTAGGAAACAGAGTGGAAATGTAATAGGAAACATTTTAAAAAGAAAAGTCATCACCGTACTCTTCAATAACTTCTCTTAATTCTTGGAACAGAGATTATTAATGCATTATACATATCTTTGATATTAATATTCCGTTTTTTTTATTTTATTTTGTGTGGCAATATCTGGTTCATACATTGTTGTTCTTATGCAACAATTAAACATTAGTGTCGTTTCTTTCATTAATGTCATTTTGTTAATATGTCCCGATAACATTATCCTACAAATCCATTGGAATCTCATCAGTATTGAATTATTTATTTTGTCATTATTCTGAGTCTGGACCAACATATATATATCCAATGTCCATTTGCTTGTTTTATTCTTCTAATTCTGTTTGAAATGTCATTGAGTGAAGTATATCCAGCATTATTTTATGACCTTTTGATGTATGTCAACTCAGTGCCTAAATGAATTGTATATTTTCATTACACACAGACTGAGGATGACTAATAACGATTTGAATGGAGGGCTTAGTATCAACTTTACTTGTCAGCTGTAAGATTCTTTTTTTCATCCATGCAGACATATAAGCATGAACATAAAGATTCATTAATCTTTAGTAAATACATGTATAGGAGTATTGGCATTCATGCAGACTATTCTTTTTAGTAATATATAGCCATCCGTAACTGGCTGAATGCTTTAAATGTATATACATCTGTAATAATTAATGTTACATCTGAGATGTAAAGTTGATACTAAGCCATCCATTCGAACCCTACATCATATTATATCATTGTGTTCTCCTCTATTACCCATTCAATGAGGCATATCTTATTACTTATTTTTGATAATTCTTCTTTTTCATGACATCTTTCACCAAACAGGGCGTAAGTATTATCTCTTGATATAATTGTATTACTTCTACTAAACAAGCATCTAAGACAGAAGAAAAGAGTAGAAAGTTTGATTTTATGTGCAGAATTATTCCTATGGAAATCGGAAAGGAAACATTAATGGAACAAATTCAAAAGATTTAAGAATTGTACACGTCTTTGATTTAACTATTTCATTGTTTATTTTATTTTCCTCTTTTATTCATCTAATTTTGTTAGAGGTAGTTTAAAAGATGTGAGTGCTATCCAGCGGTATATTATGACTTTACTGATATATATCCATACAGTGCCTGATAATATAGTGTATTTTTGTCAATTACATGCTGAATATGACAAATAACCAGAAATTCATATATATATACACATGTTCATCAATGCATGGATGAATGTATGCACATAAATATTCATAAATCTTTTGATATCTATATCTATATATATATATATATATATATATAGATAGATATATAAGTATAGTCACATGATATCTGTGTCATCAAGTTCTTTATTTTACATGCACACTATTCGAGTTAGTGAAATATAGGCATAGAAACTGATTGCATTAAAGGAATATACTCTGTTATTATAGACCATATACTTGATAAGTATACGTGATACTATACGAAACATTGGAGCCACACAGCATACTATATCATTGTGTTCCTCTCTATTAGCCTTTGAATGGGGAGCCCAGAGTGACTGAGTTGTCAAAAGCGCTGTGTTATGGATCACTGCCATCTCAACTCTGTCTGTATGGGTTAAAGTCTCAAACTTTGCCAATTTTTTCTGTGTGAGAAATGTTGCCAGTAGCTTCTTGTTGGTCAGTGCTTCTTTCCAGGGATTTTTCTGGCTTTTTCCTCCACCATTAATACTGGCTGCCATGTAAAGCCTATTGTGTGCTGAAAAATGGTGTTGATCCCGACAACAACAACAATAACCCTTTCAATGACCTGTATCATATTGACTTTTGATATTTCTTTTCTCTCCATGACAACATTCAAAAAGCAGATGGAAAGAATGGACTCTATATGATTGTATTATGTTCTGTAAAGAGTCATATAATGGATGGATGAAATTAGTACAAAATCTTGTATTATGTGAAAAAAAACTCTTAGGAAACAGATAGTAAAAATAATAGGAAACATTTCAAATAGAAAATTGTCATAACCTTACTCTTCAATAACTTCTCTTAATTCATGGAAAAGAGATGATTAACGCATTATACATGTCTTTGATATTAATTTCCGTTTATTTTATTTTAATTTCTGTGGCAATATCTGTTTCATACATTGTTCTTCTTCTGCAATAATTTAACTCCAGTGTCTTTTCTTTAAGTATTGTCATTTTGTGAATATGACCTGATAACATTATCCTCCATATCCATTGGAATCTCATCAGTATTGAATTATTTATTTTGTCATTACTCCGAATCTGGACCAAGATATATTTCCAATCTTCAGTTGCTTTCTTTCGTCTTCTAATTCTGTTTGAAATAATGTCATTAATTGAAATTTATCCAGCAGTATTTTATGACCTTTTGATGTATATCAATTCAGTGCCTAAATGAATTGTATATTTTCATCACACACAGACTGAAGATGACTAATAACCAGAAATTCATAACACAATTCATTGTTTCATCCATGCAGACATATACATATGCACATAAAGATTTATTAATCTTTAGATATATACATGTATAGAAGTATTGTCAGATCATATGTGTGTCATCAAGTTCTTTATGTTTCATGCAGACTATTCGCTGTAGTGAAATACTGCCATACATAACTGGCTGAATTCATTAAATGTATATACGTCTGTTCTTATGGATGTTACAGCTGAAAAGTAAAGTTGATACTAAGCCCTCCATTCGAACCATACATCATGTTATATCCTTGTGTTCTCCTCTATTACCCTTTCAATGAGTCATATCGTATTACTGATTTTTGATATTTCTTTTTCATGATACCCTTCACAAAACAGTTTGTAAGTATTATCTCTTGATATAATTGTATTACTTACACTAAACAATCATCTAAGACAGAAGAAAAGAGTCGCACGTTTTATTTTATGTGCAGAATTATTCCTAAGGAAATCGGAAAGGAAATATTAGTGGAACAGATTCATAAGATTAAAGCATTCTACATGACTTTGATTTAACTATTTCATTGTATTTTTTTTCTCTATTTTATTCATCTTATTTTATCTGAGTTAGTTTAAAAGATTGACTTCTATCCAGCAGTATATTATGACTTTGCTGATATATATCCATTCAGTGCCTGATCCTATAGTGTGTTTTTATCAATTACATGCTGAATATGACAAATATCCAAAAATTGATATTTATATACACATGTTTATCCATGCATACATGAACATATGCACATAAATATTCATAAATCTTTAGATAAATATATGTATACAGGTATAGTCACATCGTATATACAGCATTAAGTTCTTTATTCTACATGCAGACTATTCTAGTTTGTGAAATATAGCCATTGAAACTGATTTTATTAAAGGAATATAATTCTGTGATTATAGGCCATATACCTGATAATAACGTTGATTCTATGCTAAACATTGGAGCCACACAGCATAATATATCATTGTGTTCCTCTCTATTACCTTTTGAATGGGGAGTCCAGAGTGACTGAGTTTCAAAAGCGCTCTGTTATGGATCAGTGCCATCTCAACTCACTCTGCATGGGTTCAAGTCTCAGAGTCTGCCAATTAGGGTGTGTGATAAATGTTGCCAGTAGTTTCTTGTTCGTCAGTGTTTCTTTCCAGGGATTTTTCTGGCTTCTTCCTCCACCATTAATACTGGCTGCCATGTAAAGCCTATTGTGTGCTGAAAAATAGCATTGAACGCTACAATGACAACAATAACCCTTTAAATGACCTGTTTCATATTGACTTTTGATATTTCGTTTCTTTCCATGACATCTTTCACAAAACAGATGGAAGGAATGGACTCTATATGATTGTATTATGTTCTCTAAAGAGTCATTTAATAGACTGAAGAAATTAGTAGAAAATCTTATTTTATGTGCAAAAAAATTCCGTTATAAACAGAGCGGAAAAATATTAGGAAACATTTCAAATAGAAAACAGTCATATACTTACTCTTCAATAAATCTTCTAAATTCATGGAAAAGAGATGATTAATGCATTATACATATCTTTGATATTAATGTTCCGTTTATTTTATTTTCATTTCTGTGGCAATATCTGTTTCATTCATTGTTGTTCTTATGCAATAATTTAACATCAATGTCTTTTCTTGAAGTATTGTCATTTTGTTTATATGTCCTAAAAGCATTATCCTCCAAATCCATTGGAATCTCATCAGTATTGAATTATTTTTTTGTCATTTCTTCTAATAAGGACCAACATAGATATCCAATGTTCAGCTGCTTGCTTTAGTCTTCTAATTCTGTTTGAAATAATGTCATTGATTAAAGTTTTTCCAGCAGTATGTTATGACCGTTTGATGTATATCAATTCAGTTCCTGAATGAATTGTATATTTGCATCAGTCACAGACTGTAGATGACTAATAACCATAAATTCATACCCCAATTCATTTTTTTATCCAGGTAGACATATACGTATGCACATAAAGATTCATTAATCTTTAGATATATACATGTATAGAAGTATTGGCACATCATATGTGTGTCATCAAGTTCTTTATTTTTCATGCAGACTATTCGTTTTAATGAAATATTGCCATCCATAACTGGCTGAATGCTTTAAATGTATATACGTCTATTCTTATGGATGTTACTGCTGACAGGTAAAGTTGATACTAAGCCCTCCATTCGAATCCTACATCATATTTGTGTTCTCCTTTATTAACTTTTCATACGGTATTTCTGTTTTTTTTTATTTCTTCTTTTTCATGATACACTTCACAAAACAGCTGGTAAGTATTATCTCTTGATATAATTATATTACTTCTACTAAACAATCATCTAAGACCAAACACACGAAACACAGTTTGATTTGATGTGCACAATTATTCCTAAGGAAATCCGAAAGAAAACATTAATGGAGCAGAGCCATAAGATTAATGCATTCTACATGTCTTTGATTTAACTGTTTCATTGTTTATTTTTTTCCTGTTTTATTCATCTAATTTTGTTTGAGGTAGTTTAAAAGTATTGACTGCTATACAGCAGTTTGTTATGACTTTGCTGATATATATCCACTCAGTGCCTGATCCTATAGTGTATTGTTATCAATTACATGCTGAATATGACTAATAACCAGAAATTCATATTTACATACACATGTTCATCCATGCATACCTGAACGTATGCACATAAATATTCATAAATCTTTAGATAAATATATGTATACAAGTATAGTCACATCATATGTGCTTCATCTAGTTCTTTGTTTTACATGCAGACTATTCTAGAGAGTGAAAAATCGCGATAGTAACTTCTTGCATTAAACGAATGTACTTCTGTTATTATAGGTCATATACCTGATAAGCAAAGTTGATACTATGTTAAACATTGGAGCCCCACAGCATACTATATCATTGTGTTCCTCTCTATTACCCTTTGAATTGGGAGTCCAGAGTGACTGAGTTGTCAAATGCGCTCTGTTATGGATCATTGCCATCTCACCTCTCTCTCTGCATTTGTTCAAGTCTCAGAGTCTGCCAATTTGGGTGTGTAAGAAATGTTGCCAGTAGGTTCTTGTTGGTTAGTGTTTCTCTGCAGTGATTTTTCTGGGTTCTTCCTCCACCATTAATACTGGCTGCCATGTAAAGCCTATTGTGTGCTGAAAAATGGCGTTGAACCCTACAACAACAACAATAAGCCTATCTATGAACTGTTTCATATTGACGTTTGATATTTCTTTTATTTCCATGACATCTTTCACAAAACAGATGGAAAGGATGGATTCTTTATATGACTGTATAATGTTCTCTTAAGAGACATTTAATAGACGGAAGAAACTAGTACAAAATCTTATTTTATGTGCAAGAAAATCCCTTAGGAAACAGAGAGGAAAAGTAATAGCAAACATTTTAAAAAGAAAGGCATCACCTTACTCTTCAATAACTTCTCTTAATTCATGGAACAGAGATTTTTAATTCATTATACATATCTTTAATATTAATATTCCGTTTATTTTTTTTTATTTTCTGTGGCAATATCTGGTTCATACATTGTTGTTCTTATGCAGCAATTAAACATAAGTGTCTTTTCTTTCATTAATGTCATTTTGTGAATATGTCCTGATAACATTATCCTCCAAATCCATTGGAATCTCATCAGTATTGAATTATTTTTTTTGTCATTACTCCGAGTCTGGACCAACATATATATCCAATGTTCAGTTGCTTGCTTTAGTCTTCTAATTCTGTTTGATATAATATTATTGATTGAAGTTGATCCAGCAGTATATTATGACCTTTTGATGTATATTAATTAAGTGCCAAAATGAATTGTATTTTTTCATTACTCACAGACTGAAGATGGCTAATAACGATTCGAATGGAGGGTTTATTATCAACTTTACTTGTCAGCTGTAAGATTCATTTTTTCATCCGTGCAGACGTATACGCATGAACAGAAAGATTCATTAATCTTTAGATAAATACATGTATAGGAGTATTGGCATTCATGCAGACAATTCTCTTTAGTAATATATAGCCATCCATAACTGGCTGAATGCTTTAAATGTATATACTTCTGTAATAATGAATGTTACAGCTTAGAAGTAACGTTGATACTAAGCCCTCCATTCGATACCTGCATCATATTATATCCTTGTGTTCTCCTCTATTACCCTTTCAATGAGTCATATCATATTACTGATTTTTGATGTTTCTTCTTTTTCATGACATCCTTCACCAAACAGAGAGTAAGTGTTATCTCTTGATATAATTGTATTACTTCTACTTAACAATCATCTTAGACAGAATAAAAGAGTAGAAAGTTTGATTTTATGTACAGAATTATTTCTAATTAAATCGGAAATGAAACATTAATGGAGCAGATTCATAAGATTAAAGCATTCTACACGTCTTTGATTTAACTATTTCATTGTTTATTTTATTTTCCTCTTTTATTCATCTAATTTTGTTTGAGGTAGTTTAAAAGATTTGAGTGCTATCCAGCAGTTTGTTATGACTTTGCTGATAGATATCCATACAGTGCCTGATCATATAGTGTATTTCTATCAATAACATGCTGAATATGACAAATAACTGGAAATTAATATTTATATACACATGTTCATCCATGCATGCATGAACGTATGCACATAAATCTTCATAAATCTTTAGATAAATATATGTATACAGGTATAGTCACATCATATCTGTGTCATCAAGTTCTTTATTTTACATGCAGACTATTCTAGTTAGTGAAATATAGCCATAGAAAATGATTGCATTAAAGGAATATACTTCTGTTATTCTAGACCATATACCTGATAAGTAAAGTTGATACTATGCTCAACATTGGAGCCCCACAGCATACTATATCATTGTATTCCTCTCTATTACCCTTTGAATGGAGTGCCCAAAGAGACTGAGTTCTCAAAAGCACTCTGTTATGGATCCATGTGATCTCACCTCTGCCTGCATGGGTTCAAGTCTCAAAGTCTGCCAATTTTTTGTGTGTGGGAAATTTTGCCAGCAGCTTATTGTTGGTCAGTGTTTCTTTCCAGGTATTTTTCTGTCTTCTTCCTCCACCATTAATACTGGCTGCCATGTCAAGCCTATTGTGTGCTGAAAAATCGTGTTGAACCCGACAACAACAACAACCCTTTCAATGACCTGTATCATATTGACTTTTGATATTTCTTATCTTTCCATGATATCATTTACAAAACAGATGGAAATAATGGACTCTTTATATGATTGTATTATGTACTCTAAAGAGTCATTTAATGAATGGAAGAAATTAGTACAAAATCTTATTTTATGTGCAAAAAACCCATTAGGAAACAGATAGGAAAAATGATAGGAAACATTTCAAATAGAAAACAGTTATATCCTTACTCTTCAATAACTTCTCTTAAATCATGGAAAAGAGATGATTAATGCATTATATTTGTCTTTGATATTAATTTTACGTTTTTTTTATTTTAATTTCTTTGACAATATCTGTTTCATACATTGTTCTTCTTCAGCAATAATTTAACTCCAGTGTCTTTTCTTTAAGTATTGTCATTTTGTGAATAGTTCTTGTTAACATTATCCTCCAAATCTATTGGAATCCCATCTTTATTGAATTATTTATTTTGTCATTACTCCGAGTCTGTACCAACATATATATCCAATGTTCAGCTGCTTTCTTTCGTCTTCTAATTCTTTTTGAAATAATGTCATTGATTGAAGTTTATCCAGCAGTATTTTATGACCTTTTGATTTATATCAATTCAGTGCTTAAATGAATTATATATTTTCATCACTCACAGACGGAAGATGACTAATAACCAGAAATTCATAACACAATTCATGTATTTATCCATGTAGACATATACGGATGCACATAAAGATTCATTAATCTTAAGATAGATACATGTATAGAAGTATTGGCACATCATATCTGTGTCATCAAGTTCTTTATGTTTTATGCAGACTATTCGTTTTAGTTAAATAGTGCCATCCATAACTGGCTGAATGCTTTAAATGTATATACGTCTGTTCTTATGGATGTTACAGCTGAAAAGTAAAGTTGATACTAAGCCCTCCATTCGAACCCTACATCATATATATCCTTGTGTTCTCTATTGCCCTTTCAATGAGTCATATCGTATTACTGATTTTTGATATTTCTTCTTTTTCAAGATACCCTTCACAAAAGAGTTTGTAAGTATTATATCTTGATATAATTGTATTACTTACACTAAACAATCATCTAAGACAGAAGAAAAGAGTCGGACGTTTTATTTTATGTGCAGAATTATTCCTAAGGAAATCGGAAAGGAAATATTAATGGAACAGATTCATAAGATTAAGCATTCTACATGACTTTGATTTAACTATTTCATTCTTTATTTTTTTTCTCTATTTTATTCATCTAATTTTCTTTGATGTAGTTTAAAAGATTGACTGCTATCCAGCAGTATATTATGACTTTGCTGATATATATCCATTCCGTGCCTGATCATATAGTGTATTTTTATCAATAACGTGCTGAATATGACTTATAACCAAAAATTCATATTTATATACACATGTTCATCCATGCATGCATGAACGTATGCATATAAATATTCATAAATCTTTAGATAAATATATGTATACAAGTATAGTCTCATCATATGTGCGTCATTATGTTCTTTATTTTACATGCAGACTATTCTAGTTAGTGAAATATTGCCATAGAAACTAATTGCATTAAAGGAATGTACTTCTGTTATTATGGGCCATATACCTGATAATAACGTTGATTCTATGCTAAACATTGCGGCCCCACAGCATACTATATCATTTTGTACGTCTCTATTACCCTTTGAATGGTAAGCGCAGATTGACTCTGTTGTCATAAGCGCTCCTGATATGGATCAATGCCATCTCACCTCTCTCTGCATGGGTTTAAGTCTCACAGTCTGCCTATTTGTGTGTGTGAGAAATGTTGCCAGTAGGTTCTTGTTGGTCACTATTTCTTTCCATCGATGTTTCTGGCTTCTTCCTCCACCATTAATACTGGCTGCCATGTAAAGTCTATTGTGTGCTGAAAAATGGCGCTGAACCCTTTAACAACAACAATAAGCCTTTAAATGACCTGTTTCATATTGACTTTTGATATTTCTTTTCTTTCCATGACATCTTTCACAAAAAAGATGGAAAGAATGGACTCTTTGTATGATTGTATTATGTTCTCTAAAGAGTCATTTAAAAGACGGATGAAATTAGTACTAAATCTTGTTTTATGTGAAAAAATATCCCTTATGACACAGAGAGGAAAAGCAATAGGAAACATTTCAAATAGAAAACAGTGATAACCGAACTCTTCAATAACATTTCTTAATTCATGGAACAGAGATGATTAATGCATTATAGATATCTTTGATATTAATATTCCGTTTTTTTTATTTTATTTTTTGTGGCAATATCTGGTTCATATATTGTTGTTCTCATGCAACAATTAAACATCAGTGACTTTTCGTTAATTAATGTAATTTTGTGAATATGTCCTGATAACATTATCCTCCAAATCCATTGCAATCGCATCAGGATTGAATTATTTATTTTGTCATTACTCCGAGTCTGGACCAACAAATATATCCAATGTTCAGTTGCTTGATTTAGTCTTCTAAGTCTGTTTGAAATAATATCATTGATTGAAGTTGATCCAGCAGTATATTATGACCTTTTGATGCATATCAATTAAGTGCCTAAATGAATTGTATATTTTCATCACTCACATACTGAAGAGTACTAATAACCATTCGAATGGAGGGCTTGGTATCAACTTTACTTGTCAGCTCTAAGAATCATTTTTTCATCCAAGCAGACATATACGCATGCACATAAAGATTCATTAATCTTTTGATAAATGCATGTCTAGAAGTATTGGCATTCATGCAGACTATTCTTTTTAGTAAAATATACCCATCCATAAATGGCTGAATGCTTTACATGTATATACTTCTGTTATAATGAATGTTACAGCTGACAAGTAAAGTTCATACTAAGCCCTCCCTTCGAATCCTACATCACATTATATCCTTGTTTTCTCCTCTATTACCATTTCAATGAGCCATATCGTGCTTCTGATTTTTGAACTAACTTCTTTTTCGTGACACCCTTCACAAAACAGATTATAAGTATTATCTCTTCATATAATTGTATTACTTATACTACACAATCATCTAAGACAGAAGAAAAGAATTGAAAGTTTGATTTTATGTTTAGAATTATTCCTAATGAAATCGCAAAGGAAACATTAATGGAACAGATTCATAAGATTACAGCATTCTATACGACTTTGATTTAACTATTTCATTGTTTATTTTATTTTCTTCTTTTATTCATCTTATTTTGTTTGAGGTAGTTTAAAAGATTTACTGCTATCCAGAAGTATATTATGACTTTGCTGATACATATCCATTCAGTTCCTGATCATATAGCGTATTTTTATCAATTACATGCTGTCTGTGACTAATAACCAGAAATTTATACCCCAATTCATTTTTTCATCCATGCAGACATATACGTATGCACATAAAGATACATTAATCTTTAGATAAATACATGTATAGAGGTGTTGGCACATCATATGTGTGTCATCAAGTTCTTTTTATTCATGCAGACTATTCTTTTTAGTGAAATACTGCCGTCCATAAATGGCTAAATGCTTTAAATGTATATACTTCTGTTCTTTTGGATGTTACAGCTGACAAGTAAAATTGATACTAAGCCTTCCATTCGAACCCGAGATCATATTATATGCTTGTGTTCTCTTCTATTACCCTTTCAATGAGTCATATCGTATTACTGATTTTTTTTATATTTCTTCTTTTTCATGCCACCCTTCACAAAACAGATCGTAAGTATTAGATCTTGATATAATTGTATTTCTTCTTCTAAAGAATCATGTAAGACAGAATAAAATAGTAGAAAGTTTGATTTATGTGCAGAATTATTTCTAAGGAAACCTGAATGGAAACATTAATGGAACAGATTCATCAGATTAAAGAATTCTACACGACGTTAATAGAACTATTTTGTTGTTTATTTTATTTTCCTATTTAAATCTTCTGATTTTATTTCAGGGAATTTAAAAGATTGAGTGCTATTCAGCATGACTTTGCTGATATATATGCATTCAGTGCCTGATCATATAGTGTATTTTTATCAATTAAATGCTGTATATGACTAATAACCAGAAATTCATATTTATATACACATGTTCATCCATGCATATATGTGTCATCAAGATCTTTATTTTACGTGCAGACTATTCTAGTTAGTGAAATATATCCATAGAAACTGATTGCATTAAAGGATTATACTTCTGTTATTATAGACCATATACCTGGTAAGTAAGGTTGATACTATGCTAAACATTGGAGCCCCAAAGCATACTATATCATTGTGTTCCTCTCTGTTACTCTTTGAATGGGGAGCCCAGAGTGACTGAGTTGTCAAAAGTGCTCTGTTATGGATCACTGCCATCTCAACTCTGCATTGTCTCAAGTCTCAGAGTCTGCCAATTTGGGTGTGTGAGAAATGTTGCCAGTAACTTCTTGTTGGTCAGTGTTTCTTTCCAGGGATTTTAATGGCTTTTTCCTCCACCATTAATACTGGCTGCCATGTAAAGCCTATTATGTGCTGAAAATTGTCGTTGAACCCTGCAACAAAAACAATAATCCTTTCAGTGACCTATTTCATATTGACTTTTGATATTTTCTTTTATTTCCATGACATCTTTCACAAAACAGATGGAAAGAATGGACTCTTTATATGATTGTATTATGTTCTCTAAAGAGTCACTTAATTTTTCTAAGACATTAGTTCAAAATCTTATTTTATGTGCAAAAAAATCCCATATGAAAGAGAGAGAGAAAATAATAGGAAACATTTCAAATAGAAAACAGTCATAACCTTACTCTTCAATACCTTCTCTTAATTCATGGAACAGAAATGATTAATCCATCATACATATCTATGATAATAATATTCCGTTTATTTGTTTTTCATTTCTGTGACAATATCTGGTTCATACATTGTTGTTCTAATAGAACAATTTAAAATCGGTGTCTTTTCTTTAATTATTGTCATTTTGTGAATATGTCCTGATAACATTATCCTCCAAATCCATTCGAATCTCATGAGTTTTGAATTATTTATTTTGTCATAACTCCGAGTCTGGACCAATATATATATACCCAATGTTCAGTTGCTTGCTTTAATCTTCTAATTCTGTTTGAAATATTGTCATTGAATTGAGGTTTATCCATCAGTATTTTATGACCTTTTGATTTATATCAATTCAGTGCCTAAATGAATTGTATATTTTAATCACTCACAGACTGAAGATTACTAATGACCAGAAATTCATACCCCAGTTCCTTTTTTCATCCGTGCTGACATATACATATGCTCATAAAGATTCATTAATCTTTAGATAAATACATGTATATAAGTGTTGGCACATCATATGTGTGTCATCAAGGTCTTTATTTTTCATACAGACTATTCTTTGTAGTGAAATAATGCCATCCATAACTGGCTAAATGCTTTAAATGTATATACTTCTGTTCTTTTGGATGTTACAGCTAACAAGTAAAATTGATACTAAGCCTTCCATTCGAACCCGAGATCATATTATATCCTTGTGATCTCCTCTATTACCCTTTCAATGAGTCATATCGAATTATTGATTTTTTATATTTCTTCTTTTTCATGCCACCCTTCACAAAACAGGTGGTAAGTATTATATCTTGATATAATTGTATTTCTTCAATCATATAAGACAGAATAAAAGAGTAGAAAGTTTGATTTATGTGCAGAATTATTTCTAAGGAAACCTGAATTGAAACATTAATGGAACAGATTCATCAGATTAAAGCATTATACACCCTTTGATAGAACTATTTTGTTGTTTGTTTTATTTTCCTATTTTATTCTTCTGATTTTATTTGAGGGAATTTAAAAGATTGAATGCTATCCAGCATGACTTTGCTGATAGATATCCATTCAGTGCCTGATCATATAGTGTATTTTTATCAATTAAATGCTGAATATGACTAATAACCAGAAATTCATATTTATATACACATGTTCATCCATGCATGCATGAACGTATACACATACATATTCATAAATCTTTAGATAATTATATGTATACAAGTATAGTCACATCATATATGTGTCATCAAGATCTTTATTTTACATGCAGACTATTCTAGTTAGTGAAATATATCCATAGAAACTGATTGCATTAAAGGATTTTACTTCTGTTATTATACACCATATACCTGATAAGTAAGGTTGATACTATGCTAAACATTGGAGCCCCAAATCATTGTGTTCCTCTCTATTACCCTTTGAATGGGGAGCCCAGAGTGACTGAGTTGTCTAATGCGCTCTGTTATGGATCACTGCCATCTCAACTCTGTCTTCATTGTCTCAAGTCTCAGAGTCTGCCTATTTGGGTTTGTGAGAAATGTTGCCAGTAACTTCTTGTTGGTCAGTGTTTCTTTCCAGGGATTTTAATGGCTTTTTTCTCCACCATTAATACTGGCTGCCATGTAAAGCCTATTATGTGCTGAAAATTGCCGTTGAAGCCTAGAACAACAACAATAAGCCTTTCAATGTCCTGTTTCATATTGACTTTTGATATTTCTTTTATTTCCATGACATCTTTAACAAAACAGATGGAAAGAATGGACTCTTTATGCGATTGTATTTTGTTCTCTAAAGAGTCACTTAATTGAAGGAAGAAATTAGTACAAAATCTTATTTTATGTGCAAAAAAGTCCCTTATGAAAGAGAGAGGAAAAATAATAGGAAACATTTCAAATAGAAAACAGTCATAACCTTACTCTTCAAAACCTTCTCTTAATTCATGGAGCAGAGATGATTACTGCATCATACATATCTTTCATAATAATTTTCCGTTTATTTTATTTTCAGTTCTGTGACAATATCTGGTTCATACATTGTTGTTCTAATGCAACAATTTAACATCAGTGTCTTTTCTTTAATTATTGTCATTTTGTGAATATGTCCTGATAACATTATCCTCCAAATCCATTCGAATCTCATGAGTTTTGAATTATTTATTTTGTCATTTCTCCGAATCATGACCAATGTATATATTGATGTATATCAATTCAGTGCCTGAATGAATTGTATATTTTAATCACTCACAGACTGAAGTTGACTAATAAACAGAAATTTCTACCCCAAGTCATTTTTTCATCCATGCAGACATATACGTATGCACATAAAGATTCATTAATCTTTAGAAAAATACATGTATAGAGGTGTTGGCACATCATATGTGTGTCATCAAGTTCTTTATGTTTCATGCATACTATTCTTTTTAGTGAAATTCTGCCGTCCATAACTGGCTAAATGCTTTAAATGTATATACTTCTGTTCTTTTGGATGTTACAGCTAACAAGTAAAATTGATACTAAGCCTTCCATTCGAACCCGAGATCATATTATATCCTTGTGATCTCCTCTATTACCCTTTCAATGAGTCATATCGAATTATTGATTTTTTATATTTCTTCTTTTTCATGCCACCCTTCACAAAACAGGTGGTAAGTATTATATCTTGATATAATTGTATTTCTTCAATCATATAAGACAGAATAAAAGAGTAGAAAGTTTGATTTATGTGCAGAATTATTTCTAAGGAAACCTGAATTGAAACATTAATGGAACAGATTCATCAGATTAAAGCATTCTACACCCTTTGATAGAACTATTTTGTTGTTTGTTTTATTTTCCTATTTTATTCTTCTGATTTTATTTGAGGGAATTTAAAAGATTGAATGCTATCCAGCATGACTTTGCTGATAGATATCCATTCAGTGCCTGATCATATAGTGTATTTTTATCAATTAAATGCTGAATATGACTAATAACCAGAAATTCATATTTATATACACATGTTCATCCATGCATGCATGAACGTATACACATACATATTCATAAATCTTTAGATAATTATATGTATACAAGTATAGTCACATCATATATGTGTCATCAAGATCTTTATTTTACATGCAGACTATTCTAGTTAGTGAAATATATCCATAGAAACTGATTGCATTAAAGGATTTTACTTCTGTTATTATAGACCATATACCTGATAAGTAAGGTTGATACTATGCTAAACATTGGAGCCCCAAATCATTGTGTTCCTCTCTATTACCCTTTGAATGGGGAGCCCAGAGTGACTGAGTTGTCAAAAGCGCTCTGTTATGGATCACTGCCATCTCAACTCTGTCTTCATTGTCTCAAGTCTCAGAGTCTGCCTATTTGGGTTTGTGAGAAATGTTGCCAGTAACTTCTTGTTGGTCAGTGTTTCTTTCCAGGGATTTTAATGGCTTTTTCCTCCACCATTAATACTGGCTGCCATGTAAAGCCTATTATGTGCTGAAAATTGCCGTTGAAGCCTAGAACAACAACAATAAGCCTTTCAATGTCCTGTTTCATATTGACTTTTGATATTTCTTTTATTTCCATGACATCTTTAACAAAACAGATGGAAAGAATGGACTCTTTATGCGATTGTATTTTGTTCTCTAAAGAGTCACTTAATTGAAGGAAGAAATTAGTACAAAATCTTATTTTATGTGCAAAAAAGTCCCTTATGAAAGAGAGAGGAAAAATAATAGGAAACATTTCAAATAGAAAACAGTCATAACCTTACTCTTCAAAACCTTCTCTTAATTCATGGAGCAGAGATGATTACTGCATCATACATATCTTTGATAATAATTTTCCGTTTATTTTATTTTCAGTTCTGTGACAATATCTGGTTCATACATTGTTGTTCTAATGCAACAATTTAACATCAGTGTCTTTTCTTTAATTTTTGTCATTTTGTGAATATGTCCTGATAACATTATCCTCCAAATCCATTCGAATCTCATGAGTTTTGAATTATTTATTTTGTCATTTCTCCGAATCATGACCAATGTATATATTGATGTATATCAATTCAGTGCCTGAATGAATTGTATATTTTAATCACTCACAGACTGAAGTTGACTAATAAACAGAAATTTATACCCCAAGTCATTTTTTCATCCATGCAGACATATACGTATGCACATAAAGATTCATTAATCTTTAGATAAATACATGTATAGAGGTGTTGGCACATCATATGTGTGTCATCAAGTTCTTTATGTTTCATGCATACTATTCTTTTTAGTGAAATTCTGCCGTCCATAACTGGCTAAATGCTTTAAATGTATATACTTCTGTTCTTTTGGATGTTACAGCTAACAAGTAAAATTGATACTAAGCCTAACATTCGAACCCGAGATCATATTATATCCTTGTGTTCTCCTCTATTACCCTTTCAATCAGTCAAATCGTATTACTGATTTTTTATATTTCTTCTTTTTCATGCCACCCTTCACAAAACAGATGGTAAGTATTATATCTTGATATAATTGTATTTCTTATCTAAGCAATCATGTAAGACAGAATAAAAGAGTAGAAAGTTTGATTTATGTGCAGAATTATTTCTAAGGAAACCTGAATTGAAACATTAATGGAACAGATTCATCAGATTAAAGCATTCTACACCCTTTGATAGAACTATTTTGTTATTTGTTTTATTTTCCTTTTTTATTCTTCTGATTTTATTTGAGGGAATTTAAAAGATTGAGTGCTATCCAGCATGACTTTGCTGATAGATATCCATTCAGTGCCTGATCATATAGTGCATTTTTAGTTATTAAATGCTGAATATGACTAATAACCAGAAATTCATATTTATATACACATGTTCATCCATGCATGCATGAACGTATGCACATAAATCTTCATAAATCTTTAGATAAATATATGTATACAAGTATAGTCACATATATGTGTTATCAAGTTCTTTATTTTACATGCAGACTATTCTAGTTAGTGAAATATATCCATAGAAACTGATTGCATTAAAGGATTTTACTTCTGTTATTATAGACCATATACCTGATAAGTAAGGTTGATACTATGCTAAACATTGGAGCCCAAAAGCATACTATATCATTGTGTTCCTCTCTATTACCCTTTGAATGGGGAGCCCAGAGTGACTGAGTTGTCAAAAGCGCTCTGTTATGGATTACTGCCATCTCAACTCTGTCTTCATTGTCTCAAGTCTCAGAGTCTGCCAATTTGGGTTTGTGAGAAATGTTGCCAGTAACTTCTTGTTGGTCAGTGTTTCTTTCCAGGGATTTTAATGGCTTTTTCCTCCACCATTAATACTGGCTGCCATGTAAAGCCTATTGTGTGCTGAAAATTGCCGTTGAAGCCTACAACAACAACAATAAGCCTTTCAATGACCTGTTTCATATTGACTTTTGATATTTCTTTTATTTCCATGACATCTTTCACAAAACAGATGGAAAGAATGGACTCTTTATATGATTGTATTATGTTCTCTAAAGAGTCACTTAATTGACAAGAGAAATTAGTACAAAATCTTATTTTATGTGCAAAAAAGTCCCTTATGAAAGAGAGAGGAAAAATAATAGGAAACATTTCAAATAGAAAACATTCATATCCTTACTCTTCAATACCTTCTCTTAATTCATGGAGCAGAGATGATTAATGCATCATACATATCTTTGATAATAATTTTCCGTTTATTTTATTTTCAGTTCTGTGACAATATCTGGTTCATACATTGTTGTTGTAATGCAACAATTTAACATCAGTGTCTTTTCTTTAATTATTGTCATTTTGTGAATATGTCCTGATAACATTATCCTCCAAATCCATTCGAATCTCATGAGTTTTGAATTATTTATTTTGTCATTACTCCGAGTCTTGACCAATGTATATATTGATGTATATCAATTCAGTACCTAAATGAATTGTATATTTTCATCACTCACAGACTGAAGATGATTAATAACCAGAAATTCATACCCCAAGTCATTTTTTTATCCCTGCAGACATATACGTATGCACATAAAGATTCATTAATCTTTAGAAAAATACATGTATAGAGGTGTTGGCACATCATATGTGTGTCATCAAGTTCTTTATGTTTCATGCATACTATTCTTTTTAGTGAAATTCTGCCGTCCATAACTGGCTAAATGCTTTAAATGTATATACTTCTGTTCTTTTGGATGTTACAGCTAACAAGTAAAATTGATACTAAGCCTTACATTCGAACCCGAGATCATATTATATCCTTGTGTTCTCCTCTATTACCCTTTCAATGAGTCAAATCGTATTACTGATTTTTTATATTTCTTCTTTTTCATGCCACCCTTCACAAAACAGATGGTAAGTATTATATCTTGATATAATTGTATTTCTTCAATCATATAAGACAGAATAAAATAGTAGAAAGTTTGATTTATGTGCAGAATTATTTCTATGGAAACCTGAATTGAAACATTAATGGAGCAGATTCATCAGATTAAAGCATTCTACACCCTTTGATAGAACTATTTTGTTGTTTGTTTTATTTTCCTATTTTATTCTTCTGATTTTATTTGAGGGAATTTAAAAGATTGAGTGCTATCCTGCATGACTTTGCTGATATATATCCATTCAGTGCCTCATCATATAATGTATTTTTATCACTTACATGCTGAATATGACTAATAACCAGAAATTCATATTTATATACACATGTTCATCCATGCATGCATGAACGTATGCACATAAATCTTCATAAATCTTTAGATAAATATATGTATACAAGTATAGTCACATATATGTGTTATCAAGTTCTTTATTTTACATGCAGACTATTCTAGTTAGTGAAATACATCCATAGAAACTGATTGCATTAAATGATTTTGCTTCTGTTATTATAGACCATATACCTGATAAGTAAGGTTGATACTATGCTAAACATTGGAGCCCCAAAGCATACTATATCATTGTGTTCCTCTATATTACCCTTTGAATGGGGAGCCCAGAGTGACTGAGTTGTCAAAAGCGCTCTGTTATGGATCACTGCCATCTCAACTCTGTCTTCATTGTCTCAAGTCTCAGAGTCTGCCAATTTGGGTTTGTGAGAAATGTTGCCAGTAACTTCTTGTTGGTCAGTGTTTCTTTCCAGGGATTTTAATGGCTTTTTCCTCCACCATTAATACTGGCTGCCATGTAAAGCCTATTGTGTGCTGAAAATTGCCGTTGAAGCCTACAACAACAACAATAAGCCTTTCAATGACCTGTTTCATATTGACTTTTGATATTTCTTTTATTTCCATGACATCTTTCACAAAACAGATGGAAAGAATGGACTCTTTATATGATTGTATTATGTTCTCTAAAGAGTCACTTAATTGACGGAAGAAATTAGTACAAAATCTTATTTTATGAGGAAAAACGTACCTTATGAAAGAGCGTGGAAAAATAATTGGAAACATTTCAAATAGAAAACAGTCATGTCCTTACTCTTCAATACCTTCTCTTAATTCATGGAGCAGAGATGATTAATGCATCATACATATCTTTGATAATAATTTTCCGTTTATTTTATTTTCAGTTCTGTGACAATATCTGGTTCATACATTGTTGTTCTAATTCAACAATTTAACATCAGTGACTTTTCTTTAATTATTGTCATTTTGTGAATATGTCCTGATAACATTATCCTCCAAATTCATTCGAATCTCATGAGTTTTGAATTATTTATTTTGTCATTACTCCGAGTCTTGACCAATGTATATATTGATGTATATCAATTCAGTACCTAAATGAATTGTATATTTTCATCACTCACAGACTGAAGATGACTAATAACCAGAAATTCATACCCCAAGTCATTGTTTCATCCATGCAGACATATACGTATGTACATAGGGATTCATTAATCTTTAGATAAATACATGTATAGAGGTGTTGGCACATCATACGAGTGTCATCAAGTTCTTTATTTTTCATGCAGACTCTTCTTTTTAGTGAAATTTCTGCCGTCCATAACTGGCTAAATGCTTTAAATGTATATACTTCTGTTCTTTTGGATGTTACAGCGAACAAGTAAAATTGATACTAAGCCTTCCATTCGAACCCGAGATCATATTACCTCTATTACCCTTTCAATGAGTCATATCGTATTACTGCTTGTTTTATATTTCTTCTTTTTCATGCCACCCTTCACAAAACAGATGGTAAGTATTATATCTTGATATAATTGTATTTCTTTTCTAAACAATCATGTAAGACAGAATAAAAGAGTAGAATGTTTGATTGATGTGCACAATTATTTCTGAGGAAACCTGAATTGAAACATTAATGGAGCAGATTCATCAGATTAAAGCATTCTACACGACTTTGATAGAACTATTTCGTTTTTTTTTCCTATTTAATTCTTCTAATTTTATTTGAGGGAATTTAAAAGATTGAGTGCTATCCAGCATGACTTTGCTGATATATATCCATTCCGTGTCTGATCATATAATGTATTTTTATCAATTACGTGCATAAAATGACTAATAACCAGAAAATCATATTTTTATACACATGTTCATCCATGCATGCATGAACGTATGCATATAAATATTCATAAATCTTTAGATCAATATATTGATACAAGTAAAGTCCCATATCTGTGTCATCAAGATCTTTATTTTACATTCAGACTATTCTAGTTAGTGAAATATAGCCATAGAAACTAATTGCATTAAAGGATTTTACTTCTGTTATTATAGACCATATACCTGATAAGGAATGTTGATACTATGCTAAACATTGGAGCCCCACAGCATACTATATCATTGTGTTCCTCTCTATTTCCCTTTGAATGGGGATCCCAGAGTGATTGAATTGTCAAATGCGCTCTGTTATGGATCACTGCCATCTCAACTCTTTCTGCATGGGTTCAAGTCTCAGAGTCTGCCAATTTGAGTTTGTGAGAAATGTTGCCAGTAGCTTCTTGTTGGTCAGTGTTTCATTCCAGTGATTTTTCTGGCTTCTTCCTCCACCATTAATACTGGCTGCCATGTAAAGCCTATTGTGTGCTGAAAAATGGTGTTGATCCCTACAACAACAACAACCCTTTGAGTGACCTGTATCATATTGACTTTTGATATTTCTTTTCTTTCCATGACATCTTTCACAAAACAGATGGATAGAATGGCCTCTGATATGGATCACTGCCATCTTACCTGTCTGCATTGGTTCAAGTCTCTGATTCAGCCAATGTAGGTATGTGACTAAGCTTGGCAGTAGCTTCTCATGGGTCGGTGGTTCTTTCTAGGGCTTTTTCCAGGTTCTTCCTCAACCATTAAAAGTCGCTGCCATGTAAAGCCTATCGTGTGCTCATAATTGGCATTAAACCTTACAGCAACCCGTTCAGTAACCTGCATCTTATTATTGACTTTTGATATTTCTTTTTTTGATGACATATCTTTGGAATCCACGTTCTGGATTCCCTCATGAGCCTCTGCAAAGAGATCGGCCTGCTTAACCATATCCTGCAGATTTGAGAAGAATTTCTCTTTCAGAAACTTACTTAGTTCCCGACCAACTGTGTTCAACTACTGATCTCTGAGCAAGAAATCAGTCATCCCTTCAAACATTTTTGCTACTTTGCAGCATTCTGCAACTGCTGAAAATAGTTCTCTATTCTAACGTTAAACTAACCAAAGGTTTCTCTCCTCTTGGGCTTGCTATACCTGATCGTTTTACGGTAACACTGTTAACTGAGCTCGTACTTTTTTAGAATTGATTCCTTCAGGACTACGTTATTGAACGCATCGTCTCTAGGAAGCTGTGAGTACACATTCAGTGCTTTACCGTTTCATAAAGCACTGAGATGCAGTGCCCAGTCATTTCGACCCCACTTCTGGTTCTCGGCATACCACTCAAACCGATGAAGATAACTATGCATGATATTTTTTATCGTCAAAGGGTGGTAATTTAGGACCCTTTAGGCAGCAAAGTGTTCTCCTTTTCCTGCTTTTGCTAAGTCTACCTTACGTTCATGATGTCGTTGCATTCATCTTTTCTCTATCTCCAACGCTTCTAAACTTGCGTGTTTTTCTAATTCTATCTTATTCTTCTCTTCTCTAAACAAAATAAACACCTACTTGAAGATTATCTTGTCAAGAAAGTCACACTTGAATATAAACAATAAGTGTAGAATTTCACAAACAAGATGATGACGATTCACTTAATCCAAAGATACCACTTCTGACACCATTGTTGCAGAAAAGAACCCTAGTGGGTTTTGGATTAAATGAATAACACAAATACAATGTGTGAAAGCAATTATTAATAGCATATAATTTCAGTTTGTGATTTAAAACTTAAAGGATATGAACTTAACATTTAAAGTTGTAGTTATATTACTCATTTTGATGCCCATAATAAATTAAATAGTAGTTTGGGGCGACCCAGTTGCACTGAAAAAAATGTACAGTACATTATAGGGTATGAATTGCGTGAGCGTTCCGATTTGCATATTTTTCGCCTGGAAAAGAGGCTGAATAAACGTGACGTCACAGGATCTTTAGAAGCTATCGGCTCAGCATTATGTTGATCCACTTGTCCTTGAGAGTAGGCAGATTATTAGTGTTTATATTAGAGTTTATTTTCCAAGAATCTTCCAAAATGTCCCTCTGTGCAGCTTTTGGATGCTACAACAATTCGACTAGTACATTTTTCCGATTTCCGAAAGACAAAATCCGATGAACGGCTTGGATCTATTACTGTCGCCATGACTCCGTGAGAACTTTGAGCCGGTAAGTCGTAGACTTTGCAGTCTTCATTTTTCAAACGATCAATATAAAAGTTGATCCAGAAAGATGTGCAGAATTAGGATATTTAAATGACAATCGAGACTGAGGCCGACAGCAGTACCAGATATTATTCTAACCCTAGGACTGGGGGAAGATCTACCAACAGATCCGAGTGGTTCACAACCGTCAAACCGAAACTTGTAAGAGGAGCCTATCACAAACTGCGAAATGCAGAGGTAAATAAATATGTTGTATGCACTCTAATTTCTATCAATGTCGTGAGCATAATGCAATTGAAGTATTTAAACAATAATACCTGCATAAAATAGAGCTTTATTCATCTCAGATTCTCAAACATTATCACACCCCATCCCCCCACCCCAAGTGCTGCAGAAATTGATTAATTGCGTATACTACTGTATATATTTCTGAAAAATATTTATCTCGGAAAGAGTTGTTCATGACACTAACGTTAGAATAACACTAATGTGTATTCAAAATATAGTGGAATGCATAATTTCATGTTTTTCACTACTGGTATCAACCGCAAAATATGAGCCTTAGGCTATGACATAGGATAAACACTTCTTTGTACATCCCCCTCAACTTCCTTTTCCCCTTTAGTGCGGCCATCATTGTAATTAATCAGTTGTCATGTGATTACTCAAATGTTTCAAAGATACTACATAATACTGCAAATTCTTTTTCTTGTCAATAATAATTGTGTTTATTTTCCTTCAGGTTCTACATCAAGCAATGCAAAGTTACAAAGCAAATTATGTGCTTAATACACCTGCAAGTGCATGTGCCCTGGTAGAGGTAGATGATGCTGAACTCAACATACCATTGTTTGTACCAATCCCTCAGGCCCAACCACAAAAAAATAAAACAAAGTGTGAAGTTCAGGCTAAATTTGATCCCACAAGGACTCACAAAAGTTAGGTTAGAGCTGCAAGATCAATAGCAAGTCAGTCCAAGCTCCTAAAACCAAGAGAGGATTCAGATAACGAAAATGAACAAAGCAGTGAGGATAACATTGACTCTCATACACACCATGATTCAGAATATGAACCACATTCAGATACTGATGATGGAGAGACAGTGACTTTAAAGATATGTATATGAACTTTAAGCTTGATAAAATATAAAACCAGAAGATCAGCAACATGTTCTGGTGCCCTAATCTACTTTGGCAGAATTGATGAATGTATGTAGATCATGTTGTTTGCCCTCCCAGACATTTTTGAAATTTTCTAGAGGAACAATGATTACAAGAAATTCAGTTTGTGTCAGTAGGCACATTTCAGAATGGAAAAGTCAAGCATATGATGGAAGAATGCCATGGAGTAATATGTTTACTGCAGGAGCAATATTTTTTGAGGGAATGAATATGCAAAGTTTCACTAAACGTACATTTACAAAGTTACAAACATCTTATATTGTACCTGTAGTTGAAGAGGTATGGGAAAAACAACAAGCTTCCTTAATTGAAGAGCACACTGACAAGCAAATAATATGTGAAAGTGATACTCGTTGCGATTCCCCTGGGTTTTCAGCAAAATATGGGGCTTATATTGATTTGGAGGCCAAGAAAGTACTTGACATCCAACTAGTGCAGGTAGAATATATGGTTGTCATTAGAGCGTTATGTGAATGTCATTATTATATTGTATACAACTTTTAAATTGGCATACGAAAGAGGGAGACAGAAAGACAGCATTTAACTTTGAGTAGAATTACTGAATCGTCAAGGTCTTTGTAACATTGGTTATTGTGCATAGCTAGCACAAAATTATTGTCTGTACTTTGAAAATACAGCTGTATCCAATTTTATCAAGTTGAACTATTTCAAGATAATGCATTAGATTAATTAAATGTTAGCACAAGTAATTGTTAGGTTACTGGGAACTTGACTTGTTCTTTTGAAATTGTCAGAGATACGTATTTGGACTGCTCAGCAAATTTTAATACCCGCAAAGTCTAGCCAATGCCATCTGCCTTTTGTATCCTTGAAAGTACTCCCTCATACTCAGTGATACAAAAGCCATTGTGGCTATGGTGCCTTGAGCACAAGTAGTGTCCTTCATGGGTAATCCAGCACTGCAAGTAATTAGAAGAAATAAAGTAATCTATAGTAAAATCTGAACTAGAAATAAAATAATTAAATACATTTGTAGTTCATGAAATTAATTTGTATTAAAGTTCATTATGTCGGGACACAGGTTAATATCAATCATTAAGAAAATATGAAAATTCAAAACGAAGAAAAGGTTTATTGATTTCATATCTTGGTGCATTTTTATTCTTTAAGGTTACATTGCACTCCTGAAACTGGCATTGCTCGACTTAAGGCAGGACATACCTGCACACACAGAGGCATACATGTTCATGAAAGGGGAATCTCGCTATACACCACCACTCACAGCATCATACAAGCAATTTTCAAAAAGATGAACTCATCATAAAGCGAAAATCATGCGTTTTGAAATCCAATAATTTTTATGGCGCAGTATATTTGAAGCCAACATATTCCTCTAAGGAAAAAGATTCTTTTAGTTTTGAAACATCACAGTATGGAAGCTCTTTATGGATGTGTCTGCCTAGTCGATGCAAAATCCATTTGACAAAACGTAGATATGCTATATGCCTTTATGTTCTGAAAATAAATATAGAATACATGTAAAAGTAAATTCGAACAAGAGTTAAGATATTTCATCTTTGGTAAATTATGCTGAATTGTACTTTTAGTACTTTGGGTGAATTATGTTTGATATATTTATCTTTTTATCAAATTATTAATCTTATTTGAATACATATACATACATGTGAAATGACTCATATCATTATAAAATTGTTCTATTTATTTGTTGTTTGTTTATTGTGTTCGTGAAGACTCATTAAACCTAGTTGATAACAAAAAATGTATAAATCATTGTCAACGTAGTATTTATTAGAATTTATACCACACCTGCTATTCCTTTCTCAAAACAAGCAGTTTTATTTATCGACTATATATATTGTTAAAAAAGTTTAGATATCACCCCAAAGAAAAATAAGAAAAAAGGGTAGTCTTAAAAGAAAAAACTACATTTTCTTCTAAAAAATCTGCATTCTTTTCATAAGTTCAAGACCATCACAGCTTGATCGTAATGGAATGCATCCTTCTGCAATAAATGTTTCCTCCATGAGTTGAAATATGAAAACACTTTGAAGAAAATCTTGCAAATTGTTTGTTTTGTAAAATGTATAGGAAAATCTTATATAAAAGTATCAACAGGAATTTTGAAGAAATTTGTGTAAGATTGGAAAAATTACTTGTGTAATTGGTTCATTATCATCCAAGGGTCCATGATGTTCCAGGTATTCAAACAGGGATACTTCCAGCATGTGTCTGTTTAAGCAGTTTGCAATGAAATTTTCATGGAGGGTTATACATGTCAGGTCACCCTTCTTTTTCTCAATCATCTCCACCTTTTGACAGCATAAGGGCTCAATTGCCAAGTGAATCATTTGGCAATATCTACAATCACGCCTGTAAGGATAGAGCACAGCATAATTTTGACCTTTCAAGAATGTTTAAAAATCACTTTCAACATTTTGTAAGCATTCAAAAGGAAAGATGCGGATTAGAAATAGAATGTTGATTTTGCATTTTAAATAAAGTTTGGCAAAACAACATTATTTCTCAGTACATGTATGTTGCCATGCAAAGTTTAGAGTAAGCATTGTCAAGTCCATGTGATATTATGAGTCGAATTGTATTTAATATATTAATATTCAGTGTAACTTGTGATAACGTTAAACCTGGGATTATAATGTTTATAGATGGCAGAAAGAGTTAATCGTTGGTGTGTACTGACATTCATTTTCATAGTGCTGTATTCTGCATGGGCTTTTGTCCTTTATTTGAAAACGAAAACATATACTTCACTGTGTAAAGGAGTAAATGTAGTTGAAGTTCACAATAATGAACAACAACAAAAAGTATGTGCGTTTACAGTGTACAGCACGTCACTATTTCCACTAGAATAAGTGTTCTGAAACAATGCAGCAATTATAAATTTACAAAATATATGTGGCTTTCATTGCTTTTAAAATTATGAAAACATTGCTAATTAATATTTCATAAAATGTTTAATTTAGCAAGGCATAAACACTAAATTACAGCTTTACGAGCATCTGCTTTGATAACTCGCACTATCGGTAATCTTTAAAAGTTTCAGGCAATCGAGGGAAGATTATAGAAATTTGGGTCCACCGGAGCTTGCATATTTATGCACACAGGAGTTGACAAAGTTTCAGTTTCAGTTAGTGAAATGTAACGTGCGTTCTGCTCATTTTTATATATACAGTATATGAAATGCATGCTAAAAGTATAAATCGGTACAAACCATTGCGTGTTCTCGAGTCGTCCTTCTTCACTGTGCAAACTATCCTCATCATTCTGACAGTGACATTCGAAGAACATGATGCCGTGTCATCACTACCTTCTTCGTTGTTAGTCTTCAAACGTTGCTCAAGCTGATACGGTAAATTGTTTACGCTTACAGAGAAGTAGGGGAAATCGTTCTCGCAATTTTCCATGATGCAAAGGGAAAAGAAATTATCTGAATCATGCTAGCAACCATTGGAGTATGCTATGTTGACTGTTAGCAATAGATCCTGTGACGTCACTACCGACCACGTGAAACGTATCTAATTATCTCTCAAGGCACTTGCTCGGATAACCAAATAATTCCTTGTAGTAACTAAATGGCCCGAGAACGGTGTAAGGGAGTTAGATAAAATATAATTTTGAACGACAGGCAATCAGATAATATAAAATCATCTTGTACGTTCCCTATTCCTTTAATAGAAATCGGCTTACTTTTCTTTTTGATGTTTTAGCAGATGGTTTGTTGTCAACCTTTAAATATGCTGTGTATACATTTGATGCTGAAGGCTTTACTAAAAATAATGAATCCCTCATCCAAGCATTTGTGAAGGAGAAGCATCATTGTAGTAAAGCCTGAGGCTGAGCATGTATACACCCACCCATTTTGTTGTAAATTGAGGTTTAGACAACAAAACACTTCACCTTAAACTATATCAAGTGCGGATTGCTCGGTTATATAGGCTACCTCGGTTGACACATCACGTGGTTAATCAAAAAGTTTTCTTTTGATTGAAAAGTGCCCGTTTCAGCCAATGGCAGTAACAGAGTAACATGCTGTGTATACATGCTCAGCCGCTGGCTTTACGCCGATAATGCCCCTTGTCCTTCACAATTGCTTGGATGAGGGGTCCATTTTGTGAATCTGTGATGCATTTTCAAATTCTTTTGCTTAAATTTAAACTTTGTGTTTCAAGTTCATTTCTTAGACACTATTTATGTATCTTTACAACAAACGTAGGTCAGTGTGACATATTATACATGGTGCTTCATCTTTGTAACACTGATTATTGAGGCGATCCATATTATAGATGAGGGAACTTTATACTAAGAGATATACCAACAATATTGTCATATCATAATAAATTATAAATACAAATGGTATAAATAGTAACTGAGGTAACAATTTTAAAAGATACAAAAGCCATTCTTTGGTATAATCCAATCCTATACCATATTTATAACTTGTAAATATATATAAGACAGGATTTACAATCAGATGGTTTATCAATTTACTGACTTCATATAAAGTTTCCATTGAGCTCAAGATCAGGCAGAATTTTTGGCATGGTTTATACATACTGATCTGAATAGAAACTTCAAAGCTGGTGAGATGCTTCATAATAAAAAATACAGTTTTGCAACAAAAACAGGTCATTGTGACCCATTTTATATATTCAAGTGACTGTTTATTTGCCTGTGTTTTTATATATGCACTTTTCATTAAAGGATCATAAGCCAGATGATTTGATGCATCTGTGATACATATATTGTAATGAATTTGATTGTTTTTAATGTGATTTTAAGAAAAAATTAGTTCATTATCTTTTGTTTTCATTTGTTTCATTTTAGAAACTATTCAGTGATGAAGCATCATGATATATATATATATATATATATATATATATATATATATATATATATATATATATCACAGGATGAAGCCAAATTGGGACTGGATTAGTAAAGACACAGAAAGCAACTGCGTTCATCAGATATTTCATACTGGGTTATTTTATTTTATCTTTAATCTCGAGATAACTTGCTTAAACAACATATGCATCTAATATTGTGTAATTTTGCTATTAGTTAAAGCAATTTACTTTGTTCATCTTTTTAAGAACTAGAACTTTTTCTTCAATGCCAAGCTTTTTTATATTTTGCCTTTTATTGGTTTATTGCAATTAACTTTTATCATTCGAATACTAATAAATAGCAAGTGTGTCACACAGTCATCATTATAAAAAGATCTTTTAGTTGTATGCATACATGGGACTTTTTTTTATATAATTGTGTGTATACATGGGACTTTTTTTATATAATTGTGTGTATACATGAGACTCTTTTCATAATTGGGCACATTCAAGAGTGTGTGCATACATGGGACATTCAAGAGTGTGCATACATGGGTTTTAATGTTTGTATGTCTACATAGGAGTTCACTGATATGTTATCATTTATTGTTTTGCCATTATTTTCTTTATCATTGGTAAACATTTAAACACCTAGTGTTTTACAATAATCACCATGATGAAGAAATACAATAAGCTGGACTTGAAATGCAAGTATCTCATACCTGGATAACACTCTGCTTGATATATTGGTCCATTCATATAGCTATCCAAAATAATATTCAGTTTAATATATAGACTTTTTCAACTATATATATCTGTTGTTAAAAATCACAGAATACATCTGTTTGTTGTCTAATATAAAATTAATATTTCAAAACAATTAAATTCAATTATTAACAACACATATAATACCTATTGTAGACATAAATAACCTATTACATGAGTAAGAGGACTAACTTGTAGAAACGATTTTGGAATGTGCAAGAAAAGATATGTCTTGCTTTGGTCTCAATATGACAAAGTAGTTATCTACGGTATGTGAAGTTTGTTTAGGAAAGTAATCAAATAAAATTAATTGACTTGCTCTCCCTATAAACTGAGTTGTGTCCCATTTGTAACTGGATAAAAATGATTTTTGGTTTTTGTTACATTACTAAGACGACAACCTTCAGTGAAATCCATTTGAAGGGAATCCTTATTCCCTATTTTTGCACTTGTACAAAGTTGTTTCATGCCTAAGACAAATTTGATCATTTTATCACATTGTATCACTTGATTGTTTTTTTTCCCTTCATTTAACAATTTAGATAGCAGTGTTTCCCTTTACCCTCATTTCCGCTTCAGAGACCCCCAAATTCTTAAATTGACCCTCAGTTTTGATACCAACATTTGTTTTTATTACTTAGTCTGACCCCCAGTTTTCACACCAAGTAGACTTTTTGACTCTCAGTCTTGCACCCATATGGGATACACTGTAGATAGTGAAATGTAATGTGAATATCTACATTTATTTCCTTGTTGGAAATCAAATCATGTAATATGCTCTGAAAAGTAACTCTTGTAAATGATTTATGTATTGTTTATGTTTTCCATGTATTCTGAAAAGTAACTGTTAATGATTTATGTATTGTGTATGTTTTCCATGTATTCCTGAAAAGTAACTCTTGTAATGAGTTATGTATTGTTTACGTTTCCCATGTATTTTGGATATCTAAATAGTATTTTTATGCTTTAAATATATTTTTAGTGAAGGTTATATATAGGACATGGATTTAAACATTGTTTGTGTAGGTGGCAGTGGTTGTGGCCTGTAGTGGGTGGGGCCTGGATTTCGATTCAACCAGAATATTTGTTTTCTTTTATCACAGTAATATGATCGATATAATTTGTTAAATTAGTTCCTTCCTCTACAAAGTTAGAGCAAAAATGTTTCTGTCATGTTTGGCCAATAGATATTTTAAAATGACAATCTCACCCCCAACCCATAAAATGGTTGATCCATTACAGACTAATTAATTGCATATTGAAATGCTGTTGTAGATATTACCTGCCATGAGATAAACCAGGCAGAGATGATTGTACTAGACATAACTATTCCAGCATCATGTGGGCTATGTCCCTTTCTATCAAGGAGTAAGTCTAAGTAAGTCATCTAAGTAAGTCTGGTATATAGGTTAATTTCAGCGAAATTAGCACTTACACAGGCTCTGTTTTTATTTGTACATAAATCATAATTGTTCAGGCAGATAATGCATGTAATGTATCTTTATATTATTTCCCCTGTATGCTACTTCATTTAATAGTATTTGTATGCTTAAAATGTAAATTTTTGAAGATTATATATAGAACATGGATTGAACCTTGGTTGTGGTGGTGGCAGATTTTGTGGCTTGTAGTCTAGATTTCTTTCAACCAGATCATTTAGTTTTCATTTAATTTGTTGAATTAATTTCTTCCTCTACAAAGTTAATGCAAGATTGTTTCTTTCATGTTGGGCCAATATATATTTAAAATGATAATCCCACCCCCAATCCATGAAATGATTGATACATTACAGACTAATTAATTGTATATTGAAATCCATACGTGGTGCTCAGATTGAAGATTGAAAAATGTTGGACTCATCTTTCTGACCATGACATTCAGAAGACTTCTAATTCTCCATCTCAAATGCTGTTGTCCATATTGCCTGGCATTGGACAAACCAAGCACATAAAAATTTGCCAGAAATAACTATTCCAGCATCATGTCGGTTTTTTCCTTTTCTATCAAGGAGTTAACTTTCCCCAGTAGGTATAGTGATAGTTCATAGTTTTGTAGAGCAAATACGCTTTTGACCCTCTCACTCTTAAGTATTCATTAAGTCTAATCTCAGATGTATAGGTTATTTACATAATTTCAACAAATTAGCACTTCAGCATGCCCTGTTCTTATTTGTCTACAAATCATAATTGTTCAGGCAGATAATGCATGTAATATATCTATATATTATTTCCCCAGATTGCTATTTTCATTTAAAGTTCCATATAATATTGTCTCGCTTGCTTGATGGTTATGATCATGCACAAAATGATTAACAATGGCTTACACAAAACTTTGAATATTGAATTGCTACCACCATCAATAATGGAAGCTGTAATCTTGCATTGTTTTGCATTTCTGTCTACTCAACAATTAAAGCCAATGGTTGAAGAAAAGACCTACCTGGTGGGGCCATGAATAATTTCTAGGTTGTGACCCAAAGCCAGTCCTCTGATATACAGATGAGACCTAGAGGCGCATTCTGATTACCTAAATGTACTGATCTTTATATATATATAGTCATGAAGTCACCTTTCAATAGCCATCTTTCAGTTATGCCTGAATTCCTGTACCCTTCTTCTCTCAGCAATTGTACCATAGTAAAACAATTTTATTACATTTTATAAAACCCCTAAACCCAATTTAGCACTGTGTGGTATAAACTAATATGCTAATGAGATGGTAAAACAGTAATATGCTAACGAGATGGTGAAACAGTAATATGCTAATGAGATGGTGAAACAGTAATATGCTAATGAGATGGTGAAGCAGTAATATGCTAATGAGATGATGAAACAAAGGGCCATATGAGAATGTTAAAGGAGTTTGTAAAGGTGAAATTAATACTTGTACCTTTGCTTAACAAAGCATGCTGAAGCTCTCATGTAAAAGGATAGCGTAAACTGAATGGTTTAAGACTTCTTTTCTAATCATATGTACCTATCACTAAGGTATTAAAATTGTAGTCTTGATTACAGTTAAACTGGTTATTATAAAACTAATGAAGAAAGTTTGTCAAAATATGAATGAAAACTTGGAAAACAGTGTTAATGTTTATATAAGAAACACCTTTTCATGAAATATTGGAAGGGTTCAAAGGGATATGGAGTATATAATCAGCATGTGTACATTTTGTGATTTTCCTTTTCTGCATGTATATCAGATAACAAAGCTTAATTGATCTATGTTTCCAATTTTAAACAAGACTGCATTACTATACATAGCAATGATTGTTATTAAATAGCTTTGTTTCAAAGAATTATATGTAATAACATTCATATAATTTTGTTTCTAACAGATGAAAAACATACCAGCATTATGTAAGCAATAGATGAATGCCATTATATCATTCATTGTGAGCTTTAGATAAAGACAAGGTACATTTACGTACCCAATGTTGTACCCCAACTATAACTAAATGAACATTACTGTCATTTCATTATAGTATTCATGGGGTACAAATCGTGTGTGTACCTTCAACCTCAAATTTAAAGAGCCCCCATTTTTTTTAAATACAGTGTTTCATTCTTAGATATCAACAAAGCTATTTGATTAAATCAATATAATTTGTGTAATCTGGTAATAAAATATTAGCAGTTATATATGTTTTCCTTCTTTGAACCCTTTGAAACAACAGAATTATCAAGCATTATATATTGTTTCAGTACACACACACAGACACAAATATATCTAGGTGTGTGTGTGCGTGAGTGTGTGTGGTAACTGTGCCTTAAATCGATATGTTCAGAGATACATAAGGACAGAGAGAAATGAGGAAAATATTAAGGTATTCAATCACTAGTAATACTAGGAATAAAGAAAATAAATTATACAGGTTCAATAAATAATTCTGATTGATTTTTCATTAAACTGTTGTCAAACAAATTAAATCCTCATGATAGCAAGTCTCATTTTATCCCAGCACACTTAATCCTATTGGACAACATACAGTGCTGCTTGTGGGATCCCAGGGGCATGTGACACTGTCTTTCATCATCCAGGAAAGGGAATATAATACATTTTAAATAGTAAAATGAAAATTGTATACATTAATGCATTGGAAGTAGTAAAACCATAAAGTTATACATGTATTATTTGCTTCAATAATTTTTCCACCTAAATTACCAGTAATTTTCCTTGGACACTTAGGTATGTTAATGTAATCCAAATTTTATCATGTGATCAAATGTATGACAACAGTTTCTTTAAATATATGGTTCACCTTAAATGAGCTGTACCATATAATTTTTGTGTTCAGTCCACCAGCATTTATTATAATAAACATAACATATTTTCTTATTGTTTTCCAAAAAATGAATCATTAGCTAAAGAAAGAAAATTGTGTTTTTGCATAAATTAGTATCTTTTGTTAATAATTCGGCCTCATAATAAAGGAAATCTTCCTTGGCATTAATGTGACATTAACTTTGAAATTACCTTACAAAAGCAGCAATTACATAAGCAGCTAAAGACAAAACCATGAATTTTAAAAAAATATGAACGTGTTTTATTTTCTTTTTTCAGAAAACCTGAAAACTGAGAACCACTAAAATAAATGATACCACATTATAACATGTTTTCCTTATCTTAGACAGTAGTGAAATGGAGCTTTTCCCCACTAAAATAAATGATACATGTACCACAATATAACATGTTTTCCTTAATATAGACAGTAGTGAAGTAAAATAAAGATTTTCCCCACTGCCTCGTGGCTAAATGAAAATAAGTCGAAGTAAACTTTTAAACTGCAGCTTTAGACTCAGTCTTCCCCTCTACACACACACACACACACACACACACACGAATATGCACCAATACAGCCTACCACAAATAAACAGTGAAGCCAGTGTTAGGACTCAGGCTTCGAGCTTTTGATAAAAAGTATTAAGAGGCTTTTGAGCTAGACTTATAAAAGTGTTTGAGAGGTATTCACCTCTTGCAAGAAAGAATGTTTTTCAATTGGTATTAACCCCATCCCCCCAGCAATCATTTTGCGAGTGTGAAGTCATTCAAGTTAGGTTAGCCTCACCAGACATGCAGAGACAACCAAAAGAAAGCACTTTACATAAACATATCGGTTTGAAACATGTTTACGATTTGTATTACTCTAGCTGTACATGTTTTTCACACCAATTGATAGGTGTAATTATATTCAGATGACGTTCCAATAACATTTTAAAGAAAGTTGTTAAACATATTGATATAAATGATTATCCACTGACAGTTAGTCAATATTATGCAACTTTGTATCAAAACTATTTATGGGTGTCTTTTTTTATAAGTTTATTAGATTGATCAACTTAATAATGGATGTAATAATAATTACCATTGTTTATGCGAATATAACTAATACGAGTGTAGTTTTCCTCTAGCAGAGGGGGCGAATCGGACAACTTTTTAGAGGCGTTAATGTGGCAAACCGAGGTTTTCTCGTAAATCCTTAATAGAAGCGTCCATTTGGCAAAATAGAATCAAAAAAAAAAAAAGACGCCAAGGTCGTTGTCACGCCCCCTCTGCTGCAATGGGGTTAACAATCTTTTTTACGATAAAAATCGCTACGATTTCACAAACAGACTAATTTGTAAAACCTCTCCTCGTAAATCAATTAGATTATTGGATTGGTCAGTGAGTCTGACATTAATTCTCGTTAATGAATCATTATGACATCGTATATAGACTGGATTAATTGGATCCTCAATGATTAGATACCATGGAGGAGCTGTTGGTGCAAAAGAATATAGACTATATCCTTCTTGGACTTGATTTGATCGCTCGAGATTTTTTTGATAGCTTCCTTCGATAACATCACATACTAAATTCAATGCAATCACAGAGGATATATTGACGTTTTGAGGAGCGATATGCCTACCGCCTCCGTCTGGGTCATTATTATGTTTGAGGATTGTTGTTGTTTGTGATTGTGGCAATTTCTCCCATGCGACATAATTTTTTTTTGAAACCAGTATCGATGGCATGACTTAGAGATTTTTTCATCTCTGGGAAATTGAATCCTGGAAATTTAAAATCACGGATATCCTCTTCGCCTGTTATATTATATGTTGCCATAAACTCTGCTTTTGTTCTAGGATGATCATGATTTAATACGTCTTTAATAATTATTTTTGATTCTTTTCCAGTAAAGGATTTTATTCTGCGTTGTTATTCATTATTGATTTGTTCTTTTTGGTATGACCCAGATGGTAACGAAACAATGTTCCAGTCTGGAATACCATCGGGTTTATTCTTACTCGCAAACACCAGGGAATTATTCGGTTGTTGACCGCCAAATGCCTGTGATCTGATATTTGGCCAACTGTGATACACTCGTAATTTTGCTAATGCTATCTCTTTCAAGGAAACCGGAGTAGGGAAATTCACACTGAATTCAGGATTGGTTGATGTTATTGAGATCATGCTGGTTTTCACCGGTGTGGTATTTTCCGCTATTCGTTGAGGTAGTTCTTGCGATGTTGCCACTGTTATTATACTCATGTTGTCGCTCTTATTTTGACATCGCGGAATCATAAACACGTACCATCGCTGAGAACTCACTATCCGATATTAATGTATCATCGAGTGACGACGATATCATCGAGGATAACTGTGAGTATGCGGTTGATACAATATGAAACTTGATTACCTAATCTTGCAGTTTGCGCTGACTGCATGGTATTTTTTTTTGTTATTAACGAGATTATTCCCGCGATTGTTGTCGCCGCTGATATACAAGTTGGAACAGCTATCGGAGCAATCATTGTCACCGAGGAGAGTATAATAACAGCTCCAGTGATTACACCACTCACCGAGTACACGGTAACATCAACTGTAGTGATTTCTTCGTCGATATTTTTTAGTTTTACTTGATACTCCTCGGTGAGTGTTTTGAGTTCAGTTTGAAATTCTCTGACCTGATCATAGCGGTATTTCTGTGATGACATTTTAATTTGAAAACACTAGCTTTTTCAAATAGAATTCAATTTAGTTGTTTACTTAAATCAGCTACGAATTCCACATACCATGTTACTGAAACCCTAGCCAAATTATTATCAGTGGATACTATCGTGAATTGTTCAACTGTTCCCTTGTCGATGATCGTTGATATCGTATTGTTGACACCAGATGAACTCGTTGATGAAATATTAAATTGAGTTGGTGTCACTAGTGTTAATCGATAAATTCCTTTGACGGTCGCGGTGATATTTAATATGTTGCTTGTAGGTGTCCACGTAAATGATCCGTGTTGTATCGTGTACACGTTATTTGTGACATTTTTTGTTCGTGATGGATTTTTATGTTTTCAAGTTTTTATTCCATCCTCGGTAAATCATCCTTGATGGCATCGTTGATCGTTTTAAAATCCGTGATTGTCCTCCTTATTTCCACGATTGCATCTGAAAATGATCTCTCTTCGCGAATAACTCCTAATCGCTGATTAATCGCTGTTATTTCATCAAGTTTTGTGATAATACCAGCGAGAACAATTTTCACATCATCGGGTTTTGAATTTTTTTACCAGAAAATTTATCAATGGAGTCATCTGTCCTGTAAAAGTTTTTACGTAACGTACCAAATTGAGATACATGAGCGTCATACACGGATCGCAATTTTGCCAAATTATCGATAGCAGTTTTTACGTGTATGATATGCAACTCGGGTTGCGAACGTGGAACACCGAAGAAATTATTGATCGGGGTTTCGATGTTATCAGTTATACTCTGTTGTAATCGACCAAAATTAATTATATGATCGTTGTATTCTGATTGTAGTTTTTGTTGGGCATCCACAATAGTTGAAACAAGTACACCTGGCTTGAGTTTACCCTGATCGGAAAATACCGCGATAGCATTTTCCGTTACAACGCGTTGTTTAACTAAAATATCATCAAGGGAAACATTACTCGTTTTCAATTTACCCTGACGATCTTGAAATACAACTATTTCATTGGGATCAACACTTGCTAAGTTCAACATCTCGGATATTTCATCTTCGATTATTTTTTTACATCACCGGTTGCCGTGCCGATGGCAGTTGGTTTCTTTAACATTGATAAAGATCTCCCCCAAATATCAATCATGTTATTCTATACAATTTCTCTCTAACAAGCGACTACTAGTATATTCATTTACTACTTGATGAGGTAGTTTTCTCGATGATGAAATAGCGTCAAGGACATTTAATACTTCTATGCCGCATATTGGTGGGTCATTCATTTCCTGTATTGGTAGCGTTGAATACCAGATAGGAATTTTTAAGTGGTTTATATAACGCGTAAATTCTTTAGGCGGCCCTAACCCATATGAATCGAAATAAACAATTGCACGCGGATCAATCGCATATGCAACCCAGTGGGTTCCAGGTCCGCTGCTGGTATCGAGATAAATAATACCGGTTTCAACGTTTTTTGGTTGTGCCGGCAACTGATCTTTCATAAAGACACCTCTGAAGTTTTTTTATCACTAATGTTTTAGCAGCATTGAGTAAATCAAAATTTGACATGGGTTACTATTGTTGTTAATAAACTATTCCTATTCTCAGGCCCTTTCCGCTGTACCATGAATACGGGGTTCCTGGTAATCTTAGACCCTTTCCCTTTTTTTGTATCCCTGTCCAGTTGCTTTCTTTAGTGCCATCCCTGTCGCTGTACCAACGGCTCCTAACGCTGCTGCTTTATCTACCGCTGGGGCTGCTGCCGCAATAAATGCTGGAATCGCAGCTAACAGCGGGAATATACCACCTGATTTTATCATGTTTTTATCGCAGCTGCAGAGAGTGTGATCTGAACACCCTTTTTATCTTTGAAAGCATCATTAAAGTGTTTTATCTGACGAGTTGTCAGCGACAATTTATTCGGACCACCAGACATCTGATTGTGTTTCAGCGATATCGTGGTTTCATATCTTTTAGCCGATTCTGATTGCAATTTCTCGAGTTGACCAGAGGTCAATGTAACACTAACATGACTATATGACATCTTATTAATAATAGATTGATCTAATTGCTGCATATTACATATTTTCCACTGGTGCATCGATTACTCTCATTCGTCCACCAACACCTTCACGTAACATTGATTTGTCGCTGAGAATGATAGCAATTGCTCTGTATTCGGGGATAGCACCACGAAGTATATTAGCTCTAAAATGTATATCAACGACATATTGTCTTGTTAAATCGAGATGTTCCAGCGAAAAGTAATAGATCGGATATAGATTCTTAAAGTCAAACTGAGATATTTGCAGACCAGTGTCAACGTTTTGATCGCGTCCCATATACGACAACAGACGATGATACACGCGTGCAAATGTTTTTGACCGTAATTAAGTTGTATATCTTCGGATGGTTCCTGTTGACCATTTATTCTCAGCGAAACGTCAGTAACGCCTAATTGATCAAATATCATATGGCTGTTTAATTGTGAACCAACTCTCGCCATATCCTGGAATGCAACACATATATGACGTGGAGATGAAACACCTTATTGTGATGCCAGGTTACATATAAATATGCCGTTAATGGCTGATTCCTTAACATCTGTTGTTGTTGTTAGCCATCTTAGCA
Source organism: Unio delphinus (assembly GCA_029339505.1). Taxonomy (NCBI): domain Eukaryota; kingdom Metazoa; phylum Mollusca; class Bivalvia; order Unionida; family Unionidae; genus Unio; species Unio delphinus. Next base: position 875,216 of record JAQISU010000226.1, read on the forward strand.
ATGATTTTCCTCCTGTATCCATAAATGATATTAATCGTTCTTCTGTGCCGAGTGCTGGAGTCATTATTGGCATCCACAATGATAGTTTTGTTAAAATGAATTTACCGGCATCAACATTTGGATGTGCGTTATCCGCTGAAATTCTCCAAATTGCGTCATTATCATTAGTTTTTCGCATGAGTACTACTGTTTGCTTTGCTCCATAGATAACTTTTCGGACATTTCTGCAGAATCCAAATATATGATGTAGTGGAATGGCGCATGAAAATGATTCACTTTGTCCTTCCAACATTGACATGCGTGTTGCAGCTCCTAGGTTGTAGTTGGGATCAGTATTTATAAGCATATCCTCGATAGCAGCAGGAACAGGATTAGGAGCATCACGATCCGTTGGTCGTCTTACAACAAATTGAGTTTTTCCAGCAGTATTTTAGCATCCTTTGCAAACATCATAGAAGGGCCTGCCGATCTTGTATAATCATCGGAATATCTTGCCAAACCAATTATTGTTGTGGCAACATCAACATCGCGTGCTATAGACTCGATCTCTTTTCCATCAATTATATATATTGCGCTCTCAAATAGCGCCATGATACCATTTTTGACAAAACCGACTTGAGTACCAACTGGATATGGTGCTGGAACAGCAGGAGTATCAGTTAATTGTACAATTTCTCCTTCTGCTTCGATAAACGCTTCACACTGTAGAAAATATTTGTTGGTGTCATGGACGTGAAGTTCAATTCTTCCCGGAGTATTCGGTTGTACTGCGTGATAGGAAAAGAATTGATAATCACGTACAGAATCATCCTTGCGCACTGGGACGTCCATATCAAACACTGGATCAGATGTCCGTTTGAACATTTTATTATATATTCCTCGATCTAAATCATGATTTTTGTCGTGGTTTTCGTCGTGGTTTCAAGCCACTTCCCGCTATCATGTTTGCGATATCGTTTTGGTCGCTGGCAACCAACGACGAAGTCGCCAACGATGCTAATTTCTGATCCACTGTGTTATTTATTATTTTACTAACACTTGCAGGCATCACTTCTGTAGATGGTAACGGCGATGCCATCAGTGGTTTCTTTTTTCGTCGAACTTGAGACATTAGTTTTTCCTTCGCGGCGGAAAACGCCTTCCCGGCAACATCTCCAACAGCGCTAATACCCTTATCACGAATAACATCAATAGTTTTCATTGAATATTGTTTTGCTAATGGTGCTGCTTTTGGAGCCATTCCTGCAAATAACCCTGAAATGGTATTGCCGAGACCATCACCATAGTACGGTCTATAAACAGGAAATCGCGAATTTACTACGTAGACACTGGTTGGTTTATCGTGGTTTTAGTGTATGATCATCTTATTTAAATGATATTTATCTAATGTGTTGATTAGTCACCGGTGAGATTAGTCACTGTGATAACCGTAACAATTCTTTGGATTTACGGCTAGCTCGTCAACAAACTCGATATACATCAATATCCATGATGCCGCCTTGAAATAACCGCCTTCATTAATCATTTCCGGTGAGTTATTTCCGGCTCGTTTCCCTCCTACAAGAACCTCTAATCGTGCTATATCGCTGAGAATATTACAAGGACAACTAACTAAACCACTGCTTGGAACGGAATTTCTATCTCTCTTTGGAGCTACATTTTGAGAAAATTCCTCCCCGGTTGCACCCTGTGTATCCCTTTCCTGATCTTGTAAATACTGTAAAAGTTCATCACCATCATCATCATCTTTAAGTTGGTCAAGTGATGTATCCCACTGGGGTTCTTCCTGTTTATTTTTTTATCTCCGTGTTGGTGTTTGACTCTACCTCTCTAAATCAACCTCAAGTGGTATATCCCTTTCTTGTTTTTTCTGTCTTCGTGTTTGTCTCCGTGATGGTGTTGGGCGCATCCTTTCTTGTTGTTGTTCTTCAATTTCTTGTTGTTGCTCTTTTATTTGTTGTTTATCATAATTACTAATTCCTTTTTTAAATTCTTTATACCCCATATCCCTCCTATCTAAACGATCAATCCCCTTGTTTATTTTATACAACCAGTCAAACCAGTCATCGCGTTTATTCCACTATCTTTATACTCGTCCTTTAAAAACTCCTTTTTTGAATGATAGCTGTTAGCAGCAAAATCACCAAAAGCGTGATAATCCTTTTGTTTAAATAATTGAAATTTTTTATTAGCGTTTTAGCCCCTTCATTAAATTTATCCACTAAAGAAACACCCTCTCTTTTAGTAACATTGCCCTGTTGTTTATCTCCAGCTATCTGTTTTAACAATGGGAAAATATAATTTTTTCTATCTTCTTCCTCAATAGTCTCTCCCAAAATAACTCTCTCGGTAGTTGAAGTGATGGGTTTAAATAATTCTTCAGTCATTGTTGTAAAATCAGTCTGAAGACTCTGTCTCGCTTGCAATTTCTCTCGAACTGAATCGAATTAGTTAGTTGAAACTAATCTTTCGCGTGCTAATCTAGTCGTTAATGCTTGGTTTACCATTATAAATTAATGTATACTCTAAATTCACTGACTTTGTCACCAGTGACATCATAAACAATATCTCTAAATGAATCAATTAGACAACGTCGACTAACTTACCCTACTTTTCTGATCAAAAATGCAACTAAAATAACCAAAAATCAATTTAAAAAAATAAATCCGTGAACCCCCTTCCAACCCGAATTTCACTACAGTGTTTATATTAGTTCTGTGTAGTCAATTGATAAAACTCAAAGAGTTTCAAAGCCACTATTGATTATAAACCCGTATAGAATTTTGTTCTGGTTGAATAAGAGTACATGTCCATTGTATACTTGCAAACAGGTATGAGTATTGTGTACATGTCAAATTCATGGTTAGAACTTACTCTGTTGAGGTTACCAAGGGGAAATTTTCGGTTTGGCGGATAATCAATTTTATATTCTTGATCTATGAAATAACTGCGCGTTTGATTGCATATTCATTTCCTAATTCTTTCCTGATGATTTCCACGATAGTAAATAACGGGACAAACTTCTTTCCATCATTTTCATATACAAATGAATCGTAAATCGCGTGTTGGATGCGTTTAATGAAACTGTATAACTTCGGAAGGGTATATTTATTTCTATGCATACTATCTTCAATGTCTTGAAAATCGGAAAAGATCCTATGACAATTTAATTTATCTGACAATTTGAAATTTCGGTTATGATCTTATTGATATTTTCAGAATTCATATATATTATATATATTTCTAATACAAAAAAATATATTATATATAATTTTCAAAAACGAAAAATTGGGGGTAAATTTTAACCCGTTTATATATATATATATATATATATATATATATATATATATATATATATATATATACACACACACACATATTTACATAGGACAATACAGCCTTTTTTCAAGCCCCAATCGAGTGTTATGGCAAGTTGGCAGGCACATATATATACAATTATAAACATAGGACAACACAGCCGTTCAGCCCCCAATCGAGTATTATGGCAAGTTTTAGGAATATATATTTAGGAATATATTTACATATATACATATATACATTATATACATATATACATTATATACAATTATTTACATAGGACAGCAGAGCCGTTCAACCCCCAATCGAGTGTTATGGCGAGTTGTAGGCACACACACACACACACACACACACACACACACACACATTTATATATATATATATATATATATATATATATATATATATATATATATATATATATATATATATATATATATATATATATATATATATATATATATATGTACAATGACACGGTTATGGTATTTACAATGACATAGGATGACAATGGTATGATAGTATGGTGGTTTCACAATTTGAATTTCAAAGGGCTCAACCCTATCCCCCAATTATATAGAAAAAACCTCTAAATCGGTACCGTCGACAATATGCCTGTTACGAGAATTGATCCATGGACTCCAGGACGATATCCCAATGCGTTATGGAATACGCTATATTCGATATCTACAGATATATGTTTTTGAATACAATATATGTGTATCAACCGTGGTATATTTCCGATTTTTGGATCCCCTCTGTTATCCTCGACAAATCAGTTATTGTGGTTTTTCTTTCCGTGTTTGCGTACATGTAGGGCAATAACAAAGGTGTTATTTGTACTTAAAATGACTATTGACATCATTTAAAGAAAACCGTATACTTGTAAAAAACATCACAAAAAAAAGAATACATCTGTTTATTTGATCGTTTCCTCACAAAACAGATAATTGATTATCTGATTATCCCTTTGAGAAACGTGGCAATTAAAAGCAATAATTGGTAATTGGAAAAACCCACTGAGATCTGTAACTCTTTCATAAGCCGACACATGACCGCACGAGTTATCTCCCTTTGGTGTTTTTATATTATAGCACCAAATGAAATGTAGATGTCAATGAATTGAATTCTTTGTCCATTTTGTTCTGGAAATCGCTGACCGATATACCCCTTCTGCAATAAACCGTACTGAGGCTATACAAATATCGAAATATCTGCCGGCTTCATTCATTGATTGAAATACCCTTTGCTCGCCTGTATGAATATCTTTCGATTTTACAGGCCTCGCATTTTTCGGATTTTTTCCAGTCTCTCCTCGTTTTAAATTCTCACTTTCTGTAACAGCTCGTAAATTATCTAAAGAATTGTCCTTAAGATTGGAATCAATATGATCAAGTACATATCCGTCTTTGATCAATCCATTGTGACATTCATATATTCTTCTCTGATTAAAATAATTTTTCTTTCCAGCAGTAAACACCAAATACCCAATACCATTGTCAAAACCGACTGGTTTCTTCAGTCTTCGGTTTCTGAAAATACCGTCATGAGACGCTTCATAATTGCTGATCACGTGATGTGGTTGAAATTCTTGGTTCATTTATATACTAAATACTATTTGTCTAATTTATTATTTAATTTAATTATTACATTACTTGGGAATGTATCAATGTAGTCTTGAGGTGTTCTTATGATTTTGTCGCTGACACAGTCAGGGTCATTGATGTAGTTTTAAAATCTATTATCATACAAACGCTTCAGCTCTCTGTATCGCTTACCACCACAATTGAGACACAACTACGATGTACCTCTCACACCGATATCACATCGGAGACAAGGGAGTGGCCTCAAATTTCTGGGACGAACGCTTTGTAAATGATATCCACAGAATTTATTTCTGCATGATTTGTTACATACGGTTACTGATCCTATCATCAACCATTTGCAATGATTCATTATATAATAATTTCCTTACTTAAATACTTGTTTTAATTATAATATGGAGGAGTTCGAGAGATTATCGAAAATTACTCTTTGGAAAAATGCTAAATTCAATCTCGCTAGAGTCTCCACTGATACACCAAAGGGTCTAATAAGTGATAGAAGCATGATAGGTAATATTCGTGATTGTTTTAATGAATTCAAACACGACAGAGCATCTCACTGTTGGTCAACATTTCGAATTGATGGTAGTGTTGATGCTACCATGAGCGACGAAAGAGCAGCAGTGATAATCTCACATCTTGACCAGAAAAAGTATTTTTTTAGAGTGAAATTCATTATCCGTTCGGAAACGGGGAATTTGATTATACGCAACAAATTTGAACACATCCTGAAAGATAAAAGAACTGTCACTGTGAGTCGAGATTCCAAACCAGGAATTCTGACTGGAATTGACAAACCGTTCTACGAGAGATCCTATCCTGTAACAGCAGTTGTTTATGGGATATATTCGTTAAATGATAAACTGAGTATTGAAAAACTAAAACCCATGAAACTGTCATCGCTGAATTGTGTAGCAGACCAAATAATATAACACTTCACAAATGCGTTGCGTGGAAACAAATTGACTGATCTAAGACGTAAAAAAATAAACGAATGGGGACTAACAGTAAAGGAAAATGGAGCAACAATTCAAGATATAACCAAATTAGAAACATCATTAAGATTCCCAATAACCATAATGACGATAACAACAGAAGTATTACACGAATCAAAATATAAATCAGAAGGAGCTCCAATCAAAATTATTGATCATAAGGAACACGCGAGGACACCTGCAGTAACAATATTTCTGCGGGATAGAACAATAAAATATCTACCAGCGAAGTTCTCCCCGGAATTCTCTGAGGAGAAATTATTTGATTTTATTCATCAGTTAAGTAAAAACGATCCTGTATCAGTGTGGTTACTTCACAGTTTTGAAAACGAAGATGGTAAATTCGATCAATTTGTAAGACACAACGGCGAATTATACCGTACTGAAGCCCTCCACAACGAGATGGATAAACTAGCTAGTGGTTTTTCAACGGACAACGACGAACAATTATTAACAAATTGTTTTACAATTCCGTCGGTTGCAGCTCATTTTGCGAGAAAGAAAAACATGTAAACCAACAAGAGCTGAATTGCTATCAGATATCAAATCAATCTGCATCGAATACAACCATGGTGGATTATGGAATACAAAATACGACCCTAAAAATATTATTTCGGTTGATATGGTTGCGTGTTATCCCGGGAGTTTTCTCGGGTTCGGAGAATGTGCTAAGTGCCTTAAAAGATTTGGGCATCCCAGACATGAAATGACCCGTGATGCAATTAATGGACCACTGCCCGATTTTGATTTAACTGGATTCGCTCGTGTGGTATCATTTGAAACCGCTGAAGGACTTCATCCGTGCTGTTATGTTTGGATTGGTAGACACATATCTGAAAAACACGGGATGCCAATAGTGTTATTACGGTATATGATTGATTCTAAAATGCTGATATCGCTGATTGTCAGTGAAGCAATTATATCATATCGAGCGCAGACTGAAGTCTGGTTACCACAACCCGATAGTCTAGATAGTATAATCATCGAAAATAGAAAACAATTCCCTGATCTCGACGAAGAATATATCGTGAAATGGTCCAAACAGATATTTGAAGTTAGAAATAAATACGCAAAAGATCTTGGCAGAAGAATAATCGGTAAATTCACTCAGGGCGGAAAATACGACAATAACCGATATTCTTCGCGGTTGATTATAGATAGCGTTGAATACGATTTTATAATCGCGGATGTAACATCTAGGGGTATATACGTCGATCGTAAAGACGCTTTCTTGTACAATGTAACAAAATTAGGTACAATTGTTACTTACAACGATGGATACAATTTTCAGTATACACATTTGAGGGCGTCTATGCTGGCTTATGCTTCTATTAATTTATTTTTGTATTCTTCTCCTGTATAACATATGTTGTATCAGTCTCTGAAACTCGATTGTTGTCATATTTTATGCGACATATCCACTTGTACCAGTTCTCTCTGTCTACAGATTATTATGTTCCGGTTTTGAGTATCTTTCTTTGTGACTAAAAGCCGCAAGTGCAAAACCAGCTAAATCATCCAGATTATCATTTATTGTAATCGCATTAATCACATCATCAGTAAATCTTTGAGATGATGTAATTTTGTTTAGGTGTTTCATCTCCGATAGGGGCAGCTGCTGACGCTTGTGAATGTATATGTGCGGCAGCTATGCCGGTTTGTAGAGCTAGTAAAATCTTTCTTGTTTGTTTAGTTCTTTTTGCTATTTTTTCAAGTTCAGGAAGCAGACCCTCTTTTATTCTTCTCTCTCCTTTCCATATATAACTTCTTTAGTAGTTGCAGTAATAGGTTTAAACAATTGTTGAGAACCTTTTTCAAAATCAACTTGAGATTCTTGTCTTTCTTGTAATTTTCGTCTAACAGAATCACGGACGGGTATAAATTTCTTAATTGCCTCTAGTTTTTTCTCGTGCCAATCTAGATTCTCCTACCATTATTGATATATGATATGATTTAATTCGTAGCAGCAGAGAGGGTGCGACTTGAATATGCGTCAAAAGTAAACAATCACGCGCATAATACCCTCGGTTAGATAGAGGTTTTGGTTTTTTGTTGACGTTATTATTTTCAGTTTCGTATTAGACCATAGTTTACCAAATAGACGCCTCTAAAAAGTTGTCCGATTCGCCCTCTCTGCTGCTCCATTTTTTGAATTATGGACGTATCGCCCCATGAACGTTTCGGCCCAGGACATTTCGCCCCACTTCAATGGACATTTCGCCCCACCTGGTACATAGATGTTTCGTCCCATGGACGTTTCGGCCCAGGATGTTTCGGCCCAGGACATTTCGCCCCACATCAATGGACATATAGGACATTTATATAAATTCATCATCATTAAACCATTGTCTTCATTTTACTTTAGGAGCCAACCGTTAAGATTTCATTTCATACCCCATAATCCTAGCTCTCTCTTTCTCTTATATTTCAATTACTTTCAGCGTTCCGTTATAACAGACAATATTTTCCCCTTTTTCTTCATTTATGTAATAAGACTGCTCAGAGAATGAATCTATCGTTTACAGTGATAATTTTCTATACTGCAGTACTTTTATTTTCGCTGTTACACAAACTGGTGAAGACCGCTCCGGTGGCCTAGTGGTTAGAGCGTCCGCTGCGGAGCAAGAAGTCGTGGGTTCAATCCCCGGCCGAGTCATACCAAAGACTTACACAAATGGTAGTACAGCTGCCTCACATGGCGGTCAGCATTAAGATGTTAGTGTTAGACTGGTCGGCTGGTGTCAAAGTAATGTGACTTTGTGGGATTTCATGCTACATGTATGCAGTGTGGCCAATTATAGTGACGTCTAGCACTGCGACATCATGCCGCAGACATGTAGCATGGTGCCCCACCCAGTCACGTTATTCTGACACCAGGTCGACCAGTATTGACACTAACATATTAATGCTGAGCGCCAAACGCTTTACCATTTTTATAAGTCTTTGGTATGACACGGCCGTGTATAGAACCAATGACCTCCCACATTCTAGGCGGACGCTATAACCACTAGACCACAAGAGCGGTCCCACAAAAACATGACGTTTTAAACACATTATATCCTATTCGTTGTTGTTTCTCTTCCACATAATAGCTTTTTTAATGTTGAACTTTATTAATTATTTTCAAGCTTGGTTTAGTTGTCTTAATATCTCTTACCATTTATTGACATTGTTACTAATTAATACTATTTTTGAACAGAATATTATGATGATAATTGCCTCTTTTTAAATGGTAAGCATTGCATTATTTTGTTTTTGTTAATCGATCGAATTCGGTATGTGTTTCGCGTCATGTTTGAAAATTTACACTTTATTTTTAGTTATCCCCAAAATAGTGTTTCATTGTCTCGATCTTTGTCACGCACGAGTGACTCTTTACTTGTAGTCATCAAGCTGAATGAGGGGCGAGGAATAAAAACTGTAATTACCAATAAAGAGATATAAAAACTGGTTTATCGTCGACATATTAAGCATGTATTTGCATATTTAAACCAACACAAATCACTAATCAAAATTATATCTCATGACGGGTAGATGTGTCAAGTTATGATGCGCAAAAGTATAATTCTAAAAAGTATCTATTAGTTTCTTTTTTTAAAATAAAAAATGCATTAAAGTAAAACATCAGTTACTATACGAACTTGAAATACAAATATAATAATATATTACTTTTGCTATGTCTAACATGGGCCATTCAATCTGGCACAGCATTTAATCAAGGTGTTTGTGCTGATTTGGTGGCTTCCATCCAAATAACAAATGTTTACAAGATATCTAACAAGACTGCGTAAACAATGAGCATTCTTTTGAATAGAAGATGGACTATATAATGCTTTATGTACATCAATATTACTGAAATTAATTGTTGCGATTTCCTGTGCTTTCTTGTCCGCTTCGATTTTTAACTTTCACTTCTTCTTCTGGTGTCAAAGATCAGTGTGGGCGCTGAACGTCAAATGAAGAGATATCGGCTGCAAATGTTGGTGCAGCATCAATGTTGCCCATAAACTAGTTCACTACGTGGTGCTGGTCACTTGCTCAAATGTCTTTCAATTGTTTACTTATAGCCAGCCTGTAATTATAAATTGGTCTGAACCTGTCAGAAAATGTTGAAAACCAAGTTAAACTAAACCGAATATGGTATTTACGCATAAAGAAGTATGCAAGTCATTATTTGGATGGATGCTAAAGCTACTAATCTTCCATCATTTGTGATATGGAGAATGTGGGCAGCGTTCCACGTTTGTTCGCAATTTTTATTTAACCGTAGCTTAAGTACATCGAAAGCGAATGGCAACCAGCTACTTTAGCATGTCTATATTTTTAAAATATTTTGTTTGTAATGAAATCTTACCTCAGGTTTTGAATTGCACAGGTCACACAAACAGAAAAGATATCATTTTACGTCTAAGAAGACCGTACTTGTAGCTTGTTAGACCTGTAACACCCCATACGACTGGAGCCAGTCTCTTCAATAGGAAATATGTCTACCGTGTTAGTCTCTTTAACACTAGATTGTGTCAAGCTGTACAAAAGACGATTTTGCTGACCAATCGTCTACTCTCGCGTCATTTCGTTTGCCAATAACTCCATCACCAACAGCCTCAACGCCATTTTCAAGCTGAGAATACTGCTTTATTTTTTTAAAAATTTATTCTAGTTGAAGAAGCGTTCTTGCTTTCAAGATTTTATCAGCGTATTTCTTACACGTTTATAATGAATATAAGTATATCATCGATATGCATAGCCATAAGCTTTAGTTTGAGTAAATGTTCATTTGGAAGATCATTGTATTGATATGAGTTGTTTAGATCTACTCTCACCCACCCCTACCCCTTCTTGAAATAAATCTTTAAATTATACAGTGTTTAAACAAACGTAATCGCAAATAATCCTTACAATTTACTTTAAAAAATCCCAGTTAGTACATGTACTGGCATACTCGAAAGTATTCATAAGTTGCACAACTATAGATCAGACGTCATTGATTTAAAATGTGATGGTGATCCCATGCAGTACACAATATATAGGCAACACATATTGCTGTTAAAGAGAAAAATGATTAAGATAACTGGAAAAGATGGTCTTTCACTGTATTGAATCTGACTGTCTTTTATGATGGGAAGAAAAACAGTTCATGATACTATCAAAATCTTACAAGTAGCAGTTTTTATGAATTATTAGAATTGTTTGCTTTCCAGAAAATGGTGCGATTCTTAAAGAAAGCTTCCAAAAGTGAAGAAAAGTGTGTATTATTGAACAAGTAGAAGAACAGAATATGTAAGATTTTAATTTTCGAGGAGCTCATCTGTGCCCACACCAATTCATTCCAGTGGATTTCGGTCTACTGCCACTGAATTTGAGAGCATTCCAAGTTCGTCAGCATCATCATTACAAGCTTCTCATGACGATGCAGGTAATGGAGTAATTTCTTATACATATTGTTTTCTTTATTTACAAAAATTATATTTATGGATCTTGAAAAATAACTATAAAAGGTAGATAATATTTTAATGGGTGCTGCTGTTTAGTGTAAGTTGACATACTTTAGATAAAAAAAATGTTCTTTTAAGACAATTATGTGATGATGTTTAGCAGAAAGTAACATTAAATCATGTTTGAACTTGAGTGATGACAGTGTACAAGTAATGTAGTGAAATGTCATAAAAGAGAGGTCTACAGAGATGACCACATTTCAGGATGCTAACCAAAAGGTTATATCTGCAGGGCTATTATCTGTTGGGAAGGTTGAGGTCAATATTTTAGCATAATCCAAGCTATTTATGACATTGTGCCTATCCCAGAAAACTGTTAACTTCCAGAAGTTTACAACTCTGTGAGAAACTATCTTGGCATAAAATCAAAGTTTGTGCTGTAATATGATAAACTTTTTTTTAAGTCCAGGACCTGCCAACCCTATTGAAAAATCGGGAGAATCTCGAGTTTTGGACCTATCTCCAGATTTACCAATTTTTAAGAGAAACTCCCGATTTTTCAGCTCTTCAAAGAAAATAAATAATTTCGTATTTTTTCTACAAAAATTTCATTTTCCGTTTTCCGGTTTCTGTATCTGGTTTTTGCCGTGTCTTCTATGTTACTTAGTACTTTACCATATCCGGCTTCATTTCCGGTTTTCATCCGCCGGTTCACAGTGATCGTCTCACAGCGCGGTTATCTTTATCCTACTCAGCAAATCTCGGCAATATAATGGATATGTTTCTCAGCAAGAAAATAAGAGGAAAAGGAAGTAACTGATGACTTGTCACCCGCCAGGATTAAAAATTGGATAAAAAATATAGAAGTGATTCTGGGAAGCAGTTTGCTTACATTGGTCCATCGCCTCGCGGGGTCTATCATGCATTTAGTCCTACCCGTAAGACGTATCACATGTTGATCTTGATTTTAGACGCGAGCAAACATAAATATCAGCGTCGGGGCTTACATTGTAGGACTATCATGCATTATGATTATGCCGATACGATGACGGATGTGGTGATGTAGATGACATTAATAAACACAGTGCAACAGTCAAGCACAAACGGTGTGAAAAAGATATTAGCAGCATGAGGCCACTGCAATTTTCCAATGGTAAAAGGATGACTTGGCGGTGGTAAGAGCAGAGACTATTTTTTTTACAAGAGTAAGTATTTGAAGTAAATAAAATTAATTACGAGCAGCTTGCATATCCAGCAACATTTAATTTTTCCCAGACATGTCCTGTTCTTAAAACCTTGATTACGGGTGGAAGTTTTTTTTATGTACACAAAACAAACGTTTTTCATAGTTTGATTTTGTCAGAATAGCAACCCCGGTCATTTTTGGGTATTGACATAACTGCAAACACTCGTTTTCTTCATATAAATCTGTTTAACAGCATTCCAAAACAGTTTATTATTTTAAAATATCTCTATTAGAAAAAAGTTATGTAACTTTTAAGTAACAAAATATTGACAAATTTCTAGAATTTTTGTCTTATGTAAAAATAAGATGTATTCAGATTATGTGACAGTCATGGAACCGAAGTAAAATTTAATTTCTATACAAATGTTTTAACGTTCTTATTTGTTGAGATGTTATTATGAAATTTGAAATTATGATTACATTTTTCCTGCTTAATGCATTACTCTCATTAAATATGTTGTCTGAATTAAATATTTTCATTTCCAACTGAAAACCATATAAAAATTTCACAACTTTCATGACAATTAACTTAATACAAATGTATCACACTAGCAAGAGTTCATATGTAAGTAAAACAACTTGAAAACCAACAAAAATGCAATGTCTATTCATAACTGTGATTGAAACAATGTTGCAAGGCCTAATTTAAAACATGCTGGGATGTTAAACAATGTCACTAATTCCTTGTATAGAAGAAAATAAAATGAAGAATTGACAAAAAAACGTACTGTAAATAGTTTCCTTTGTATTACTGCTTCATAACAAAAAACTGTTCATTTTTTTTCGTGGTCAAATATGGGCTGAATGTGGCACTCGTTATCAGCGCTAGATTTTTAAACCCGGAAACTTTCTTTTTGGCAACAAGTTTTTTTTTCTGTTCACAAACTCTAGTAACTTTTGTTTTAAGAGATTTCACATTCACACTTTCAAAGTTAGAGTTCAACTTTGAAATAATATTGAACAAGGCATATAAGTTTTTGCCACAGCATTCAAAGTATGAATTTATTTTATTGAACAAAGCATAAAAGTGTTTGCCACGGCATTCAAGGTATGAGTTTATTTCAAGTACAAATCCATTTGTTATTAGTTCCTGAATAGGATTCAAGTTAGTTTCATCTTCTAAGTCCTGTGATGTTATATTGAGCTCCTTGCAGAATGGACCAGGGAATGCAGCCATCTTTCACTTAGAATGTTTCAAAATCATATACATGTACCTGCAAAATAAATAATCACTTTCAGACATTGTATATTTTTTTTACTATTTTGAAAACATCATTGATCCTATCAAACGTTATCAATGCATTTTGAATTTAAGATCCGATATGAAGAGTGCGTGTAATTAATTTGCTACAAATGTCACGGTATAAAAAAAATCATACCAAAACAGCATTTGTCTGATAGTGATGCGATTTTATTCTCATAATGTTATCAAACAGTGTCCCATTACAAAATTTTAACAAATGCATAATGAATATCAGGTTGAACATATTTTAAAACCGATTAAAGTTTGTCATTTGAGATATTTACAGCATCGAACTTCAGCTTATTTATAGCAGATGAAACTCTACGCTTTGCGTGTTCATTTTGCGACTGTATACTGTATAAACCGTGCAACAAGCAGTAATACGATAAAACTATAAAAATATCATCTTACCATGTTCTTCTGGGACACCAATTTGTATGTAATTAATAATAAGCTTAGTTTTGGAACATCAGTTGTCGAAAAGGTGACATCATCATCAGCTGTTCAAAAATTCAAATATGGTGGATAATGTCGACACTGAGAGATTCAAATATTTTACAAATTCGATGCTCGTTGCGGGTGGTTTAAAAATGTTTCCGATATATAAATTGGGTATCAAACTAAAGCTTGGAATATGCAGATTTTGATGATATATGTTGCGTTTATTTAAATTGTCAAACTTATGGTCAAATCTGCGTAAAGTTTGAGGGATTATTTCTTTGTGTAGGAATATCATAGGAACATGATACAACCACTGAACGAATTGTTCACATCTCCTCTGATTGGATTGAAAATTTCATGAATGTTCATAAAGTTTTAATAACCCGCATTTTGTTACAAAGAAGAGTAGGGTCATACGATCACGGCATGATTAACGCTTTTTCCAATGACACTTGAAATCGGTAATTTTCGATGATTATGGAGTAATAATTCCATTAATATAGCATCAAATATAAAATGAAAACATGCCCAATATAGATAATTTTATTAGCTTTTACAATATATAAAATGTGTTGCAATCAAATCACATGTATTGATGCTACAATGAAAGTTCTACACTTGGTCAACAGTTTCAACAGATTTCCAGGTAAACTGACGTCTTGACCGTGTTAGCCTGGGGTTGCTAGTCAGAATTAGCATTAATGTAAATTTTTACTGTTTTAGATTGTTTATTTCTAGTGAATGAAGCTAATCTTTTTTTTTAAATTGGAATGCTGCAAGCAGTGATGCCTACTCATATAATCAAATGATTGCTCATTCATGCAAGCATTGCAAATGTGGCTAAACAATCTGTAGCCTCATTTAAGGACCTGGCCTTTTTCTGCAGCCAAATGGAAGGAATCAACACTGATAATCTAAATAGAGGGTTTCAACTCTATCAAAGCTACAATTTAGATGCAGAATTGAATATGGAAAGAGCAGATCATCAGTGGGTTGCTCTCAGGGAAAAAAAGGATTGATCTGGCCAACTGTTATTTCCAATGCTTTCAATACTTTCAATACCGCACAGCAACAGCAATGCTGAGAGAGGATCCTCAATGGTCAGAAAAAATAGAACTAGTCAAAGAGCCAGCCTGTCAGCATCAACCCTTGAAGATATTCTTATTAGCAAATTTGGCACCCAAGGACAAATAAATGATGAACTTTTGCAGAAATGTAAATCTGCAACATGCACTGGACTGAAATAACAGAAATAAACATCTTTATCATGATATATACACATTATTCTTGTACCTTCAGATTTTTTACCCTGCCTCCTGAATTTTGATGGTGAGTCTCCTGATTTTGATTTGTTCAGTGTTGACAGGTCTGACTGTCCAATTATAATAACAAATATATATTAAAAATCAAATAATGCAAATAAAAGTTAGTGGCAGCAATAAAACGGTCGTGTGTATTGAACATAGATAAAACCATAAACTAACACTGTTAGATTGTAGGCAAGTTATGCTCTCAATGAGAATGGGATAGCCTAAGCCTATGAATTAACTTCACTTTTTCATTATTGTCCAAGATAAATCCCAAGCAATCTAAACTGACCTAAAAATGCATTCATTGTTTTGCGTTTCTTTGCATTACTAACACATGGTTGTTTATTTATCCGCAAAGGCCACTACATAGAAACACAAGTGACAAGGAGAAAAGTAACCTGCCCCAAAATTGCAGAGAACATAATGGCGTAATGAGTATTAGAAATTCTTAACATTTGTGCATTTGAATACAACAATATCTTCTTAAATTCCAAATAAAAAGAGGATATTTTTGATTTTTCCCATTATGACTCAGTTATTGAGGTTATAAGGGTTTATGATTTCCAACTTCGGTTTTGTTTACTTGTTCATTTTATTTAAACAATTATACCAGTTAGTAAATAAGTCAAAGTTATGTTGGTCATTTTGCATCTTGCCTCGTACAGAGTTCATAGTGCTCTAATACAACGTTGTAAAAAATGACATATGAGTGATATCATAATGTCATGAACACTATTATGCAACATGATAACTGATCTTACAAGAGCAGTCTATTCTGAGAAATTATTGGTTTTTTATTTTAAGGTAGAGGACCCCTGACAAGATACCAGAGCAAAAGACAAAAGCTTGCAGAAGCTTGGTCTGCCCTAAGAGCAAACCATTTAAATACAAGGGTTGAAGAAATATCACCAGCTGCACACAGATGCAGCAGGTGTTGCAGAGAGGAACAGGAAATAACCTGATGTCTTGATTGCAGCACATTTGTCTATTATTGTCAGATGTGTTGTAATGAGGTCCATCAGACTGTTGTATTTCATACTACACAAATATGGAAGGTAAACTGACATCATATTGTAGGCTCTTGTTAATGATTATGTTAGATGGAAGCTATTTCATATATCAACACAATACTCATTACTTATCTTAACTAGTGTTGTTCCGATTATCGATTATAATCGATGATCAGTTGGTTGAGTGAACCAATTCGCCAATCGATTGTGAAACGCCATAATCGATTGCATGGTAAGGGAGACAACTGTGAAGCGCTGGCACAGACTAGTTCAATCCCTTTGTTTGTTGGGAAGAAAACCGAGGATTCCGAACAAAATGTTAAAACCCCGCTAAATATCATACACGTGCCATGGATGAAAACGATCGCAAAATAATATATCCATATCCTGGAGGAAAAGCTCGTTCTCGTGTATGGACATATTTTGGATTTTACAAAATACAGGAGGGTCCACCGACAAAGGAGAATTTAGATACAACGAAGGTCATATGCAAACTCTGCAGAAAGGAATATGCAAACAAAGGTAGGTCCAGCTATTCTCATTGAAATCATTGCGGGGATACATTTATTTTTGGCAAACACATTCTCCAATACATAGTGCAAAAAATGAACAATATTCTAATTTTTTGTGGTGCTACACGAAAACAAAATTATCATGGGATACGCTTTACATTTTAGGACTGTGGAACCATGATATTAGCCTTCCGATCCACAACAGTAAAGCTAACTTATTTATTCCCTTCATAACTTCCAAATATATAAACATACACCATAGTTAGATTTTTTTGGATAATTTGGAAACAAATAATGTCGTCAACGATGAATGCAATTATTAGGAGACAGAACAACCTCGTATAAAATAAATGAGTTGCACGCACGCACACGGAAAAACGTTTCATGGCATTCCAGTATCAAATATTTTAAATCAAGAATTTTATTTTCATTAAATCATTTGTGTACTTTGTGCTTTCCTCTAATATAGCATGTGTTGTTGTTAAAATACTTCAAATTTCTTTTCATAATAAAGCTCCATGTCATGATTATGATTGAAATACATAAATAATCACAAGATTATCCTGCTATTTAGGCATATATGATAATGACGGAAAAGTGATCTCTGAGGTTTGTTACAGATATTCCCTGAGACATGTGACTATTTAAAAACATAAAATAACTTTTTAAAATGTTGCAAATTAATTTTAAAATATATGTACAAATTTAATATTAATTTTAATCCTGATTTTCTTTAAATAATTTCATTCCATTCATTTAAGATACTTGTGCATAAAGAATTTGTTGTTTGCTCTTTTTTCTTCTCAATATAAAAACATTTATTTCAAATACATTCCAGGCAATACTACAAATTTGGCCTTTCATCTTGATCATGACCATAAGGAAATGGGATCAGCGACAGCAAGAGGTGCTGATGTTTCCCCCCAGCCACCCAAACAGACTAAGATTGATGAACAATTTAAGAAGCCAACAGAGAGGATGTCAGCTACAAAGCAGAACGAAATTGATGATTCACTCTTGAAACTTATTGTTGGCAAAGTTCTTCTGCTAAGCCTTGTTGACCATACATATTTTAGAAACTTTGTGATGCTTCTTAATCCAAGGTAAGTTTTAAATGATAACATTAAAAATTAGTAATATTTATTTAAACTGACAGTGAGAAAAGAAAAAAAGGTGTGAATCCATTTGATTCTAGATGTCAACACTGTTGAATTTTGAATTTTCATACCTAAATTAAGCAGTATTTAATTAAATATAATGCTGTCCTGTCTAAATAAACATTAAATAAATTCATTATTTTCACTATATTTAGACATAGTAAATATTCCAAATACATGTCTTGTTTGACTACCATGACTAAATGTTTCAAACTTTACATTTTCAGGTATGAAATTCCAGGTCGTAAATTAGTGTCCTCCAAACTAGCTGTGAAGAAAGACCAGGCTGAGAAAAAAGTAAAAGAGGAACTACATGATGTTCTTGATATAGCTGTTACTCACGATGCATGGACTTCATTAAATACAGAAAGTTATAGTACAGTGACTGCACATTTTATTTCCAAAGATTGGGAATTGAAAAGTGTTGTCTTAGAAACACGAAAAGTTGAAGGCAGTCACACTGGGGAAAATATAAAAGAAAGCCTGTTGGCCACTCAGAGGCGATGGAATCTTCCAACATCAACTGGAGTAACTGATAATGCAGCCAATGAGATCAAGGCTTTTGATTTACTTCAATGGACTCGATTTGGTTGTTATGGTCACAGATTCAACCTTATTGTGAAAAAAGCTTTAGCTATACCAGAACTGTTACGAATCATTGCAAAGCGGCGCAAACTGGTGACTTTTTTCCATCAAAGCATGAGCATAAATGATTTGTTAATGAGAAAGCAGCAGTTACTACTTGACATAGGTGCTAGAGGACACAAGCTCAAGATGGATGTTCCAACTAGATGGAATAGCACTCATGACATGCTTGAACGACTGCTTGAGCAAACACCTGCTATTATGGCTGTTATCAGTGACCCAAACATAAGCAAGTCAACAGCCGCAACATTGCAAAATTATGTCTATACATTTGACGAACAAGCATTGGTTGAAAAACTTGTTTAAGTTCTCTCACCGTTCCTGAATGCAACAAACAGTGTTTGCAGAGACAAATCACCAACCCTTCATAAAGTTATCCCAATACTTCTTAAACTTACCAAATGTATAGAAACAAATGCTGATGATCTACCTTCAATTGCTAAACTTAAAGATGTAATGAGACAAGAACTTGACAATAGAACACAGGACAAAGATCTAGCTCTGTTGGGCTGTTTATTGAATCATACTATGAAGGATCTGGAGTTTCTATCTGACAGTGAGCGAGCAGATGGACATGCTCTGCTTTTAAAGGTTGCTCTTGATATGGCTGATGTTAAAGTGAATGTCCAAGTGGAACCAGGGACTAGTGATGAACAACCTTCAGACTCATTGCCACCTCTACCAATTGCACCATCACTACTAAATGTCAGAGATGACAACACTAAAACTGTGGTTACACTTAGTCCACCAAACAAGAAAGCAAAGGTCAATGTTGACATGGATGATTGGTTGCAAGATGTTGTTTGCCTTGGTGAAAGTCAACAGCCAATAACAGATGTCATCCACCAGGAGGTTTCTAGATATCTAGTTGCTGCTCCATATGATACCAATCTCACAATGTTACAGTGGTGGAAACAAAACTGCCAGTTCTACCCCCATCTTAGCTTACTAGCTCGGAAGTACCTAAGTATTCCGGCATCATCAGTATCCAGTGAGAGGGTATTTAGTCTGGCTGGACATCTTGTCAGCAAGAAACGGGCTCGTTTAAGTTGTGCCAATGTGGACCTGATAATATTCTTAAACAAAAACATTAACTATTGGTAATGTCAGTGTAACAAGCTCAAGAAGAAACAGTATTCTGAAAAATGATTTTTGTGTTCAGCATTGCTCAAACATTACATGATTTTGCTGATAAATAGTTCAGTTAGTTTGAAAGTTTTTGTAATTGGTGTTTTTTTGTTTTGTTTAAACTGCTTTGATTGTAGTATTAGTAACTAATGACAAGCAAGAAAAACATTTCTTTCTATACTTTAAACAATTGAAAAATCACATATGAATAAAAGTGTTCTGGGGGATTGTTAAGTCTTTCAGCTGCATAAAACTGATAAGCCAAAGAAAGTTGCTTTTGAGGTTAAAGTATATATATATCACCGTTCCTGAATGCAACAGGTTCAATAAGAATAGACCATGGTAACAAGTTTTCATAACTTTAAACGGATGGCCTTGAAACTTTCTAGATGTTATGGCATGATTTTGTATTGTTATAATCTTGTGACCTATATATATATATAGATAGAGAGAGAGAGAGAGAGAGAAAGAGAGAGAGATTAACTCCTATACATTTTTTTAAATTTTAAACTTTTGAACAAAGATATAACTCTGTAACAAAAAAAATTAAAACTTACTTGTAGAAAGTTAGCAACCGATTATAATCGATTATCAGTAAGTTGTGTGCAACCGATGATCGATTATGAACTTCTAACCGATTCCCATCACTAAATTCTTAACACACCCTCTTCCCCAACCCTCAAAACAATTACAGGGGCTGCATTAAGGAATTGAAGTGCCATTCAAAATATGATCACCCACACTGATTTGGTTTTCATGGGGTTAAGGTCACAGTAAGGAAACAGTATTACCTATGAAAATACAACCTTTGACCTCCAATGCATCCTCATGTTGAGTTGCTTATTGTCAGATGAAATTTTGCCCAGTAAGTAGAAACTTGAAATACTATATTGTTTTGGTTTTTAATTGTGCAGCCATTTAGGAATGACCAGACTACATTTTGTAAATGATGTTATTTAATAGACTTGATGGTTATCTTAATAGGATGCCTTTCTTGCAATTTGTTTTGGCAGAATTTGTGTCTCTTTAATACAGGTTTTATTGTATCCATGTCATCACTTGATCTTTGCACTAATATATTGTATAGATTGTCAGGAATTTGCATATTACTGAAAATATTACAAATAATATTGAATGCAATTTTGTAATATTTATTTTTACCCAATATTTGTAATATGGAATTGGATTGGTTAAAATAATCTAATCACATGATGATGAAAACTGTAATTTACTAACACAATATATGTACTTTGTATAACTGCATGTACCTTTCTTATGTGCTTTGACACTATTTGTAAACTGTTTAATATAGTGTTTTGTATTTCCTGAAATGTATTATTATATTTTTTATTAAAGCTGTACCAATGTCACTTTTTGCCGATTATGCCGATACAGCGTATAGCCAATTATTAAAATTGTCGATACTGATTATGAGACCAATTATTTCATTATCACAGTATATACTTGCATATAAGCTGAAAATGTATAAAAAAAAAATAAAGGCCTGGAAGAAGGGGGGAGTCGACTTATTAGTGGGTTAATGTCTAAATGTCAAGTGCTTATTCCTTAAGTTCTGCTGTTTAATTCTGATTTAAAATTCATGCCGTGTCAAGATGAATGTTATGATTGAATTTATATTTTGGAAATTTGTTTATTTTTATGAAATTTGTTTACATCGGCACCGATTATTTCTGTAGATACCGATTGTTCTAATAATCTGCCCGATTATGAGTATGGCCGAGTAATCAATACAGCTTTAATTTTTATAGTTGGTGTTCAGTATATAAGTTCAGCTTAATATTAGACTGGCTCTCTTAACTAATTAAACCTGAATATCAATTATACATGAACTGCCCTTGTTTCCTTTATTTACGCATGTGGTGTGTAACTTATTTTCAGTCTTCATAAATAGTTTCAGATATATTAATTTGCTAAATGTTTGTATTTGTAAACCAGGCTGATTTTTAAAGAACAGTGTGTGTCTCAGATTTGTACAGATTTTTAGTGTTTTTCCCCCAAGTTCACCATTGCTTCTTATTTTCACACTTAAACATCAGCATTGATTCATATAAGGCGCTAAAAGCAACATCTGTAACATTTCTTATCTGACCTGACAATTAGGCATGTCCACTAACTTACCAAAATGAATGATTTTATCACTGTAAATGTGGTAAACTTCTCTTTGATCTTGTTTACTTTGCATTTTGATAATGCTTTAAGTAAAACCTTAAGAATGACAGAATGTCTCGCTTCTTTATAATGAATACTTAAGTTTTTGAAGTTGATAACAACTGCTGGGCTAATAAAAATGTAGTTCCTATAAATTTAGAGATCATATGAAATAACTAAATTGAAATTAATGTTAATGATAATGGGAAATGGCCTTCAGCATCTAATGCAACTACCAGGAGTAATAGTTGTTCAAGCATATGGAATGACAAGAATCTAGTAATCTCGCTGCTTATATCTGGAATAAAGAAGAGGCTTGCAAATAGAAAAAAATGTATAATTTTGCATACACATGTTCAAAATTTTTAAAAATTGCTAAGGCGCTGGCATACTAATTTCTGTTCTACAATATCTGTAGTGTGGAATTTTTGGTTTGGAATGAGACTGTAATAATAATTATAATCAAACAATAATATCCGTTATCGTATAGAACTTTGGATGAGTCTACCACAGTAATTTACCGGAACTTCGTGCTTTTTTTCTTCAAAATTTGGGTGATATAATAGATATGGCCTCTTCAAATGAGGCCTCCTGTGAGGCACACAAACAATTTCACAGAAAAATCAACCAAATGCAATACAGTTGTGCATTATTTGTGCAAGTTCTACATATATTATTTCAGGAAATACTTCCTTTAATTAGAAAACTACCCACGTTTTCACATGGATGTGGAATTTCATCTCTAAATGTTTTCTTTTAGAATTGATCCTGCATAAAGTGTAAGGGCTTTAAAGCCACAATAATTTGACTTGAGTTATGGGCCTATTTATTTAAAAACTTTGCATTCACGTAAGGATCAGATTGGCATGTATTGAGATAATTATCATCTATATGTACATGTAGTCAGATTCTGTAATAAATGTTTTCTGTTTTTCCCACAGGGTAGACTCGTCATTCCATTTGTCACAAGGTCAGAAGATATGCTGAGGCGAAAAGATCATGAAGTTTGCGTGTCTTCATATGTAAGATTTTTGTGTGTTATTGATTGCAATCTCCATCTTTTGTCCTAAGAAAAATAATTCTTATTTAAACCTTCATGTATTCTAATGTTCACAGACATAGCACTTAATCCTCGGACATGCATGATCATTATTATTGAGGCATGTTTTTATCTTTTAACTTGACTCCTTCAATAGTCACCTTAAAATAATCATGATTTACTTGAATTGCTTAAGTCTTTTACCTGCAGCACAGTAATATAGCCTTGCAAGTGATATTGTATTACTTATTACATAAATCTGTAAGTCAAGTTGGTAAAGCTGTACATTTTATCAGACAGCAGCAGGAAGGCTGAACAGACCATTTTTGTGGAGCTGTTATTTTGGTAAAATAACCGCTATTTTGTAATTTATCAATTTTGTTTTCCCGGGATTAATCGCTGTGGTAAAATACTACCTCCGGGTTGAGTATGTCATCGGAGATAAAGTCTCCGGCTGCAATTTAATTAACAATATATTTGACCTAGTCCGATTCGATATCTTGTTCCGGGGTAGTACAAATTTATTGTTATAAATCCGTGTGGATTTGCTTGAGTAACACTAAAGAAATTTTTTAATTTGATATAATCCATATCACCGTCGCACCATGTTTGATAAATATTTCGTAGTGTAGGTTGGTTAACTCCACTAAACACTACAAGAATATTACAATTGTCTCTGATCACTTTAGGTACTTGTGTGTATCGTCAAGTGACATATATCACATCTGTGTTTTTGTGTCACCCCCGGGAAATCATTTTAGCTGGATTTTGTTTGTTTATCTAGCATTACATCGTCATACACAACTAGATTATTGATACTCCTATTGACATCTTCAACGGATGGTGCTTCGTTAGTATATGTGATAAATTTGATAATATTTTCCCCAGTTATCTCCGCTGCTCTATCGTTATAAGCTCTTAACACCTCATAGCACCATTTATCATATATTCTCAGTGCTACCAAATATAATTTATCCCACATCATCCATCTCATTATCATATCAATTAATAATTGTGTTTTACCTCTCCCCGATGGACCAATTATAATCATTCTGATGGAGTTTGGTAGCATTCAATGATGTTTAACAGGTTATGGTTCTCTTGTTAATAAATAATCAATTACATTCATATCCATCTAACCTAAATATATTATGAATATATTATGGATTTATATTGTGTGAAATCTTGGTCACGTACATTAACGATTGACCCAACTCCTATTACAACAAAAAAAATAACATATGCGATCGCCGGCAAGTGTGCACAGTGTGGTATTTTAAAAAAGTCAGATTTGACGGTAAAACAAAGGGAGGTGATATCGCTGCCAGGTTAACAAAACTCCCAGGGGCACCGTGGGCAAAATACCCAGGAGAAAAACATCTCCCGGGATATAGTTACTATGGACCAGGAA
The DNA here is from genome assembly GCA_029339505.1 of Unio delphinus. Classification (NCBI taxonomy): domain Eukaryota; kingdom Metazoa; phylum Mollusca; class Bivalvia; order Unionida; family Unionidae; genus Unio; species Unio delphinus. The sequence continues at coordinate 899,879 of JAQISU010000226.1, forward strand.
CTCGATTAGATATCAGACTTGATGACCAAGATCAACCTCGTCCTGGTGAATATCTGATAAATGCTATTGATAGAGCTTGTCACGCTCACGATGTTGCATATCGAAGTAAAGATCTTGAACGTCACATCTCAGATATAAAATTATTCCATGCGCTGAATTCAGTCCCAGATAAATCGCCAACGCGGCAAAAGTAAACAATATAACAGTAATATGGCAAATTGATCTACCGTCGCTGGAAAAGATTCAGTATGCATCGTTTGATGTTAGTGTTCCAACTGAAGTTCATCAAGCCGATATATTATTTTTGCCACATGACACCGTTAAACAACATATTTATAAATATGCGTTGATGGTAGTTGATGTTGCTAGTAGATACAAGGAGGCTGAGCCATTAACAGAAACATTGTCTGAAGTTGCCTCCGCGTTCAAAAGAATTTATCGTTGAGGTCCTCTATGATGGCCAAATCTCCTCCAAGTTGATCCCGGTAAAGATTTTCAAGGCGAGGTATCATCAGTGATGTTACAATATAATACCACAATACAACGAGGACGTACTACAATCCATCGCAATCAGGCAATTGTTGATCGATTTAACAGAATACTCGCTGATAAATTATTTCATTTTCAATATGCGAAGGAGTTCATTGAGGATAAACGATCTCGTGAATGGGTAAAGAGATTACCAGGGGTAATTTCTGCACTTAACAACGTGATTAATCGGACATTAAACATGAAACCAGCTGTCGTGGTAACAAAAAAATATATAAATGTGCCCTGGAGTAATTTTTCATCGCAGATATTAACTAGTAATGTCACTGTGAGATATTTGTACGAACCCAGTGAGCTTGAATATGGTAGAAGAAGATCAACCGATCCTATATGCAGTATCACCTCACATAAAATATTTAGTACAATCTAGAGCTGTACTGATTAATCACCCGTACTCATAATCGGGCCGATTATTAGAACAATCTGTATTGGCAGAAATAATCGGTGCCGATGCAAATAAATTCCCAAAATATAATTTCACTTATTACATTCATCTTGACATGGCTTGAATTTTAAAACAGAATTAAATAGTGGAAACTAAAGAATAAACATATGATTTGGGGATTAATTGAAAGACAATATATTCTTAAAAGTAACTACAGTTTTAACACACTTGCTGTAAACTACTGCTGATTTTTGCTGAGAACTCCCAATTATTACATAATGTCCTCGATTTTCATTTTCTTCAAAACGTGAAAAGTCCTACACGTTCTTTTGCATCACCTGTGAATTATTGTTGTGACGAAATAATTACTTTTCTATAAAGATTTTGCATCTTCACTAAATAGAATGTCACACTACCAATGCCATTCCCACGAAAGAAACTTAACAGAGTTAACATTTAGACTGTATATACCAATGTTAATTACCATTATTAAAATTTTGTTGTTGTAGCAGTTGTTGTAGAGTTTAATGCCATTTTTCAGCACACGATAGGCTATACATGGCGGCCAGTATTGTTGGTGGAGGAAGAACCAGGGAACGTAAAAATGAATCTTGTCCCCAGGCTCCAAACACTCTAGTTATGCCTCTGCATCATTGTACTGGTATAGTTAGCATTCAAAATTCCTCTTGTCACAAGCCAGTTTCAGACATTTTAATGATTAACTGGCCTGTACTGCTGTCACAAAACTATACAGAAATTCAGACTATCATCAAAGGAGATGCCGAAACATCAAGCTTTCCATTGTGTGGAAAGTTATGATGTTTGTTCAGTCAAAAGACTGATCTTAGTCGATCTATATGAGAAATTTAGCTTTTATTATTACCCCTCTTCGTGAGCATGTAAATTATGATGGTTATGTGCCTTGTACAATCAAACGTGCTTACGTTTTAAACATATTGCCTCAATTTGTAGGATTGCTTTTATCATTGAAAATGAGTAACTTGTGAGAGGTGATTCATTGTAAATGAAACAGCTACTAAGGACTATCTGAAATGTTATCTAGAAGAATGCAATTTGGTCAAAACAACGAATAAAGCAAAATCTGCATTCAATATGTTTGGGAATAAATATGGATTTAAGTGACGCTATGCACGCTTTGCACTGTGTAAGTACTGTACATTATAGTACATGGTTTCCCCGGCCCATGAATTATGAAGTCTGTATTTACCTTTTTTTAATTTCGTGTTGGAGAAATTAGAAAATATGCACATGCAAAATAATAACAGAATCAATCATTGTATTTTATAACAGTTTAATAATTGTCGGGTCACCGAAAGTTACTTTTTTAACATGCCTATGTCTTAAGACACGGAAACAATTATTGTTTCATGTTCCAAGATTTACAGCCGTTACAGTAGTCAACAAAAAGACCTAAAATGGTAAAGTTTCGACATTGGCCCGCGGATAAGCCAAACCCCCCCCCCCTTCCATGCCTTTATTTTTTTTCTAAATTATTAAGCTTATTCGCGAGTATATATACTGTGATAATGAAATAATCTGTATCAGCAATTTTAATAATCTGCGATACGTGGTATCGTCATAATCGGCAAAAAAATGACATCGTTACAGCTCTGGTACAATCACATCTAAAAACAGACCAGCAATATATAGATTAGATCCAACTGCTCCACAATGGAGTTTTACTCGTGAACAATTACAGGGCATCCCAGATGATACTCAATTACCACCTCATGGACTTAACTAATAATAACTTTCCGAAGTTGATTTATTCTTCATACTCGTGACACCACAAGATAAACTAAATTTGACCACTTTATGAAGTCAGTGATGATCCACACAGTAGTATCAGTAATTGTTAATCCCTAAGAAGAATGTTCCGTCATCGCATAGTCTAACATCCAGAGATCTATTGGCACGTAATGCGTCCTCAATGACATTGATATCAACTAACACCATATCATTTAACACAAGTTCTTGTCGTTTGGATTTACTAGAAATATCAACTTCGATGTTTTGTCGTAGTGTATCCTTCGGCCTATAGCATAACGGTACTGGCTCCATAGGAAATTTTTCTTTGTGACAATGAAATAATTTTACCTCAAGAAGATCTCAAATTTTTTTTCAGCTCGCGACAACTTGATCGGTTGGTTTCCACATCATCCAGAAGTCATTAATCAGAGTTTCAGGAATTGTTTTATGTGTTATTTCACATTTAATTTTATCTGGTTGTAGTCTTATAGCAGATTTTAGCTTGGTTAACTCTGTGTCGAGTGATCAATGATCTGTGTTAATTTCTTCATAGTAGTCTACATAATTTTTTAGCCAACAATGAGTAGATTCCCCGGTAAACTGCGGTGGTTGATCATGATCACCATATGCTATCACCATAGTATTTTTCTTTAACAACCACTTCAGAAATGTTTTTAATAACGTTGATGATACCATACAAACTTCATCCCACATAATTATCCCAGGAATATGTGTTGTTCCCATTCGATCGGGTGTCCAGTCAGTTCCATTATATTGAAAGAAACTATGATACGTGCATGCGTTAACTCCTCTGGATCTTATTTCCCAGGCAAGACGATGAGTTGGAGTTAACATGGTTATGTCAGAATTTATTCCAAATAAATCGATTACTCGTGTTGTCAATCCACATCCTCCTGGGCCATTCAAATAAACGGTTTTATATCTAGCTATCGGATCATACACAGATGGATAAGACATAATCTCATCGTTTGTATCTTCCCGGTAATTATCCTCGATGGTAACATCAGCTGATTCACAGTATCCGTGTAACGTCTCCTGTTTTATTCTCCAAGTTCCCCAATCACCTTCATATGTAGTAAATTCTTCAACGGTTTTCTGGTATTTTCTGTCTAAATAGAATGAGTCGGTGGCTACTCTAACCGCGAATCAGAGAATCTATTGACCATTGAGAGTAAATTCATTGTTGTATAACCGAGCATCGAAGATCTCAAATGAGTATACTGTGGTGATTCTCCTTCAAAGTATTCTAGTTCCTAGTTTTTCCTTATTGGATAAATAAGCTGTTTTCCTCGAGGTAAATATCTCATTCGCTGTTGTATCCGCGATTATAAAATTTAGTACGACATCAAATAGCAATCGTGTACAACGTCGTTTATGATTGGATGATCCACCCTGAGTAAATTTTCCGATTATTCTTCTTCCTAGATCCATGGCTTGTCGTTCTAGTTTACTCATATCCCAATTGTCGCATTTTTCCAGAGTTAGTGGCCAAACATCCTTTTGGACCCAATATGATATTACTTACAATGGAAACAGTTAACGATGTTAATATTTTTTTTATCAAACATAAATCGTATTAGCGCTATTGGAGCCCATTTTTTAACCGAAAAATGTTTTCTCGTACATAGATAACATATCGGATGAAGACTATCGGCAAATTTAAACAATGTCACCTAGACAAATCCTGTCTGGTCAAAATCAGGTAATGCTCCATTAATCGCTACTTATGTACAGGGTCAAGTAAAATCGTGTTTGCCCCCACCCCATATATGCGTGATCTGTAAATTAAAACGCTGCACAAAGTTCTACGACGACTTAACACAGATTTTAAAGAATACGAACAAGTAGAACTCATTGTAGTGCATCATTTCCCCACATAGGACACCCTTTTCAACACTTTTATACAATAATATTTCTTGTTGTGAGCCATGCTGATGAAAATGCGTGTTTACCTTCCATGAACATTGCGCAATTTCAACATGGCAGATGCTGTTACCTGACCCTCATAACGAAGAATAACGGAGTGGAGAGCTGTCAGGGAACCAGACTACATCTTGTTTTGAACTCCGCCATTTTGAATAGAAATTCACCATTTGGAAAACACACCTAGAATGTGCCTGCTTGCCTTGAGGTTTCTAGTTGAATTCAAGCTTAACTCACGAGATAATCCAAGTTTAATATCTACATTACAATAAGGAACTTTTTAGAGATATCCCGAAATGTATGTAGTCTGGTACTATGACTTTAAATATGCACACTGCCCCAGACCGGTAAAGCGGTCCATAGGGTGTACAGAGTTCCTTCCGCTAGACCGGAAAACCGGTCTTTGTGATGAAAAGTTTATTTGGTTCATTCTGTAAACTACAGTAAAATTATTGACATACATGTATAGTAAAAATATACATGTCAAATGTAACTTTCCTACTATTTTAGATTAGAGACAAATTTGGTTTTCGCAGAGAAAAAGATGAAGTTATCAGAGAGATGAACAGTCACCAGTGAGAATGTCCAATACCATCTCAAATTTGGCAGAGAGAAGAAAAATATCAGTTTATTTAACATTGTGAAAGACTCTGCCACTGAGAGAACTTTTTCTTTTGTCATTGATGAAAAAATATGCAGGTACCTTATCAAGGATATTGTGGCTATTCAAGAAACACTTGTGTTCATCACAGGGGAGAGGGGAAATGGAAAATTACTCTCCTGCTACATTATATTTTTTTTTATGGAAAATCAGTTTTTAAAATTATCTGCCAATGTATACTCAAATGTATTTGCTGAGGAATCCACAGAAACTTTCAAAACTTCACACTTTTATCTTTTTCTATGGGTATTATCAAGGCAAGGTAACATTCATAAACAATGAGTTGAATCTATTCAAAATTGCTACAGCAGAGCAAACATTAAACTGAAACCCATAGATCTGCACATAACATTACTCCATAAATTTTCTTTTATACATCATATCTTCCAGATTGGCAGGATATTGCTATAAGGGTTGGAAGGAAGCTTCAACAGACAATTCAAAAGATCAACTAAAGGCTGAAGGAGCTGAATGAGCTAGATGCGAGTAAACTTAATTTTGCTGATGTTTGTACACCATCTAGTTGGATATATCAACCATTTGAGGACACATACAGCCCATTAAAATTACAGTTATTGACTGTTATACATCATACATGAGAGCAGAGGAAGAAATAGCATTGTCCTCTGTCGAAATGAAGGCTTATCTAGCTTGGGCATATAGACAGGAGAAAATCATAATGGAAGAAATATCTAGTCTTCAGGATGTGGAAAAAGTCAGAGCTATACTTGGATAAATCAACTGTTTTTTGTTGCTCAAACTTCAATACAAGAAACTTATAGAAAATGCTTCCCAAAAATTCAGTCCTTATACAGAAATCCAGCACAATAAAATGCCAGTGATGCAACATGTTATGAAGTGCATGAATATTTCATCATTTCAGAGTAGTGTATCAGATGGTGAGCTGCAAGATATTTATCAGTTTCTCGAAGTATATGATGCTAACATAGAGGAAGTTGAAACTGATGATAATATTGTCGATGACACAGATCAGACCTTGAATGTTAGGAAACTCAAAGCTTTTGTTTCATGTATACTATAATTCAAACAAAGTGTGGCTGGCATATATGCATGCATATGTAAAGGATTTGATTAGATTTCAATGTTGTGACACGTCTCTCATATTCGTTTTTAATACACTTTTGGACTTTAGACTTTGTGGACAAAACCCTGTTAACATGATAAAGCAAAACCTAGATGAAGTATATTTTGAATGCATAACTTATTAAATTTTTGGCACAAATCTCATTAGCAGGATTAACCATAGGCCAACTGAGGTGAACAGTTTAAAAAAATATGGTATCTATATCTCTATTTGTTTATGGATGACAAGGTTTGATTTTTTTGTGTGTAGTAAAATTAGTTTTTCATTTGTTCTCACATTTTTATTTTTTGAGGACTGGAGATTTTGTTGAGCAAAAGCTTGTTTGCATAATGAAGCAAAAACCAGACAAATGAATTGTACAGGCACAACTGGTTACATTTTTCAACACAAAACTTATTTAGAATGATATGTGTTTGTGGTAGGCCATTTTGTTACTAAGAATACATGAGAGTAATACACTATTTTTATCACCATGATGAAAGGAACATACATTATCTTGTCTTTATAAGTAGCCTCTTAAAAACTAAAAATACAGGACTGAGCTAATTTAGCAATATACCGTATTTACCGCATATGTTGGGACACGAAAAAATAATTATTTTTTTTCGTGTCCCAGAACTTATGGTGAACTTTTTTTAAACCTACATCATGTGTCCCAAGACTTAGGAAATGAAAAACATTATGGTCAATTTGCCCCCCCCCCCCCCCCCCCCCATGTTACAATAAAATAGATAAATAAAATGCGTATTTGATAATAAAATGAAAGAAACAAGAAACTAACCTTGAACTATTATCATTTATTTAAATTTTTGGTCGACATTAGCATTTTATTAGAGGAAAGATATATCCACAAATTCCGTATGAGTAGCGCGCGAGTCCATTATCCATAGTGTAATAGCTTTCGTCAGACAACACAATACATTAGTCACTGACGTGAATATTGAGAAACTAATCATGTTTAGTTGGTCCTGAAAGGTTTGAATGTTATGAAAATTAAAATTGGATCCGAGTGAGAATTATCAAACCCCATTGGTCGAAAGCAACTGACATTGACGCGTGATACGGTGGAAGGTACAAAATAACCAAGAGTGTATTATATCCAGGGTAACAATATGACAATATCTCGCAAACTAAAATCATTATTAGAAATACATTCACTGTGAGTACAAATGGGAAATTGTGTTCATCAATTGATCCTGTTAGCTGTGCTGATATTTACGGCAAGATCAACTAATTCTTGAACAAGGTATGGGTAGGAACTGGCAGTTTGTCGACATAAATTATTAGAAAACAAAGTACAGTCACTATTTACCGATATATCTGTCTCTTTATTTTTCTCTCTCTCTGAATATATTTTTTACGAAAAGTGAAAACAAACAACACTCAGTTTTTTTTTTAAAGTTTTACTTAATAAAATATACGTTTGAGTACATTTTCTGACATGTAATTTTCGAATGATTTAAAAGGTGTCCCACAACTTACGACTCAAAAAAAGCTATGTGTCCCAGAATATACAGTGCACAAAAAAATTACTTTTAAAATAAATTTATGGTGTCCCAACAAATACGGTGTCCGAACATATACGGTAAATACGGTAGTGAAGATGTTAGTGTTGTTAATGTAGATAGTTTAGTTTGGAAAAAACTGCCTTACTTAGTGGTTGGTGGGTAATGAGAAGCATTACAGTTAATTACTTGGAATACATGTGAACATTAATATTTATTACATGAAAACATTACAGTTAAGTACCTGGAATACATGTGAACATTATTATTTATTTCATTAAAACATTACTATTAATTACTTGGAATACATGTGAACATTAATATTTATTACATGAAAACATTATTAATTACTTGGAATACATGTGAACATTAATATTTATTACTATTAATTACTTGGAATATATGTGAACATTAATATTTATTACATGCATACATGAAAACATTATTATTATTTACTTGGAATACATGAGAGCATTAATATTTATTACATGCATATATGCAAGCATTACTTTTTATTACATGCATACACGAGAGCATAAGTATGTATTACTTGCAATACATGAGTGGTGGCCTAGTGATTAGAGCATGCAAGAGGTTTGAACTCTGACTGAGTCATACCAAGGATTTATATAAATGGTACTAACTACTAGTGAGGACCAAAGACTTTTATAAATGGTACTAACTACTGCCTCGCTAGGTGCTCAGCATTAATATGTTAGTGTTAGGACTGGTCGGCCTGGTATCAAGATAATGTGACCGGATGGGAGATCATAATACATGTCTGCAGCATGGCATGATGTCAAAGTGCTAGACATCACTTTAAACTGCCACACTGCAGACTTGGTAATATAACTGGAAAATTGTTATTAAAGCTACGTTAAAAATCTAAATTACATGCACACACACATATGCAATACATGAGTCATGTATTACCAAATAAAATGTAACAATATATATGGTATCTTTATAATTTCAGTTTTGTAAAGTTTCTTTTGTAATGCAATAATGTACAGGTTAATTTACTGTGATAATACCAGTTGAATAAGCATATACACTTTGATGAGCCAATTAGTCAAATAAATGAAACTGCAGATTCAAAATGTGTATCTGTTTCCTTTTTGTTCTAAAGTGCTCTAATTTTATTTGCTTTTCTATAATTTTCCCATGTAGTCTATCAGAATAATTTTCTTTGAAATTTCTACTTATATTTCTCACTTTATCTAGTTATATAATATGACCTGTGCTTGGTGAAAGAAAATTAAGTAGCATAGTGTGAAATCACCTTCCCACCCCCTTGCACTTCCATTTTGATGATTGATGATTTTAATTAATAGTATACATTGCACATGATCATGTTCTTATAGTAACATTAATGATTTCAGCTTTTAAGCCCTGATAACTAGAATTACTGTCATGTGAAATCTCTCTCCACTATTTTATCAATGTCTTGGCAATTAGTATGATCTGCCCAACCTATATAGTGACATTCGTATTTTGATGTAACTTTGTTTTGTACCAAATAAATCACAATCTCTTAAATCAAATTAACTGAAAACAAAACCGTGTAATAACTTGCCACAGGTTTTGACATCAAACATAATTTGTAGATCAACTTGATTCTTTTGGTGTTACATACAGCATGACCTTACAGTTATTAATCCACATATTTGTACTGGAACAATAAATATTCCAGAAATTTGTTCTTTGATGAGTAAATGTATGCTTTTCTCATCAAAGAACAAATTTCTGGAATATTTATGTATCTCAGGTATGGACACCAAAACTTAAAATTCACTGCATACAAATATCATTCAGTTAGTTTTGACTGTTTCCTACATGTTACAATTCTTATAGTTACAATAATGGTCCTTCACATGTAAAACCATGTGTCCATTTCGAGAGTAAATTCAAGTTCTGCGCCATCAACCATTGCAAACATTAACATAGAACTTGTCAGCGTGGAAGAAACTGATTTAAAAATTGAAAGGTCAAGGTAACAAAGAATTAAAAATGTAAAAATGGCTTACATTTGAGTCAAGGAAAACTCCTATACATTTTTGGATCAAAGGTCTAGGTCAAAAGGAATGAAAGCAGGAAAGAGAAAGGGTAAAGAGAATAATAAAAAATATGTAGCACATGCCTTGAATACAGTCTGCAAGTTGATTTTGAGACTCGGAAGACTTCAGATATAAAGGTCATGTATGAAGAAAATGGGACTCCTATAAGGAAAGCAGTTTTCAAAAATAACTTGTTTTATGACAAGAACAGTGACAAAACTATTAATAGCTTACATTTCAATATGATTAAAATCAGAGCTTCACTTTCTAACATGAAGATCTGACAGAGAACACTTAGGAGTCATGTTTTGGTGACCTTTGAATTAGCCAATGGAAATTCAGCTTTCAGAAATTTTAAAGTGAATCAAATTTTTGGGCACACATTCATGCTCTTCAGTCATACTACTCAACCTTCCAAGCGTGAAAATGCAAGGCTTCACCTGATTGGCTGATCAAATTAGAGATTGTGGTAATAACATGGGTCACTGCTCCAGTGGCCTAGTGGTTAGAGCATCTGCAACGGAAGCAGGAGGTTGTTGGTTCGATCCCCGGCCGAGTCCTACCAAAGACTTACTAAAATGATACTAACACAACAAAAAATAAGATGAGTCACCAGAACATGACTCTTTAAAGGTCTCGACAAGATCATCACATTGGAAAGTAGAGATCTGGTTTGCATTTGAGACCAATAAGGCAATTGTAGGTTTGTGCTTAACATGTCCAATTTTAATGTTGTTATGAATGAAACAGGAATAAAGGTTTCCGCAAAATAGCATTATATGGGAGGTATATAATGAACCATTTATGGTATTCTGGTACATACTCCAGGGCTGAGTGTATGTTGGGTCCATTCCCACTCACCCTATGGTCTAACATTCAGGTTGACCTCTGACCTGATGACCTAATTAACTAGTACTCTATAAGTACATAAATGCCTGGGGGATGTGGCTCCAATTCCTTCCCCCAAGAATAATTAATTATCTAACCGTGCTAGAAATTAAAAAGTACTACATGTCTCCAGTAGACGAAAAGCACTATAATTAAAATACAGATAGACTCTGGTAATCCTTCAGGCAGTGTTGGTCATTTGGAGACAAATGGTAAGAACTTAATCAATTAAACACCAATTTAGATTAGTTTTTATAGACCCTCCTATCCGTCAGTTGTCTTACAAAAAAAAGAAGAAAATCAAAAACCCAATTAGCATACCCCAAACATTTTGCACTTGTTTATATGCATTGAAAAAGCTAAAAACTTCAAATTTATATACTCCATATTTTACATATTTATTTCTCATTCCTGACAAAGCAAGATCGCCCCATTCTATATATATATATAGATAGATAGATAGATAAACACACTCATTTAAAAAGAATCTCCTTTACTGCTAAGATTTTCAACGTTTAAAGAAAAATAAATTAAATTTAAATTTAGTATTACATGGTATTGATTTTGTTCTTGCCTTTTATATTATTTCAGTTAAAGTCATTTATACATCTATCTTTGAATTATACTCTTTTAATCATTGCTAATGTAATCTCAGATGATTGATGCTTATGTAAGGATAATTAGAATCAATTGTCCTTACTTTTATAATCCATTGTTTCGAACAAAACCTTGATTGATTTTGTTCTGGTCGTTTTACTTAATATTTAATTATAATTTTTACCGAACTGAAATTTCAAGAACTTTTTTGGCCTCGACACTCTGAGTATTGGAAAATGTCGATAACATTATTTAAAACAAAATCGGTAGTCAGACCCTTGACAGGATAAACCTGAAACACTGACAAACTGAGAAACACTGACAAACTGAGAGATTCTTTATTTTATTTTAGGCCGCGTTTTATGGCATATGAGTAACACCTTGCTCGTGGACTGATCAAACTTAGGACACTGATTATCATACAAACAATGTTTTTTTTTCTTCTCTAAAATACAGAATCATGCATAAATAATGACACTTTATAAGATCGAAAGGTGTCTTCCTGCACATTTTATTGGCTGTTTTTCTCTGTAGTTTAGGACCATGTTACATGACCTTAGTAATAACATTACATGAACTTACAAAACAATTGATCTTTATAAAAACAGTAAGTGTACCAAATCCTGTAAGTAAGAGGAATATTCATGAGATTTAAAGTTGTTTTCCAGCAACATTTATCAGCTGGCTAGTGTTTTCCAGTCGCTTTTTGCTCAAATGAAATATAATAAAATACTCCATATCATAAAACAATAACTATAGTGATTGTTAATATTTTTTTCTCGAGTGTTTCATTTACCATTTTCAAAAGTATTTTTTTGGATGTTTTCCGATCTTTCTATGGACGTTCCTTTATGTGTAAAGGTCAGGATCACTGATATGACCGCACATTTAGAAGAGTTTGATTGTGCTGATAACTCCAACTTAAAGCATGAAGCAAGAAGAGTTAAGTCACATTGATTTACATTTAATTGAAAAGGTCATTAAAGGGATGAAAATTGGTCACCTCTACATTACCGGCTTTTCTGATAGTAAAGTTACTTTTCATAATCAATTTGTTCACATTAAATGTAACAAATAAAATATAGCATAATTTTTGCATTAATATTGAATGTGGTTATACTAACAATATAAGAAACTGCAAGTGTTTTTGAAATATTAAGTATTCATCTTGTGATGCATTTTTAATTGGAGACGATTTTGTTCTGATTTTAATGTTTATAACACTGCATTATAATACTCTGTTGATAAGAGTCTCCGAAGAAGAGGTCATACGAAGGTGACAGTAGACATATACTTGGTTTCTGTAGGTTTGCATGACAATATAAAGTGTTACGTGCTTAATTAATTAAAAATTTAAACTGTTAAGGTTAGTATTTCTGGTTTGGGGTTACAGCTAAGGTATTATATTTAAATTGATTTTTTTAATGGTTAAGCATTTCTTGTTTCAAGTTGTTACCAGAGATGTGGATTCAGTTGGATGCATCTAGTTTACAATATTACAAATGCCTTAAAAACGTGCCCTTATTCGTCTTTACACTTACATTCACTTTTTCTTTCCTGCACCGTGCCAAGTCCGGTTTTATTATTTTGTCTCTTCCGGTCGTAATCTGGAATCAACTTTAAGTGGGTGCCAAAATAGCGCATAACATTGAGGTGGCGCTCTGTAGATTCGTATTTTGCATAGGGGGTTAGAATTAAAAATAAAAAGAAGTTCCCCGGCTTAACTCACTCGTTATACTGGCTATTTAAAAATACCTTGTATATCTAAGATAAAAGACCATTCTATGTATATATTCATGAATTCATGTGACCCTGGGTCAATGCATCCAAAAGGAGGCTAAGATAGGCACCAGTTTCGTAACTTTTAATTGGCAACCATGGCTGCTATAGTTGATACCGGCAACAGAAAAGAATCGTGACAGTTATTGTTGTGTTCCGTTGTGCATTGGGAATGCTAGAATTCAAATAATTTAAGCTTCCACCATATTCCATCAGTGAAAAAGATGGAACTTCGTAGAAAATGGATTATTGCAATACGTCGCGATGAGGGGCTGAATTTTAAGGTAAGAAACTGGACGAGTGTTGGTTTGTTTGTGTTTACTTGCAACTGAATGATGTAAGAAAGAAAAATCCAAACGCAAAATAGATTATGTCGATGAAGCAAATGATTGTATGTGTGTGTGTTTTATAATGATAGGTTTCCCAAAAAAATGTTACCCCTAGTTCCATTCCACATAACGGGGTCATCGAAAACTGGGCGTACCTCCACGTAGCGCATTTAAATAAGAAATTATGAATGTACGTATGAGTTGTAAGTACAGAACAAGTGAACTTTATTACTTCGTTAAAAAATAGAAAGTATGATCAAGCCATAGCTTCGTAACTTTTGTTTTACACATTGATTTCATATTATATGAGAGAGAGAGAGAGAGAGAGAGAGAGAGAGAGAGAGAGAGAGAGAGAGCAAACAGTGGAAAGCAGCCTCAGTTAATACTCTTGTATAATTTTTAATTATTTTCAACCTTGTTACTTTGCTAGTTATATTTTGGGGTCTTTATTATAGTTACAAATGTTGATGAAAAGCTACACTAATATTTTATCTTTTTTCAGATCCCGTGAGTTGCATATAACATGCAAAAGTAAAATTACAGAAGAGAGACTGAGGAAAGCAGAAACAGAATTGGAAGAGAAAGATAGGAAACTGCAAGATTTGAATTTAAAAAAATAAACATGGAGAAATTTGGATTGAACAGATTTACAGATGACGATGAAATGAGAAAATTTTACACTTGTTTTTCCACATGATGTTTGTATAACCTTCTTCAATAGCATCAAACATACTGCCATTAGAATGAAGAGCTAATATTACAGCACCATGAATGACATCAACATCAGAGGACTGCAGAAAGCAATGGACCCAGTGGATGAACTTTTCATGTTTTTGTGTAGATGTGGATTTCCGATTGAAGATATGTCTGTTCGATTTAATATTCACGGGTCATCTGCAAGTCGGAATATAATCATATGGACAAATTATTTGTATTTCTTACAAACAACAAAACTCACAACACCTGGAAAGGTTTGGTAGGGATAGCCATACATGGTGCAATCACATTTGTGTCTTCCTTGTACTTGGGATGCATGAGTGATGTGGAGATCACAAAGCTGTCAGGGTTTAAAGATTTATTAGAACCAGGGGACCAAATTATGGCAGATAAAGGTTTTGTTTTACACGTTTTCGTAGGTACTGGTGTTTCCATTGCAACACCACATTAACTGATGGGCAGTTCACAGCTTCCCAGGTGGAGGACAATCAAAACATTGCAAGCCTGAGGATACATGTGGAAAGACACATTAAGAGGGTAAAATAATACAAGTTATTACAGTCTGTGGTGCCTTTGACAATTTCTGGGTCAATAAATCGGTTGTGGACAGCAGCAAATGTACTGACTTTGTTCAAAGGACCACTAATTAAACAAAAGAAATTACATTTTGTGACATGGAAGTATCATGTAGAACTTGTAATTGAAAACAAATATACCAAGACGTGAAAGTACCACATATGGTTCATTTTATTGACATTTCAATAGTTTATTTTTAGACCTTAAAATCATGCCACATATTATTGGTATCTTGTCATGCAAATACCTTCTAGATGTGTAAACTAGTTCATTTTATTAACAATTCAGTAGTATACAAGTTTTTGTTAAACACCTTTAGTAAAATCATGCCATATTTCATTGAACATCTTGATTTTCATGCAAATACCTTTGGTAAGATGTGTGTGCCAATTTTTATATATATATATATATATATATATATATATACACACACACACACAGAGTCCTACCCGTTTATATCGACATCGCTTATCTGGACAAGCCGCCTATGTCGACAAAAAAGCAAAGTACCGGTCCCATGGTCTACTATTACTATCAAATTGTCATGCCTATGTCGACGTCGAGATAAAAGAAAAATATATATGTCGACAGAAGCCCTTGGTCCCAGCTTGAACAAATCCTTTGTTTTCAAAACGTTTATGTCGACAAGCTGCCTAATTAAGACCAATACTTTGTTCAACAATTAGTTGATCTTGCCGCCAGACTTTAATGTCGCAGTCGGATAAAAAAAAAAAAAAACCCATAGCAGCACGTTTTCTCACCACTCTGCAGCTAGTTAAGTCTTTGATCTTGCCGCCTAGCTTGTGGGTCATGTTCTTTAAATGTACTCTTACAATGACAGCATGTACATCTGTGGGTCTTTCAGTCACTGAATTTTCTGATTGTAAATATATCAGCACAGCTAAAAGGATCAACTGATGAACACAATTTCCCAATTAACTGGTGGTCAAAGCAGGACTAGCAAGCCCTTAAATTTACCGTCCAGGAAATTGATGCGTACAGAGGACTCCTGTATACATGATTTTCTGAATCCCATATATAAAAATTGCGTGAAAATACGGATTACGCGTTTCCGAGACCTTTGAAAGTGATCGGTGATTTTCACTGTGAAAGTTTCGTTTTTAACTTTATTTACATTTACGATGGCTACCGACAGAAGGGTAAAACGCAAATTAAATTTACAGTCTTTGGAAACTAAATACTCTGGCTGTTAATGAAGTTAAGGGATGAACATCTCGCAAAGAGGTCAGTGAAATTTTTTCCCTTAAAAATAACACGCGTCCAGGAAGGATGACAGCTGCCGAGTCTATAAAGAAAGACTAAGTATGAAGGTAACAGCTCCCCAAAGGAAGAAGCAAGACTGCTACATTTGAAGACGTGGAGGAAGCATCAAAATGGTTCAATGAAGCATTATTGAAAAAACTTAGTGTGGAGAACTTCGCTGCAACAAGTGGTTGGTGCAGTCACTTTAATGTTCGTCATAACATCGGATACAAAAGTATTTGTGGAGAATACATGTACTGTTGACAGTTTTTCATTTCCCTGTGAATAGCCCCATCCCCTTGGTAGCCTGAATCACATGGGAACAGACTGACCGAAATCTAGGCTGATTTAAGTACATGTACTTGAAGCATGCAACTAACAACTAGACAAACACGTGCTAATGCTGACATTGAATCTGTCATGTTTTTCATATCAGGATTTGACCGATGCAATATTTTATTGTGGACTTTATTACACAAAGGTAACCAAAATGTTATTTGTCAATATACAAGTGTATTTCACTCTAGTTTTGTCCCCACATACTAAAAATTTACATTGTTTTTCAAAGTGTAAATACTACTCACTGATGACCGGTTACCCCTTACTGAAGAATTTAACTTGCATTTTTTTTTGCAGACACTCCCCCACCCCCCAACACTTATCTCGACATCTGCTTATCTCGACAATATTTCCTCGGTCCCGAGGATGTCGAGATAAACGGGTAGGACTGTATATATATATTAAAGAGTTCATGTGAAAATGATACACAATTCTATAATGCAGCTATGGTTGACTGTTCCGGCCTATATACATTTATAGTAAGTAAAACCAACTAAGCTGAATTTAAAATTGACAATTTATGTATGTATATTTTAATAGCAGTGTGACAAAGTCCATGTTGGCAAATGACTTGCAGCCACTTTGTTTACAACTTAAATACATAGCTTGGAGTGGTCAGAATGATTTAAGAATGAAAAAGCATAGAGAATTCATTTTAATATATCGTAAAAAATGTTAATGTGCATAAATGCAAACAGGAGATCTTACTAATTGAGGTAGAATCTAATAGAAAAGACCAAACTTGCCCTTGACAGCTTGCCCCAACATTAATACTGGCCGCCATGTATAACCTATATTGTGCTGAAAAATGGCGTTAAAAAAAAAGAGAAGAAGAGACAGCTTGCCAAAGTTCCCTGTCAAACAGAATAGTCTCAACATGAAAGTCATTTTCCAACCACACACAAAAATCACACCATTCCAGTTCTGTAACTGCCAACTGCATTTGAACCTCGTAGTAGTAGTTGTGGTTTGTCTTCAGTTTCAAGGCATCATTAGAGACAGCAAGGAACTTCAGAGGTAGTAAAGTGCAGCTGGACATCTCCAACAAGCCATAAGGGATGGGGGTCCTGTTGGAGTTGTAGACTTTATGATCAGTAGTTGCAGCAAGCCAATGACTAAATGGACTCTTAATTATGCCACTTGGGTACAGATTGACATTGTCATTCATTCTCTAGAAGAAAATAGAAATTTACAATAAAAAAAAATCATTCATCACAATTTAAAAGTTGGTTTTGTTTCTTCTTTAAATAAAATCTTTTACACACTGGGGTGTCACTTATGCAATGCAAATTTTTTTCCTTGATTAAAAATTTTGTTGTTGCAATTTCTTTTAAGAAGGATAAAAATCTGATCAGTTTTTTTTCTTCTTCTTTTCTTTACAACACTCATTTTGTATTACAAAAAGCAATCATAATTTAGGAAAATACACAGCCCTGGAACATTTATTTGAAGAAATTTGATATGGCCAAATTGTAATGTAGACAGCATGTATGCAAGATCTGTATTTCATAGTCTCTGCTGTTGGGGGGGGGGATGGTTGATTAAAAGGGCAGATTGTGTCACTCTGCACGTTTTGTAAATGTTTTATTCTGACTGTTACAGGATAAGCCGGGTTGGGACTGAATTAGTGAAGACACCAAAAGCAACTGCGTTAATAAGATGTTTATTTATAAACGCAATTTAAATATAATCAATTCTGACACCATTATAAACAAAAGATAAGGAAAATTGTAATGTTCCTAACATGGAACTAATCAATAACAAGTAACTCAATGACAAAAACCCCAAAGGATGATTTCAAGGAAAAGCATTTGAAACTGACGTGAATACCATCTTTTCACCAGATCAACAAATGCAAGTACACGTATGGATTTACAAATATATATAGCTTGTATAACGAGACAATGTAAATGCCTGTAATGTTAATTATATCATTCATATAACAAGTTACCAAAGCAAAGGCAAGTATGTTACAATTCTGTCGTTCATATAACGAAACTGCGATGTAAATATGAAGTTATCGTTCATGTAACGAGACTGAGATGTATATATGAAATTATGAATTATGAAATTATCGTTCATGTAACAAGATTGAGATGTAAATATGAATTTATGAAGTTATCGTTCATGCAATGAGACTTGAGATGTAAATATGAATTTATGAATTTCTCATTCAAATAACAAAAATGCAATAAAAAGGTGAAATTATGAATCGTTCAGATAACGAAACTGATACATAGATGTGAAATATTTGCTCAGATGGTATAGCAAATATAATGGAACACGTATACTACAACTATCATGGCGTCCATTTGGCATCAAAGATGTATATCTGATTCCACCCACTCTAGTCAATGGTGGTGAAGTCACCACACATGGTCCACTCCCCTGTCTGTTTGAAGGATCCCTCGAGAGCCCTTACATTCAACACGGAGACGATGGTTGCAAAGCCTTGGTCCCTCGATTTGAGAACACCAGTACACTCTTCCGAACTATCATCACCAAAACTCAGCGTATACATCACAAGAACCCCCCAGTTCTGTGACCTCACATCACCCAATTATATATAATACCTATATATAACGCAGCATACACAAAGGCAGCATACACGGCACCACACGGGCAGCATAGACAAGCCCCAAGGTCACCACAACATGGCACCACATATGGGCAGCATAGACAAGCCCCACAGTCACTCACGGACCCCACATGGGCACAACCGGACCTCAAAGTCAGCTAAAATTAAAACAACCAAACCATGTACCGTATTTTCCGGCCTGTAGGTCGATGCGGAGTATAAGTCGAATTGACCAATTTTGTAAATTTTCCATCCTTCATCCATATACAAGTTGATTCGGAGTATAAGACGAGGCCAGGTCAATAACTTAGCTTTGTATTTTATACTACCGGTAGTAACTTCCGGTTGCATGAATATTGATATCGTCGTATGATATTCCATATTACCGGCAATATCCATTGCAACAAGAGCCATGATCATTCCTTCCAGTTGAAAGTTTAAACCTACGGTAATTTATTTGAGAAACTTTGTCAAATATAATTACGGTACTTTATTCAGAGAACCATGCATTGGTACATACACGTGTCTAATTTATATATACATGTATAATCTATTGCATGAAAAGAGTATCAACATAGTGTACTCACCAGCGAATCTTGTAACATACATTGAATCCATAATACAAATATTTCCATCGAAAATATCCACACATGGATGTAAAATATTCAATAATTTTGTCACAGATCATTATGTGACTGAATTCAATGAAAAGAAAATAACAAAAATTACATAACGGGTGTACGTAATGAATGATGAAATAGTACATGTCCGTAGATTAAATAATGGAAGCTAAAGTGTATTCTTATAATAACTACATGTACATCTCAGGATCTTTCTGTCTCTGAATTCAGTCATTGTAAATTTCAGCACATTTTCCCACCCAAGCTGCTAGTCAAAGTTTTTTGAACTTGCCGCCCAGCTATTGCGTCATGTTCTTTTGATGTACTCTAATAAATACAGCAGGCAGAACTGGCTGTATTTTAACCACTGAATTATGTCACTGTAAATATCAGCACAGCTAAAATGATAAAGTACCGTAGAAACATATGATTTGGGGGATTCAGTAGAATGCATGATCTACATTATTTTATAAATAATCATAGAATGCTCGAGTTGATATGGATTACATCCCTTTGTAGGATCAAATGGATCAATAAAAAAAGCTATGCCGGTAATTGCTCACGTGTGTCCAACATTATACTGGAAAATCAAATATTAATGGACCAGTTATTTCATATCTTTCTTTTTTAAGGAACAAACAATATGCTTTGAATTAGTACAGTACACTATTGAGTATAGACCGTAAGTGTGCTATGCGGCCCGGTGAAGTTTTTACCGGTAATTGTTTTCTTCTATTTTATGTTTGAGAAATAAGAAAAAACACGCAGAATGCAAAATAAATAATGAGAAAACTTATAAATATAAATGCAGTCATATTATTTTATGACAATTTATTGACATAGTAATTTAACATGAATTTGTACTTCTATGTGACCTGTTTTCGATTATGCAGATTATAGAGCAATATCAATAGCATTCCGAATACTGTAATCCATATATAAGTCGATGCAATTTCAATGACAAAATCCATATATAAGTCGATTCGGAGTATAAGACGAAGATCGAACTTTCAAGTCAAAAAGTCTCGACTTATACGCTGGAAAATACGGTAATACATATGACACAGTAATTGCCGATTCAATATGAAAAATCCTTCCATGTATGCTTTTAAGCAAATAGTTGCAATGCATAAGAACGTAGAAAAATACACTGCTATAGTAAATAAAAAAGAAGACCAATTTCTTCAAAAGTGGACCACTATAATCAATATGTAATAGGTTTCTCATTTTATGCTAAACAGGAACATAATACTGCAATATAATATATATATATATAATGGACTCACATATTGTTCAAACAATAAATATGTTGATCATATGCACGTGTGTGTGTGTGTGTGTGTTTTTTCCTTTTTTTTTTTTTTCTCTTTTTTTTCATTTGCTGTAGATTATATTTATTATCCTTAGATTATTATAAATGTTACATTGTAAGGTGACCTTGGGATGGTTCCCCGACCCAGTGGTCTACCTATTACGGGGATAATAAAAAAAAAAAAAAAAAAAAAAAAAAAATTACATTTAGTTGATATATGTTGCGCATGCACGCACATGAATTATTTATCCATGTACATTAAACGTTCAGGCATGCAGCGTATAATTAAACTCAATTTGTCTGTTCAGTTATAAAAACAAACTATCTCGAAACAGACTATAGTATTACTAATATAATGGCGCTGCATAACCTAGGTATTTACTCTGTAGAATTTAGAATAAATACTAAAACATCTGATATATGAAACAATTATGTCATATAAACCAAACAGTAATAAGCATATAATCTTAAATCTACTTTTCCTCTTTAGCTGAAAGTTTGCTCCTTTAAAGATGGAAGCTTTTCTGACAAGACTGGATCGACCGCTCCGGTGGCCTAGTGGTTAGAGCGTCCGCCCCGAAAGCGGGAGGTCGTCGGTTCGATCCCCGGCCGAGTCATACCAAAGACTTACAAAAATGGTAATAACAGCTGCCTCGCTTGACGCTCAGCATTAAGAGGTTAGTGTTAGGTCTGGTTGGCCTGGTGTCAGGATAATGTGACTGGGTGAGACATAATGCTACATGTCTGCGGCATGATGTCTCAGTGCTAGACATCACTATAAACTGCCTCACTGCAGACATCGTAGCAATATGACTGAAAAATTGTTAAAGCTACATTAAAAATCCTTATTAAACAAACAAACAAACAAGACTGGATCATAATGTGATATTTACTTAGAATTTGTCTATATTTATATCCTAGCTGTGACTAATATGCGCAGCTAGGTACTTTTAAACTGCAGGCAATTCACACATGCAGCATGAGCTGAGCTGAGCTCACCTTTTTCCGACATAACTAGAAGCAGATAATGAATAAATAACCCTTGGTAACGCTGTACACGTTAGCAAACCCAAGTACATTTTTAGCCACATGTATGTATTGATACCAGTCATACACAATTCTGTGACACTGACCGCGTGTTTTGACCACAGTATTGATTGTTCATAACTCTACATTTAAACCATACCTAATCGGAAACAAAATTCGTGCTTTAAATAGTTTCATTTCTCTATCGTTAACTTGCATTTTGTGTGCTGTAGAGAAAAATTATACTTAAGATAGAACGTAAATGAACTTACGTTTAAGAGAATGGACATATCCCTCACTGTAATACTTTAAACCTTTTGTCATCTGTTCATTCCCTGAACTGCTGGAGACGCCCGTGATGAAATTCTCAACGAATGCAAAAGAAATATCTGGCAAACAGCTGAGATCATTACTCATTGTACTGTATGACGTCATATTTGTTTATCAATCTGCCTATCTTAGCCTTGTTTTCGTGATACATGAATATTCATGAGGATCTCATTAAGAATGGTCTATAGCTCAAAGAACCTTTAATTCCCTTTATTTTGGTGTATGATTGATGGATGTAATATGGGTTATAGAGTATACAGCTTGGCCTTACTCCCGATTTGCATCAAACAAAAAAGTGTTAACTCCACTTGGTCAGTATCACTTCCTGAACTTTAGGGGTAAATTGTATTTAAAAAAAGAGCTGATAACTTTTTTAAAATAACATTTTATATATTTGGTAATTGATTTATTGCACTTTCAGAAGCTGGTATTGTCTGGTATGGCAAAATTCATTTTCCCTATTAATAGCTGCTATTTCTAGTATACATGAGACTAATTCAGGCTGATGCACATGGGAGCAGTCATTTTAGTTAGCTTTGTGCTTAGATCATGTACAATTTCCAAAAGTACAATATCCAATGAAATTTCAGCCACATTACATTAATGTAGCATAGAAGCATGACAAGAATAAATATAACAAAATATTTTAGTTTAAAAATAATTATGCAAAATAATCAAATAACAATTGATGTGTCTCTTTCATGTCATATTTTAAAAATATCTTGTCCCAAAATCAGGTCATGAACACACATTTACTGATAAAAATATAACTTGTCTTAAAATATAGTAATAATTTTGCTTAACCCAAAGTTTATTAAATCTTGTTTCTTGAAGGAATGCACCTTAACTGTTTTAAAGAAACTTCCCGACTAATATCGCTCACTATGAACTATTACAATGTTGGCCATGAACTAAAAACTGGATCAAGAAAAAATCACTTCAAGTCACAGTGACTTGATTCTGGGGCAAACTAATGTGTACACTCACCAGTTAATTGGCAAGTGTACACATTGGTTTACCCCAGAATCAACTACATGTGACGTCGAGTGTAATCGTCACAATATAGGTTGGTACGAATCGATTTACCAAGATGTCATGTTTTCACTGTGACATCACAGCATGTGACATTCAATACTGATTGTACAGGATCACGACTTTTGCTTGATATCATCTAGAGATATCCAGGCACTTTAACACTGATTTTTACCATACGTACTTCACAGGGTGTGTAAATAATAAACTTTGAAAAAGAATATAGATGTATGAGGATCCAACTGTAATGAATAAGTACCATTTAAGGTATGTACAATCAAATTGCAACAAGTGACACATTACATAAATGGTCTGTTCTGAATGCCTACATGATCTGAAGACAGGGATTGGGGTTGGTGATAATATTACAACGTAAGAGGAATCACATTATATTTTTGCCTTTGTAGCACCAAAACCTAAATAACGTAATGTCTTATATTAAGACTAGAGTTGGGTTGTTTTTTTTATTGTTTTTTTAACCACTTGTAATAACAAATCTAAGATAGAGTTTTTTTTTTTTTTTATTGTTTTTTAACCACTTGTAAAAACAAATCTAAGATAGATTTTGTTTATGAAGAATGTTGCT
This sequence comes from Unio delphinus, assembly GCA_029339505.1. Classification (NCBI taxonomy): domain Eukaryota; kingdom Metazoa; phylum Mollusca; class Bivalvia; order Unionida; family Unionidae; genus Unio; species Unio delphinus. The sequence goes on from JAQISU010000226.1 coordinate 923,827, forward strand.
GGTTTCCAACTACATGCAACTGAAATGTGGGTCTTTCTTGGACAGACAATACTGAACACAAGTACCATAAACAACACATGTATGGGCACCGTAGTAGATCATAGTTGACTCTTTAAAACTAATGACCAGTTAGTCTTAATAACTTGGACCAGTTAGTCTTAATAACTTGGACCAGTTAGTCTTAATAACTTGGACCAGTTAGTCTTAATAACTTGGACTTTTGGCCTTTTGAAGTCAACTTATATTGTCTTGAAGTAAACTTGTATCGTCTTGAAGTAAACTTACTCTGTAGAAACCATTCTTGTTTTTTAAATTTATCATGACCTCATTATACCAAGGAATATACAGATTTCTGTACAAGCTAGGTTTTGTGAGGGAACATACTCTAAAACAAAACTTGTTCTGCATTTTTTTCACAATGACCATGACCTTTTCACCCCACCCACCCCGCCCCAATAGATTAAGACCCCACTTTTAAAATTTCAACGAGATTTTAGGGTGTCTCCGCAAATTCAATGATTTTTCAACCATGTATGAACAAGTTAGATGGTGGTGAACTTATTAAACTGGCAACACATGGTTGAAGAGATTTCATCATGTATTTTATGATAAGCATTAGAAAAGGGAGTCTCTACTGATACACATGTTCATATCTTGTGATCACCTTAATGTTCAGAGGTAGATAACTTTTAACAAGTTCTAGATTACATTGACAATTAAATTTTGTACAGTTAAATAAAAGCAACCATATTTCTATATATTTGTAATATATATATATATATATATATATATATATATATATATATATATATATATATATATATATATATATATATATATATATATATAAAGTGTTATTGTAAGGTTTTCACTGTACATGAAAAGCAGTTTGAGAGCAATTTTACCTCCCCCACATCTGAATATGCATGTTCAGGTTTGTTGTCAGTAAAAGAGTACAGTAAAACCTGTCTTATGAGACCATGAATAGAAACCAAAGACCTTCAATGTGGCTGATGTTCTACTGGGTGAAAAGAAATTCTAGGAATTCAATTTTAGACAATCTCTTCTTTTAACTGCCGACTACTGAAACCAAATCTGATATTTGTCAGTGATAAAAGGTTTCAAATTAGCTACTGTGGTGGTTATATTGGACATTAAAATTTGCACTATTTTCATTTGCTAACACCATAGAAACTCTTTGGATGAAAACTGTAAAATTGACATTCCATTTAAGTGACATTCCATTTAAGAACAGTGGTTAAAATAAGGTTTTCAAGTACGCATCATAATAAGTCTTCTGGTGAAAACTTCTTGTCAGTATGATTGTTTGTTCTGAAGATTTGGCATTACCAATATTTTAAAGATGCATGTGGCAGCCATACTGGACATCATATTAATACCATTTTTATTTAGGACAAGGCATCGTAAGAAGGCTTTACATGAAAACACTAAGTTGGATTGACCATTCATTCATGAGGACTAGTGATAGTTTCAAGATGGCTGCTATGGAAGCCATAACTGATTTAAGATCAGGAACATTTGAAGACTGAATAGATATCATTGCATAAATCACATGTCAACATGCAAGTAGCGATATAAAAATTTCAAGATGACTGCTATGGAGGCTGTATTGGATGTCTGAGCAACACCATTATGAAGTAACACCAAGAAGACTATGGAATACATATGCATATAAAGTTTCATGGCAATCCTCCAAGTATTTTAGGAGTAGTGATAACAAACTTGTTCTAATGGACAGCTGCATGTTGGATCAAACAACCACTTCATACTCTATGACCAGTGCTGTTAAAAATGAGACTATAACAAAACTGCTTGTTAAACCATTGCAAATACATGTATGAAACAAACAAGAACAAAGCTTGTAATAAAAGGTTGTAACACTGAAAGGGTCTCAATTCTGCACTCTTGTATGAATAAAAACTATAACTTTTTATTCAGTAAAGTAAATTCAGGAAGAAGACAAAGTTTTGAGAAATATTGAATAGAAATTTTTATTCCTTGTTAATGCTATGTGATCTTTTCCCACAGATTATTTATGATTTCTTCTGGAATATTCATCTTTGGCTCCCATGTAGCCTCCTTCATAGTGTATCCCTCCCATTCAACTAAATACTGCTGAATGCCTCTTATCTTTCTCTGTGCATGGATTGCTTTCAACTGTAGACTTCTGAAAAGTAACATAGATTTACATAGTTCACCATATACACCTATTCTGATGAGTTGTAACTTTAGTAGCTGAGTTGTTTATTTGGCTCTTCTGGACAACAAGCTGCTAGTATTGTTTATGTCTTCTTCCATGTACCCTCACCATGGAGAAAGACATATACTGGTATTCTGCTGTCCATCAGTTCTTCACATTCAAGTACATAACTCAAAAACTGAAGTTCTAAACCAGACCAAATTTAAAATTTGTATACCCTTTGTGGTTTCCAAAACTTGATTAAGATCTGGTGACTGTTAATTTTCAATTATTAGTTTTAATTTGCACTCTTAAAATAATGTAAAATTGTTTTAAAACAGTTTCTAGCATAGCAGCAGACAAAAGACAATTTGAATGCTTCTTTGTATTAATATATACATGACCTGGTTATTGAATTTGTTTTAAAATTAGAGTAGGTAGGTATTTTTATAATTATTTTAAACATTATATATATTATAATGATTAGTAAATATATGATATACTAAGCAGTTTAAGTACTGGGCTCAACACACTCAATTAGGAAAAATGTTCTAGTGTTGGCAGTGAAAAACAGGGATAGTCTGGAAACACGTTTTCTTATGATCCAAGGTTTCAGCCTCCTGGCTCATTGTTAGGACACATATTAAACATTTCCTAATGTTTTCAAAACTTAATCTTTCTGTATGCTTTTAAAATTGAGTTTTCACCAAACGCTCAGCAATACTGCTGACAACACCACCACTCAAGCACAGTGAGATTGCATTGGAAAGGAAACTTAATATATTTATATATAGTTGAAAACAATATAAACTTTAACTTGACTTTATATGGGGAAACATGCTCAGTATTCATGACTTGAATAGTCCTTGTAACTGATGTTGTTAATAATGAGACAGATTCAGTTAAAGAATAGTGAATTAGACATTGTATTGCTACCACCCTATACAACAATTCACAACTGTCATTGTTTGCAATAAGTCAAATAAGATTTATCTCAAATAGTGAGTGAAAGCAAATGTCAGCCATGACTTAAAGTCAACACATATTTTCCAGAAAATGTGAATTTTCAAGAATGTTTAAAGAAAACAATGTTTTTTGGGGAAAACAATCATCAAAGTATTTTCTATTTTAAAAAATTCATACAATTATTTTGAAGCTGTATATTTTACACAAAAAGAGTACTTATAAGAAAAAAGTCTATCATACACTGACATATTGTGATGTATCCATTATGTTTTGACAATTTCATTACCTGGCAAAAAAAATTGTACACAGTAAATCAAATCAAAAATTGTTTCAGAATCAAGTGATTTACATTTATGCTAATTTGTTCCAAAACACTTTCAGCATGAAAAATTTGAAACAATGCTGTGTATTTATCCATTTCAAAAGACATGAATTATCTGTTCATAGATTCTTAATTTGTGACTGGTTTAACAAGGTCACATCAGCCAGTTGGCAAGCATGATTGTTTGAGTGTGCCAGTATGATGCTTGACTAGCAATAGAAAATGTATGTATGAAGCAATATCTTACATGCATGGTATAACCATTGTAATGTTTGAGGTTTTATGACTAAGGTCATATCTTGTCATATCTACATCATTCATTTATCAGGGCTGTTCAATTCCTGCATACATGGGGGTGGGGGGTCAAGGGTCTAATGGGCTTGACTTTACATATTACACATCTGTCAGCTTGGGTTTAAGTCTTGGTTAGGCAAAAGTGAGTATGTGAGAAATTTTGCCATTTACTTTCTGTTGGTGTCATTGGTTCTTCAAAGGGTTTTACTGTGGTTATCCCCATACAATATACCCCTATACAGGCTGTCATGTACAGCCTATCATGTGCAAAATATTGTGTTAAATCCCAAAAACCAAAGCATAGTAAATATACAAGGGTAGCAAGGAAAGGTACTTTTTGAAGTAACTGATTCTAGGATACTCTTGTGAATTAGAGAGTTCATATGATAGTGATAATAAATGCAGTTATGGATGATGACTCTACAGTGAAAATGCCTTCCCTCTACTAATGACAGACAGACATATAGACAGATAGTCAGACAGATAGATAGAAAGATAGATAGATAGACTAACATACAGGTAATATTATTTCAATTATTTCTGTAAGTTTGGTTTTCTAAAAGGTATATGACAAATTTATAATGGAAAAAAGATGTGAAGAAAATTTTAACAATCTAACCATGGTAAAACTTGCAGAGAAGCTGACATTATATTGACAGCAAAAACAGACAGGACAATATTTCTAACCCCAAAATAACTTTTGGGGTTGTTACAAAGAAAGATTTCTTACTTTTGCACTTTTATTTTCTGACATTTAAGAAAGGCTTTCAGTCTCCTCTCTCCATAATGGGAGGGAAGCTGAAGTGGCAACACGTTCTCTGGCAGCCCCTCAATCCTCATCTGCCCTGCAGCTACCATCTTATAGGGAAATTTCTGGTGCTTCTCCACTGCTTTAGCTGCAAGTAAAACATAATAGACTTGTGATCCATATTGACATTAAAAAATAATTTTTTTTACATCAATACATGTACCTATATATTTACATCTATACATGTATTTTACATAAACATGCTAGTGAACGCCACCCAATTTTGATGACAAGGTATCATTATAATAGCAGTTGGTCATTCATGGGGACAGAGTAATCTTAATGTGCTCTACTTTGGTGCAAGATTTTACCACCACTATCTTAATGAAAGTGAACCCCATTTAGTCGATTTTATGTAAACCTGTAGAGTTCACTTCCATTTCCATTTATTAATATATAGAACTTTGGAGCTTCAGTAAATAAAAGATAATGAAGGTCATTAGGCTTTGAAGAAGTATACATGTTGTGGAAGTATCTTAAGTAAAATAAAATTTAACGTTTTTCAATTTGCGGTATATAAACCCATCAACTGTACCATTCCATTTTTATATATATTTGCTAGTTTATGATAAATGGTATTTTAAAAAAAAGATGTAAAAAATTTTGTTTTTGACACTCTTATATCCCCGAAGAGTTTTGTTTTAAATTATAACAATGTGCAAATGAAATTATTATTGAAAATCTTGTAGCAATGCATTTTTCAATCAACTTAAAATTTGTAGAAGTGATATGCAAAAGTTAAGGTGCACGTTTTCAACACAAATGTAAAATTCATCTTTCCTCCTAGTTATCCAAACATTTGGCACATGGCCAGATAAGTGATACAGATGCACTAATTTTGCAAATAAAAGGATATTGTTACATGTATTTAAAAGTTTAATAGTGAAGTATAAAGGCAACATGGTTTAATCAAATATGTACTATGAATGTTGTTTCAAAATACAAAATTCAATTCAGCTGTACATGTGAATGGTCCTGCTCACAACCTATAGATACTTAGTCTAAATCATGACCTGTGCAGTCAACTGCAGCTAACAGTAGGAAACCAGAACAATGCATATATGGAAACAATTTACAAAATATTTAAAGAGCTTTAAATAACTCTCACTGAACTATCATAAACACAGATAGAAAGAGCAAAACGTTTATTGTGTGTTTTTTATTTTTAATGTGGCTTTAACAATTTTAGTTATATCACTATATCTGCAATGTGGCTGTTTATAGTAATGTCTATCAATGAGGCGTCATGCTGCAGGCATGAGGCGTCATATCCAAAGCCAGTCTCATTATCCTGATGCCAGGCCAACCAATCCTAACAGTAACAGTGCTGAACACCAACTGAGACATGTGCTAGTACCATCTTAAAAAGTGTTTGGAATGACTCGGCCAGGTTTCTAACCTACACCCTCCCACATCTGAGGCAGATGCTCTAACCACTTCCCGTACGAAATCATGAACAGGAATCCGCCTGGCTATGGCACGGCTTTGACAAGGAATCCGTGTAGATTTGTAAGAAAAATTCAAAAACCCGGTTGTGCATGAGCAGGACACGTAATTTAAGCACGGATTCCTGGTACTTCACCATGAACAGGAATCCGCCACTTGTGTAGAAATACTGCTCATGACACGGAAATGTGAACTTAGAAAACTTGCAGAAAAGAAGGGAGACGGATTTTTAACTTAGAATTTTGAAGGTCTTGCTTTATGCATTGATTAGTACAATGATAACATGGGTTTTAAAATCTTTGCAGTCAGATTATAAGTTGCAGCTTGATTTCCAACAAAGTCTTTAAACAAATTGTAAAAAAATATACCATACGCAGATGCATTTGAAAAGAAGAAAAAAATACAGAGGAAAAAATGTAACAGTTTATTCTTTTCAAATACTGTTGAATTTAATTTAACAGAGCTACAATGATTGTATTATTTTTTCAATATTTTCAATAAAAAAAAAACAATTCTTCATTGCAACTTGCTTGTTATGATACACATACTGTACATGTACATTTATCTAAGATTATATGTATATTTTAACATTTTTGTATCCCATATTATTACACATAATTTAAGTTTTCAAAAGGCATTATTGAGAAAATTGGTTATTACAAAACTTTATCAATCTTAACCAATTTTAAAGACTTGCTTACATAATGTATATGTGCATGATTTTTTTTCTCAGAATTTCCAACAATACTTAAACAAGTCGGACAATAAAAATGCTTTATTAATTGATTCCAAAACTTGAGTCCAAAACTGGGCACAACATAATAGGATGGTAATTAATGAAGGTAAAACAAAATGTATGATTCTGGGGACAACACAAAAGCTACACAAGTCAGGGAACCCAAAACTATCGCTTGCAATAAATAATCATCCATTAGAAAATGTTAATCATGAAAGGCTTGTAGGTGTGTCCATAGATAATAATTTATTATATTCCATAATAAATTATTATCTATGGACACACCTACAAGCCTTTCATGATTAACATTTTGACCATATTGATAAGCTTTGTAAAACACTGTCATCCAAAATTGCCCTTCTCAGCAGAATCAAGAAATATTTACCTATGGAAACTCGCAAACTATACTACAAGACGTATATTCTTCCAACAATGGATTACTGTTCTAATGTATGGGGAAACTGTGCTAAATCTGAGCTTGACAGGATTTATAAACTCCAGAAACGAGCAGCACGTGTAATTTTAGATACATCTGTTGACCATCCCTCAAAAGCATTATTTACAGAACTCAAATGGTTCACAATATATGACAGGATAGATTTTCACAAGGCAGTTCTTTTATATAAATGTCTACATGGAACTGCACCAGAGTATCTTCAGGACTTATTCAGGCCTTTTTCAACACAATACCAGTTGAGATCAATCTCACATGGAAACCTTCTAGTACCAAAACCAAGAACAGAGCAATTCAAAAAGAGTTTTCAATACTCTGGTACAGTTCTGTGGAATAAGCTTCCATTACATGTAAAATCGGCTGAAAATATTAGAGTATTTAAGAAGAGATATCAGGAGCATGCATGTGTTTCTAACAGATAATGGAATTTAGTATTTTAATACGAAACATGCTAATATAAGCACTAATTATTGCTTCTTCACACAATGTGCATTTGTTATACATTCATTAAGAGGGCCTCAAGGGAGAATAGTCCTTGACTAATGAGTCACCCTCTATAAATAAAGCATTATTATTATTATATTATTATTATTATTCCTCAAGTTTTTGAAGTAGTTTTTGAATGCATGACAACTAAGACTGAGGCAATATTAATGAAATTATATTCAAAAGTTGTTGTATTCCATCTCCTGTTATGTTTAGATGTAAATAAAGCTAGAAATAACAATGCTCCTGTTGTCACTGAAGATCCTTCATAAAGTGGTTTTGAATCTATATCATCATCACTACTGCTATCTAGACAATCACTTGCAAGCTGAGGTTCCTCTTCAAAAAGTGTAAAATTCTAGTCCTCCAACTCAGTCAGATTCTAACTGAATCGATGTAAATTCTGTTATTTCTGGATCACAAATTTCTGAGTCAATGTGAGTGAGCTTGAACTTGTACTTGTAGATACATTTTGTATACTTTCCATTTCTATTTCACACTTGAAACATTTAGTAATTGTCTCTGAGTGAGAATTGTCAAAATTCACAGTATCATTTGTGGCCTGCAAAATAGAAAGATTTTTCTTAATAAAACCTTAAATGAAAAAGGAAGTAAGAGAATGTATTTAGGCCAACAATTTGGATTGCAATTGAGGGAAAAAATGAGACAATTTAAAAGAGCAATCTTTAAAAAAAATTTTTTAGTTTAAACATTCTAGAATAGTGATGGGAGGTCTGGATGTTTAAGTTTGTAGAATATTAAAGCATCCTTGGTTTTTATTTGCCAATTTTGTTTCGAAACTGTCAACTGAAAAGTTGACACCTTTATAAAATAAAATTTTCACAATTTATAATATTCCTTAAATATAGGTCACTCATGTTAATGCCTGTTGATAAATTACTCATGTGTCTCAATTGGATTTCATTTTGTTGGAACCCGAGAGTCTGGTGGATGTCGTGTCGCATGCCCCCCTCCCCTTAATCAAAATGGTAACAAATGTAAGCCATGCACCCACTTTTCTACCCCCCTCCATCACACACACACACACGCAAACTTTTCTAAATTCCTGGAACTACCAGCTGGCTAATAAGAATCGCTTTCTAATACAACCAGTTTAGATCGACGTATACAAGTAAAATCTTGATATTCCATTATGATTTTCCGGAATTAACAATGCAGACTTACATGTTCAGCAGTTTTGTTGTCGGTACATGGTAGAATTGCCATTAGTTCCTCTTCGTATTCTTTTCTTATTTTATCGGGAATTTCTACAGTGCCCTCGTTTAATTTCTTTTTCCCGTATAGACCACGTCTTGTTTTAGCGGTCTTGATTTTCTGTATGGTCCATTTTATTGTAGACACTGATTACTTATAATCTTACACAGAACAACGACGAAATGTAACTGATAAAGACGGTCACAGTTACAAACAAACTGAAGTATCGGGTTACACACGTGCCTTTTGCATGGTCAGCTTCACTGAGAGGTCGAGGGGGGAATTAAATATTGCTATTTTTTTAATAAATAAAAACCAGCATGATTGCTAACATGAACAGCTTTATCATTTGTGGACAATACGTTTTTATTTTAAATGTATATCGAGAGATGCATCTCTGTTGCAGACTAATTAATTAAAATTATATAAAGTTTTCGAATCATTTCCCCTTGAAGAGCCTTCTATTACACATGTGCATCGTGGCCAGTGAGAAGCTGAGAATTTACCGCCGGTCGCCATTTCAAGAGTTAGTTTCATCTAGGTTGCATTAGTTTTATTTTTAACATTTAAAAGATATGTTTGCGTGTATTTATTTTACTGAGGACAGTTCCCTTAGTGTTGTGGGTAGAGCAGACAAAACCGATGCATTCTTCATGAATGGAAACCAAGAGAACACGTAGAAATGAAATGGGGCAAAAAACTGTTTCATGGTACCATCATACAAATTGGGGGTAAGTATAATTACTAGTTTTGAATACATCTTCGATTTTAAACCATGCTTATCCGATTTAATTTAAATAATTACATCACAGTTTAACTAGAAATAAATGGTTGCTGATGTATAGAGCATGCACGTTTTCAATGTTAGCAAATCATATTTAGTAATTAATAAAACCTGCTGTCACTGTCATCCTTTTGTTGAATTAAAGACAGTAAATTACCGTATCTTAAATAATTGTGACGACATATCGCTAATAGAAATCGTGCATGCACGTATTTTATAACGACTTCGCGAAGTTACGATTTAAGAACTCTGCATAGAGCTGTATATCAATCCGAATTAAGTAATACAAATTTACGAACAATTTAAATAGAAATACAACACACACACACACACACACACACACACACACAAATCGATCGCGAGGAGATTTTAATATTTAGGGAAGTTTTTCTAGGCATGGCTCGTATTCAGATATTTCCGGAAATGCAATCCGCAGTGATTTGATTCTAGCTTATTATTAGTTACTTATGTATCCGGATTCCGGTTGCTATAGGGACATAGACCACAAATAATTTGACTATATGTTCTCTACATATATTTCTCAGTACTGACCTTTCAACTGTGTGACAATCAATACAAATCATATTTTAATCTAAAATACATCCAAAGACGACTTCACAATAAGTGGAGATGAGTCCCTTGCATCCCCTTAACACATGAATGTAATATAAATATTCACATGCTCCTTAATATCAATTTTTATTATAATTTATGTTTCCCTTATTTGTTGCTATTGTGATCAAAACGTCAAATTAATACATGAGAGTCATTTTAAGCACAAGTCTTATCTGGAACTATGATTTTATTTAATTGGAATACTTTTCAGACAAGTAAACTCATTGGCAACAGATCTGTGACAATTGATAAAGTGGTTGTTGCCATGGCAGTGAGGCTGTCCATAAAATCATCTGGACCAGCCTATACACTGACCATGAAATTAATGCCAGGAATATTTACCAATGAAGAGATGGCCCAGTCCAGAGGACAGGGATTGCTGGCAAGAAAGGATAATCTTAGGCCTGTCTTGGACAAAGAAAAAATGTCAACCTTGAAAGATAGATTTCTTTCTATATTAATGATAACTGTTTTCAAAAGCACTTGTATCATTGATTAAACAACACTGATTAACTCTGGTTAGAAAGATTTCCACATTGCATACAATATAATTGATTTAAAACAAAAGTTAAGAACAAAAATACAGAAAAAAATAGCATTACGAATCAGTTTGATTTTGTATAATGACCATCAAGCTTAAAAACAATATATATATATATATATATATATATATATATATATATATATATATATAAACTGAACATTTATTATTGATATAGTAATATTTTATTGATTATTAATATATTTAATATTCTTTTTTCAGAATATGTACGATGTTGGTGCAAAACTAACAACTTGAAGGCCCCTGACGATACAGAAATAAATGAGGCAGTAACAGAAAGAGTTAGCTATGCAAGAAAGCTAGTGAAGAAAAGTGTGCAGAAACAATAATATTGGACTATTTTTGTGTTCAGTTAATTTTTGTTAATACGTTTAAAAAAGTTAAATAAATATTGCATATACTTCTGGGATAATTCATCTCCCTGATACTTTCCTTAGAGATTGAATATAGCTGAATATATCCTTTAAAGATCAAATGTACTTAGTTATATGATATTGTTAACTTTCATTGTTATGTAACAATGGCATCATGTTAAAAACAAAGGCCAACTTTTCAACCCTATTATGCCAGCTACAGAAACCCGTGTCTGTATGGGAAGAACCCATGTCTGCACCAAGAACCTGTGCCTGTATGGGAAGAACCCGTGTCTGCGCCAGAACCCGTATCTGCACCATTAGAACCCGTGTCTGTATGGGAAGAACCCGTGTCTGTGCCAGAACCCGTATCTGCACCATTAGAACCCGTGTCTGCAAGAAAATCCTGTGTTCACACGGAATCCATGTCCAAAGTGAATCCGTGTTAAAGACACGGGTTTTGAAAACCCGTACGGGCTAATTTAAATATTTCACTCAATAACCCACCTCTTAGCCGTGTGGATTTCTTGTTTCCGTGTGGATTTTTCTAAGGTTTTTAATATAAGAGTGGGATTTCAAATAGACGGCATTTAATAACCAGAATCCGTGACAAATCCGTGCCTTGGCCAGTTGGTTTATTTCGTACGGGTTAGGCCACTGGACTGGTCCAAAACCATTATTAACATAAACAAGCATCTGAGGAAATAAAGGCATTGACCCTTCATCAGTAAATCTGAGCCATACAATATGTAGCATAAGTATGCAAACTGAAAATATTACAATGCATTATCTGGCTCAGAAACAGAACAGATAACTGTTCAGTTGTTTGTTTTTGCAAGACCTATACATATGCTATTCAAATGAAACTTAAGGTTTTTTACAATTACTTTTTGGGGCCCTGAGTGGCCTAAAGCACTCTTTGTTATGGATCACTGCCATCTCACCTCTGTCTGCGTAGGTTCGAGTCTATGATTTCACCAAGGTGGGTATGTGAGAAAGCTTGCCAGTAACTTCTCATAGGTCGGTGGTTGTTCCCTAGGTTTTCCTGGGTTCTATACCTCAACCATTAATACTGGCTGCCATGCATAACCTATCATGTGCTGAAAAATGGAGTTCAACCCCAAAACAATAACAACAAGAATTACTTTTTAATATTTCTCTTTCCCTTGTGGCCTTCTAACTTCAAATTTCCATTTAGAACTAACTACCTGACTGACTACATGACCTGGTTTAAATATGTAATTTCTGGAGTCATAGAACATTGTTCATTTGTTTAGCTGTGCAAGTCATCTGGCTATAATTAAAGGTTTTTCTAATCATTAATTTGACAAGGAAGAGTATATTATCTGTACATCTTAGCCACTTGCTTCTCCATCTGAAATATCTGGCTTACTCATAACACAGAACAATTAAAGATACAAATGCAGATTTTATGGGACAAAATCTGTCGGGTGAAATACATGTGAAATTCTCAAAGGATGTGCATTTTCTCCCAATGACGTATCCCTATGATATGCGTTATTTTCCTCCAGGATGCCCTCTTTTCATATTCTGGTCAGCAATGGCCAGTGCACATAATAGCCAAAGGCTATAATAAAAAAAAACAAGTATGAAGTTAGTGTGACTAATTAACAGTTAGTACATGTACTTATTATTGTGATTATCTTGTGAAAAGAACTAACCCACCCACATAGTTCAAAGAAACTGTTCTTTTGAGTGTATTCCAGCATCTGCAAGTGATTAGCAAATAAATGATGCATTTAGCAAGAATATATACATAATGTTACTATAAGATATAAAGTCAGGAAATGTATTTTGGTGTGCAAGTGTCTATGAAAAAGCTGTTCATATAAAGCAAGAAATCTGTGATTTCATGAGAAAAAATAGAACAAGTTTTGTATCTAGTCAGGTGTCTTCAGTCGAAGAGCTATGTTTTACTATTTGTGCTGATAGAAGAATCTACTTTATAGTTGCTTTAGCATGAAGTAATTTCTACCAGTTTAAAGGTAGTGATGATTCAAAACGTGTTAAATAACTAACACACAAGTGACATAAAATATAACTGGAGAACATCATTCAAGTGTTAATGATAACGCAGTTATTGGATTAACATATATCAATGTACATGCTAAAATGATTTTAGAGAAAATTCAGTGTATGACTGTAGGATTCTAGCAGTATTAACAGTTGTATCATTAATTGGAAAAATGTAATAGCTTGATAATGTCAATGAAAGAGAGATAGAGAAAACAATTAAGAATTAACAGATTAAAAGATTCAGAGCATTATTCCCATAGGAAAGAAAAAGGGAAAACCTACATACTTTCTTCTGGTATAGTGAGTGTGGCCTTGTATATAGAAGTCAATAACCCCTTCACAAGTATTGCCCATTTTAAAATGAATTACTGCTGATATAGTTACATGTGTCAGTTTATCACAATATTTTTCACTTTTGGCAAAATTTCTATTTTGTTTCACTAAGTGTGAATTAAATCCTTTTTTCAGAATACAGTAAACACATTTCATTTGATCAATGTTCATGAAAAAAAATTCAAAACTTTATATTCTAGCCCATTACTAATGTGATCAAATGTTAACCAGAGCTTCAGTTATTTTTTATGCAATTAAATGGACCAAAAAAAGCATCATCAAAAATTAAAATAAAGAAAATTTACACAAACCAATTTCATTTTAAGCAATCAATGTGTTGACAATTAACAAGGCAAAGACACAAATTCAACTGTACCTTTGTTTTTTGTTTTTTAACAAACAGGTTATATCCAGAGACACCTTTGCTATAGAAACCCTTTGAGCAAGAGTAATGTCAGTTATTCTTCTTCCAAGAAGAGTTTCCAATCCAGTCCTGAATTATAAAATGTTTATAAAACTTAGATATCAACTAGCCACATGACTTAATTTTGCTAAGTATGGGAATGGCAACATTTATTTGAAAAGTAACAATAACCATTTGAGGCTTTTAACAAGTTAGATAAAATAAAATATATTCTGTGCATTATCAAATTGAAAAGTGATGATTTATTTTCCTTATAGAGGGTCCTAGAATGCTGATTGGTCTAAGATCATTAATATTTCACCTGTATCATTGTGAGTTTGATTCATGGCATGATGGTCAAAATGGGCATGTGAGATAATCTTGCCACTATTACCCAGTAGGTCAGGGGTACTTCCTCCACCAAATATACTAGCCACTATATATAGTCTATCATCTTCTGAAACAAATGGTATTAAACCACAAAAACTAAAAACACACCTTTGTTTATAAATGTTTCCTCTCTCTCTTACTTCAAGTTAAATGAGAAGTGATCATGGGAAATTAAATGATTGAGTTATATTGAGCAAGACAATCTAAAATGTTTATACACTTTACTGCATTTGAATGCCTTATGATCATCTAAAAGCACTTTGTGATTGATATTATTAATCAGTATGGTTGTTTGAAGCACTTTCATTTTCACTTCAATTTTTAAAATTTGTAGTAACAATGATAAAAATAATGCAAGTGTTACTCATTATATTTTAAGAAATATAAACATCAAAAATGCTTTTGATTGAAAATTATATACCTACCGGTATGTTAAATTTTGGAAAAAAATGTAATAACTGCTTCATTATAATGAACTATCACCACAATAATGACAAATTAATTTTACCTTCACCACATTTCGCTTTGAACTCTGTTGAAAAATAATATTAACAAATCAAACTATAATAATACTAATAATGTTAATAAAAATAACAGAATGTGGGTTAAGAATAATAATTATAATCAAACAAATGTTACAATTCTACATGCATCATGGAGCCATGCCATCATTTTGAATTTATAATCATTAAGAACTTACTCCTTGAACATATGATTATAAATTTTAAAACAACTGAGACTCCATTTGTTTATAAATTTAGACATGTTTCCAAATTACAACAGAAAACTACAAATTTTGGTAAAATTTGTGGTTTTAGGTCATGAAGTATTGATGTATCCATAAAGAAACAGTTGTTCTCTGAAATGTAACAGTAGCATGGTTTGCATCACAAAATGATCTATTGTTAAGTAAAAAAACTGCTTTGGTCTACAATAAATAGAAACTTTATGAATATCTCCTGAATCTTTCCTGCCATATGTTTCTTTTCTAAAACTAGTCTAATGTAATAATAAGCTTGTATACACTAATAAACAGAATATACAGCATTTAAAGTTAAAAGGTACAACTAATGTACATAATTTAAAGTTAAAAGGTGTAGAATAAAAAATACACAGTGTACAGCTTCAACGCACCACTTTTTCCACTGCTGCTTCCAATAGTTAAAACCTTCTCAGACTGTTGGAAAACTGGATTTCTATTTACCGGTAAAAGCTGAAGCAGGAACAAAAAAAACCCGCAGCAACAATGACAGAGTTCTTCCAAGAAGCTGACACTCTTGGACCAAACAAATTTCCATGAATTCATATTAAAGCCATTTCTTGTTTTTCTCTGCTAAATTTTGAATCTGATAATCCTGATTGATAACAATTTTTTTCAAATCAACCAGTGTCATGGCCATATTTGTTCCTGCTGAAAGCACGGTCCATGTTTCATGATTAGCTTAATTCAAACTACGGTGGTCTGGTGGTCAGAGCATCTTTCTTGGATGAAAGAGGTTGCAGGTTTGAACCCCAGCTGCGTCATACTGTTACGTATATTTGATTTATTTATTTTTAATTGTCGAATTCAAATTTGTCATTTTGGGTTTAAAATTCATTAATTGGGAGATTATTCTGGAAAATTAAGGCTGACCTAGACTCTATAAACACAGGTTGACCTTGGCTTGTTGACCTCATTTCTGGCCCTGCTTCAGAGAGTGTCAACAAGCTTCTAATACTATTGGTTAATTTCAAGGACAACTTTTTATTTTTAGTTCTTGCGGGGTGAGAAATGACTGATTTTCTTATCTGAATCTTTCTTTGTGTATGTGATTTAGTGAGGGTAGCTTTTTTCTATGACCTTCCAGAATCACATGATTCCTTTTTTGTTTACGAGGGAATTACATATATATAGCTGTGTTTTGGAAGCTAACATTAGTAGAATCTGGGCTTTTAAAGTTAATAGTTGTGTTTTCTGTTTGAGTTATAATTTTAATTACCTTGTACTGGAAATTGTGTCAATTCGTTGAAGCAAGAGGATTTATTTATTTATTTGGAGGAGAAAACATGTGCTCATAATTTCATTTGGATGATAATAAAACAAGAACTGAATCACGTGACATTGTCAGCCATTTTGGATTACATCATCAAGATTCGAACCTGGAACTATTAGAACATTTATTTATCAGGACTCTTGCAATTCCATTAGTGGATTATTTTTGTGAATTCTATATTGGATTAATGTTGGATTTGATTCTCTAAAACCGTAAGTTTATTTATTTTATGAAAATAATTGTACTTAGTAAATTCATTGGTAAAGTTTTACAAGCTTGTTAATTTTCACTCTTTCTGTGTTGCTGCTTATTCGAGCCTAAGCACGTAACAATACCAATGACTTATTGAAATGGCACTAAAACAGTTGCATGAAGAAGTTAGTGTTAGGGCTGGTCGGCCTGGTGTCAGGATAAAGTGACTGCATGGGACATCATCCTGATAAAACATTCAAAGAAAAATTAGCTTCATGGTTGATAAAAACTGCGATGAAAACTAAATTAGTATTGGGAAATAGTATTTAATTACATGGAATCAATTTATTATTCTCCAACCGGATACTGGAATGGTAATGCCGCGATTAGTAAACTCGCTAATGCTGCAAAGGTTAAAAATACCACCGCAGTAAATTGGTTATCCAGGCAAGCAATATGGCAAATTTATCTACCACCACCGAAGAAAATTCAATATGCATCATTTGATGTTAGTGTTCCTAATGAAGTTCATCAGGCTGATATATTATTTCTGCCACATGATACTGTGATAAAAAATCATTACAAATACGCATTAACAGTTGTTGATATTGCGAGTAGATATAAGGAAGCTGAGCCATTAATGACAAAGTCCTCATCTGAGGTTGCCTCCACGTTTAAAAGAATTTATCGATGAGGGCCTCTACGATGGCCAAATCTCCTCCAGGTTGACCCCAGTAAAGAGTTTCAAGGTGAAGTATCATCAACGATGAAACAACATAACACTGCTATACGACGAGGACATATTGCAATACATCGCGATCAGGCAATTGTTGAACGATTTAACAGAACACTTGCAGATAAATGATTTAATTATCAATACGTGAAGGAGTTCGTCGATGACAAACGATTACGTGAATGGGTCAAGAGATTACCAGGGGTAATTGCCGCGCTCAATAATGAAATTACTCGAACCATCAATATGAAACCGGTTATCGCAACCACACACAAAAATAAAAATTTACCCCGCCCTGATTTTTCACCGTCGATATTACCTAGCACGTCGATATTACCTAGCAATGTCACTGCAAGATATTTATCTGAACCCGGTGAACTTGAAGGTGGTAGAAAGAGATTAACTGATCCTATATGGATTATCACATCACAAAAAATATTTAGTGTTGTCACATCTAAAAACAGACCAGCAATTTATTAGATTTGACTGCTCCACAACGTGGATTTACCCGTGAACAAGTTATCCCAGATGATACTCAATTACCACCACGTGGTCTTAATTAATGCAATGATTTCGATTACATTCCAGACAAGTTAATGTTACATTATCTCGAGTGTGACCATAACTATTATCTTTTCTATCCACGGTAAATTGTTTGGGAGATTTCCCCGACCATTCCAGTATGCAATTACCACTCGCAGAATGATTATCTTGTTGTTGTTTTAGTTTTAGAATAAATTCAACATCGAGATCAAATTCTCTGTAAAAAAAATTTTGGCCTTATTGTTTATACCCCGCTAGCTTTTTCTTATCGTGGTATCATTGACCACATCAATGATATTTGTTTTCATCACTGAAATCGACGTAAACTTGCCGAAGCTGATTTATTCTTCGTACTCGTGATACCGCCAAGAAAACTAAGTTTGACCACTCGATGAAATCATCTACGATCCAAACAATCGTATAAGTGATTGTGTATTGTCATCACGTAACCTAACCTCCATGGGGATTTATCAGCGTTTATTGCATCTCTGACAACAGTGATATCAACCAACACAATATCGTATTAACACAAGTATTTGTTTTTTAGATTTCCCAGGAATATCAAATTTGATGTTTTATCGTCTTTTATCTGCGGGTCTTTAGCATAACGGAACTGGATCCATCGGGAAGTTTTCTTCGTGTAAATAAAATAGTTTCATGTGATATAAGTCTCTGATTTTCTTTCTGCTTGCGATTATTAAATCTGTTGGTTTCCTAGTCATCCAAAAATCACTAATTGATGTTTTAGGTGTTGTTTTACGTGTTATTTCACATTGAATTTTTATTTGATTGTAGTCTTATCGCGGATTTTAACTAAGTTAACTCTCCGTCTAGTGATCGATGACTGTCGTTAATTTCTTCGCAATAATCTACTGTTCTTTTCAACCATTCATGAGGGGATAATCCAGTAAACGGTGGTGGTTGACCATGATCACCTCACATTATCACAGCGGTGTTTTTTGTTCGTAACCATTCCAAGAATGTTTTTAATAACGTCAATGATACTGTACATATTTCATCCCAAATAGTTATCATGGGAATATATTTTGTTCCCATTCGCTCAGAAGACCAAGCGGTACTGTTAAACTGAAAGAAGCTAAGATACATACATATGTTTACTCCTCGGGATGTCATCTCCCGGGCAAGTCGATGAGTTGGAGTTAATACAATCATGTCAGAGTTCTTCCTCCTGGACCATTCAAATACACGGTTTTATGTCTAGTTATTGGATCGTACACAGATGGATACGATGATAGTTCTATATTTGTATCACCGCGGTAATTATCTTCGATGGGGGTATCAGCTGATTCCCAATATCCATGCAATGTTTCTTGTTTTAATCTCCATGACACCCATTCGTTTAATATCGTAGTAAACTCCTCAAAATTTTTCCAGTGTTTTTTATCGAAATAAAATGAATCGGTTGCAACTCTAACAGCGATTTCAGAAAATCTGTTTATCATCGAAAGTAAATTTATCGATGCATAAGCGAGCATCAATGATCTTAAATGTGTATACTGTGGTGATTCGCCTTCGAAATATTCAACGATGGTTCCTAATTTTTCCTTATTGGATAAATAAGCTGTTTTCCTTGAAGTGAACATCTGATTTTTTGTTGTATTCGCGATTATAAAATCCAGTTCAACGTCATGGAAAATTAATCATGTATAACGACGTTTATGATCATATGATCCACATTGAGTAAATTTCCCAATTATTCTCCTACCAAGATTTTTTGCTTCGCATTCTTCATGTTTATTCGAGTCCCAATCATCTCATTTTTCCGGAGTTGGTAACCAAACGGAGGTTTGTTTTCGGTATGATATAATTGCCTCAGAAATAGTCAACAACGTCAACATGTTTTTGTCTAACATGAATTGTAATAACACTATCGAAGCCCATCTTTTTGTTGAAAAATGTTTTCCAAACCAAACATAAAATATTAGGTGTAGATTTTCAGTGAATTTAAATGATACCACAACTAGCAATTCCTGTCAAATCAAACTCAGGTAAAACTCCGTTTATGGACACTCTGGTCGTTTCTTGTGTGGGATGCCCAAACCACTTAAAATACTCGCTGCATTCACCACGCTCCAGAAAATTTCCCAGGTAGCATGTAATCATATCAACGGAAAAAACATTTTCATGATTGTATTTTGTATTCCATAGTCCACCATGGGGATATTCGGTACAACTTGCTTGCAACTCATCGAGGAATTCATGTCTGGTTGGTCTCCAAGAATTCTTTTCTCTGGAAAAATCAGCTGCGACCGATGGAACTGTAAAACAATATTTTGTTATTTCTTCTATGTCGTTTGTATATCTCTTCGCTAGATGATTCCTTGAATTCTTCTGTCCGATATAACTCCCCGTTTGTTCTTACAAATTGATCGTATCCCTCTTCTTCATTACTTCTAAATAACCATACCGATACAGGATCGGTTTTGTTAATTTGGTAGATGTAATCAAATATATCCAAGGAGTAATATTTTATTGTTCTCCTCTGAGGAAATACTCGTACTGAACTGGACTACGCATGGGAATTATGATAGATGATTTCAATCAGAGCACCATTTGATTTTTATTTTTCTGTATATAAAATTTCCCCGGTGATAGTTTTTACTGTTATCGGAAATCTTAATTTCTTCTCCAACTCGGAAATGTCACTTACTGTCGCTCCTGTATCTTTAACTGATTCCGCCTACTTGGCTATCTTGGATTTTCTCAACTCGGTTAAACCATTTCCTCGTCGAGTATTATTGAAATGTTCGGTAACTCGCTTGGCTGCACAATTCAACATTGATGAAATCTTCATCGGGGGGAGTTTATCAATGTCTGGTTGATTTATTGAGAAGATTCCATATATGGTTACTGTTACTGGATATGCTATATTTTAATATGGGCTATCGATCCCCGTTAATATACCTTTTTTGGTTTTATTGTTAACCATTGCTGGGTTTTTTTATTTGCTGTCATAACACAGTCATGCTTGCCATATACTTTCCAACCTTGTTTGGAAACTGCTGAATTTTACAAACATATAATATTGTTTTCCATCGCGATCTATCCTTTATAAAATTTCCCGGGCCCACGAATCCGTCACAATATTATCATCGCGAGATGTTTCATTCGTCGACCAAACATAATCAGCTCCATCCTTGAGAAATTCATATTTTGCTGTTTTGATACTTCTTTTGATTTGTGATTTCCACATTCGTGGTTTTATTTTATCGTCGAGGTAAAAAAACAACATTCTTTGTCATCGCGGGTACAATTGTATATCATCAATGTTGGAAATATATTCCATATATGTATTAGACAAATTATATGTTCAATTAAATTTATCAATGATATATTAATATAGCGATGGAACAAAATTATTGCAAGTGGATATTAAAAGGGGATTCTGGTACATGTTCAAGAAAATGTGAAGGAGAATACTGCACGATGCATAATCAGTATTTTAAACGAGGTTCTAAGGGCATCGTTGTTTGTATTAAATGTGATTATGGTGTACAAGGTAAAACTCGATTATGTTATGATTGCGTTGGTAAAAGATATCGTGAGCTTGTTAGGCACTATGCAAAGAAATATAATGATGTATTCGATGAACAGGACTATATTACTGGTGTTTATTGTGAGAAACAATTATATAGTTGTTTTGCTTAGGAAATATATGGATCAAATTGAATTCATTCCTCACCCCATTTACAACAATTGTGAAGCTTCTCGTTGTGGATTATTAAGTATCGCAAAGTAAAGAAGGAAATTGGTTCGACGAGTAATATGTGATATGTAGAGATTACTGTCGGGATAAAAAAATATTTGCGCTTATAGATTTATTTGGGAGCGTTTTAATGGATTGATCGGTAAAAGATTATTTGTTGATCAAATTAATAGAGATATTTTGGACAATCATATAGAAAATTTGAGGGTTGTCACTCAAAGCGAGAATTGTTTAAATTCAGCTCCGAGAATTAAATCCCAACAAAAACGATATGTAATAGCATTCATAGATAGTGAAATAAAATATTTTCCATCAATATATTATGCAGGTAAACATTTTGAAATTAATTGTGCAATAGTAAGATTTGCCGAGGAGGGTATATATTTAACCGTATATTAAAAAAATATAACGAGAGTATCCATTACTTTTACGTAAATTAATTACTTGATTGTTTTATTTTATGACCATGATGGGAATTTTCGACAACATGATATAACCTGCATTATAAAAAACATATTTAATAAAATATTCAATAAGTTGTCTAAGACATACTATCAATTAATCAGATAATTTCCTATAGGTATATGAACGACGAAAATATCGCAGAGTTGATAATCAAATAGGCCCAAGTAAAAGATCTAGTCGGTGATAATAAAACATTCACCAACGAATTCATCATGTGTTAAAAAGACGAGAAATACCATCACATAAAAACGAGTACAGGATTATACAAATAATGACAGAAGCGAGAGATAAAATTGTTTATCGAAATCATGATAAAATGAAGTTTATATTGCCAGTTTCAACGCTTATCAAAAAGATATCAGATGCATCAAAGATATTTTCACGGAACAACGACGACAAAAGGTTATAATCGAAGAATTCGAAAAAATGTTGTTGGATTAAAAATTATTAAATTTTTCAATTTCCATATAGAAAAAAAAACAATAATTACAATAACAACTACGATAATGATAATTATTGTTATCTTTTTTTACTATTATTTTTACGATTATTTTTTAAAATAATAATAGTAACAATAACAACAATGATAATTATCGTTGTTTATCTTTATTTTATATTTTTTTGTGACTACTTGGTAAGTTTCTCTTAGATCATCTTGATCTTGTGTCAACGGAAATTCATCCCGGTTAGATATCTTTGCTAATTGTTGACGTTGTTGCTCCGCCGCTATTAACCCGTTGGCAAGTTTTAAATTCACTTTTTGTTCTCGTTGAATTTTCCGATTGTAATTTTTCAATTGTGTGTTGTTGCATCATATTTTTATTTCGCAGCTCCGAATTAGATTTTTCCTCCGATTTTTCATTGGTAAAAAAATTAAGTTTTGATTGTAGTTTATTGTTAAATCCAGGGTCGGGTTGCATAAAATCCACCAGACGGGGCTGTTTGTTGTTGATTTTTGGTTGTTGAACCGACATAATGTTTTCTGACGTTGTAACACATGGAGGATTTTTCCAAATATCATAAATACGATTATGACTATTGATCTCCGCGATAGGATTTTTTTTTTTCAACTGAACTATTTTTTCGACATCATCGTTGGACAATATTACTTTCAACTGCATTATTGCTATTGTTATTATTTTTAAAAAAAAATTTAAAAAAATTATTTTCAAAAATAATTTTAAAAAATAATTTTAAAAAAAACCAATACAAATTCATTATTGTTATTGTTATTATTGTGAAATCTGAAGGATTTTTGTCGGAAAACTCTCGCGATAAAATTTCCTTGAGGAGTTCTAGATATATACACGAGTGAGCATAATTTACTATCTGATCACGGTTACAACTAATTAATGTAATATGATCACGTTGAAGTTGTTCTCGTTGGTGATCCGTCAATAGAAAATATCCACTACCGAATTCATCAATGACAAGTTCAAAATTTCCTGTGATTGTTTCCGTGAATGAGTTTTAATCGCGTCTTCGACTTGTTCTTTATCATAGACGAATACTCGTGCGTGATTACATTGTTGTAATTTTCTATTATGATTTTACATCAAGGGTAATTTGTAGTTGTTCGTCTGATAGATCAATCAAATTAAATATAAATGTTGATAATTGTTGTTCTGATATTTTATAATGATCCTGATATATTTGCTTTACGTTTTTCCATATTCTAAATATGATATAATTTATATCTTGGACTGTTTTGATACTTTTGCATTTTTAGATTGTCATCAGGATTACACAGAATATATCAATCAAATAATCGTATTAAAATTATCATAGGTTGTTTGATAGTTAGCTTTAATTTCATTATCATAATATGTTAAATTAATTTCACAAATATAAGATATCTGAGTTTTTGGATCAATATCAGTTAATGATATTGTCGTTACAGGATAAGACATAAAAATATTACGTTTATGTAACTCTACATCGGATACACTATATTTTGGAAATGATAACCCTCGCCAAAATTCCCTAAATTTTGTATTTTTTAAATCAATGATAAAATCAGAACTTTTAGGTCTAGGTGGAAGTGGTTTTTCCACTGATGGTTTTTCTCGTTTAGGTGTTTTTGTTTTCAGTGATAGATTTTCTGACCATCCTAATATAGTTGTGATCGATGAATTTATATATCTACGGAGTACTCGGGAGAGTTTATCTCGATGGCGGTTGATAACGTTGGTACATGAACAGTTATCTTGATCTTAGATTCGACCCCGGTTATAGATTTTACCCTACGCTGAATATCATCGTTGATATCCTCAATTTCATAACTTCCTTTCGGAAGATATATTGTTTGCCAATCTGGAGTTCCGTCCGGTTTGTCTTTGTTCGTGGAACACAAAAGTGTTATTGGGTGGTTTACCAGTGAAAGATTCAGATCTGATATTGAGCCAACTGTGATACACTACTAATTGAGTTAACGTGATCTCTTTTACTGAAATTGGAATTGGAAATTCAATACCTAATTCAGGTGTTTTTGTCGTGGTTGATATCAACAATGTTTTCACCGATGTGGTATTTTCGACTATTCTTGTGGTGTTGCCATCGGTGATGTCTGCGACATTATTATCATCGTGTTGTTTTTCTAATTTTTACATCGCGGAGTCATAGATGCTCACCATCAACGAAAACTTGTTATCGGATATTATAGTGTCGTCGAGGGACGACGATATCGTTGTGGATATTTGCAAGTATGCGGTTGATACCGTATGGAATTCAACAACATAATCATGTAGTTTACGCTGACTACACGATATTTTTTTGTTATTATTATCACTCCGGCGATTGTTGTCGCCGCGGATATACAAATTGGAACAACTACAGGAGCAATCGTTGTCACCGACGATAATATTTCACCGGTTTCAGCGATTACACCTGAAACCGAATACACGATTAGCGATTACACCTGAAACCAAATACACGATTACATCAATGAAGGCAATCCTTCGTAGATATTTTTTTCACGTTTGTTTGATACTCATCTGTAAAGCTGTACCGATTAATCATCCGTACTCATAATCGGGCCGAATATTAGAACAATCGGTATAATAGATATCGGCAGAAATAATCGGTGCCGATGTAAACAAATTTCAAAAAGAACAAATTTCCAAAATATAAATTCAATCATAACATTCATCTTGACATGGCTTGAGTTTTAAATCAGAATTAAACAGCTCTACCCATTTATATCAAAATCACTTATATCAACAAGCCGCTTATGTCGACAAAAAAACAACAAAGTCCATGTCCCTTGGTCTACTTTTACTTCCAAAGTGTCATGCTTACGTCGATGTCGAGATAAAAGATAAACGTACATGTCGACAGACGCCCTTCGTCCCATCATGAACAAATCCTTTGTTTTCTAATCATTTATGTCGACCAGCTGCCAGTTCCAACCCATACTTTGCTCAACATTTAGTTGATCTTGCTGCCAGGCTTTAATGTTTAATGTCGCGGTCGGATAAAAAAATACAGCCACCCTATGCTTTTGTTTGGGCCTATAAAGTTGGCCTCTCGTGGCAACTTAAAAGAAGTGAAATCTGATCAATTCTTGCATTTTCCAAAGAATGTACAGATATATTGCTAGGATTGTAAAACTAGAAGTTCACGAGTACCACCAGTAAACCTTGCAGTCCCCTACTAGAAGTAAATTGGGCATACCTGAAATGGCTATATTTCCTGACGAGTAGAAACAGCGGTTGACATATAGATTAATTTTCAGACTTCTTTATAGCACTGACATGTAGCCCTTGTTTGTCCATTAGAGTGAGAGTGAATTGTCAGGTCAAGATAAGGTCTTATTCCAAGCACTAAGTTCGGCATCATACATAGTGTTCCACGTGAAATGTCAGTTCTAGGAACTTCTAACACTCTGTTGAATTTCATTACAAAATTCTCCAATTAGCCGTTTAACCCTTCTTGTTAAAATTTGCAAACAGCATTTTGTCTAACTCTCAACATGTCTTGATTTTGAGATCACAATCACTACTTAGATTGTTACACATGGAAATGAAAACAAGAATAAAGGCGAATGTTATTCATTTGATGTACTCTTCTTATATACAAGTACATCAATGGGTCATTCTACCTCTGAAATCATTCATTGTAAATATCAGCACATTTTCTCACCACTCTGCAGCTAGTCAAGTCTTTGATCTTGCCACCTATCTTGTGCGTCATGTTCTTTAGATGTACTCTTATAATGAAATCATGTACATCTGTGGATCTTTCAGCCACTGAATTTTCTGATTGCAAACAGCTAAAATGATTAATTTGATCAACACATTTTCCCACTCAACAAGTAGTCGAAGCAGGTCTAGCAAGCCCTTAAATTTGCCGTCCAGCAAATGGATGCGTCCTGAGGACTCCTGTATACGTTATTGTCTAAATCCTAGATATATATAAAAAAAAAAAAAATGCGTCCAAATACGCGGGATTACGCTGTTCCGAGACCTTTGAAAGTGATCGGTGATTAAAACAAGTTTATTTTGCTGTGAAAGTTTCGTTTTTAACTTTATTTACATTTACGATTACTACCAACAGTAGTGTAAAACGCAGATTTAATTTACAGTCTGGAAACAGCAGGAGGTACAAATCAGGAGATAGGGTAAAAAAATCAGTGGGTACAAGAGTAAGGTGTACATATTATGATAAAGATGTTTCTTGTGTTATTTCAGTCCATTGTATGTTTGCCGATTGGTATTTCTGCAAAAGTTCATCATTTATTTGTCCTTGAGTGCCAAATTTGAGTGCTAACAAGAATAGCTTCAAGGGATGATGCTGACAAGCTGGCTCTAACACTAGTTCTGTTTTTTTCTGACCATTGAGAATTTTCCCTCATCATTACTGTTGCTGTGCAGTGTTGAAAGTACTGATAGCATTACCCTCCCAAGGGTTGGAAACAACAATTGGCCAGATCCATTCTTTTTTTCTTCCTGAGATCAACCCACTGACTCACTTATTCAAGCAAGCATTGCAAATGTAGTCTAAAGAATCTGAAGTACCATTTTAAGGACCTGACCTTTTTCTTCAACCGAATGGAAGAAATAAACACTGATGAAACAAGCCATATACAAGGGTCGTGTGCTTTTAAATACGGAAATAGCAGAATGAAATCGATGGTCATGTGTGGAACCAAGTATCTGGAAATTATGTACCTTCTCTTTTTATATAGTATGATAGAGAGGGTCCTATGTCAGAATGGGTCATGGGGGTAATCTAAGGTATTTTTGTCACTCTGTATGATTTTGTTTCTTTAAATTATTGGGTTTTTTCCACATCAAGCTCGCGTCTAGCACCTGTGGTTGTGGTGGGTGGGTGGCTTTCATCCACATCAGGGCTGTGATCATGCTGTGCTCGTGGCATAATGGATGGTACTACGTCAGGGAGAAGTGTAGCATTTTTTTCTTTACTCCAAATGTAGTCATAAAACTCTGACTGGGCCCAAAAGAATCTGGTTGAAAATGCTCACTACTGATTGTGGCATGTTTGAAGGTTCTCTCTAGTCCTACATATAAGACCCGACGCTGATATTTATGTTTTGGTACCAAAACAAAATCAACATGTGCTATGTCTTTCAGGTAGGACTAGGATCTCTCCAATCCGCGCTTGTCAGCCGCATCCAAAGTCCTTTATATTTAATGTCCGAGGAAAACAAGTATAATGAAACGCCATATTTTGGTGTATTGCTACATCCACCAACGATACACCTATTTCCCATACCTAGAAATACACGCAGTCAGAATACAATCCAGAGACGCTTCACTACGATACAACAATGGTTCCATGCAATGTCGGGTTCCTCTTGTGACGTCACACTGCCTGAAATCACAGAAACTGCCGAAGTTTTACTTGATTTACTGAGAATATTCATATGTACATTTAAAATAAATATCTCACCATCCGTTGATCGCGTAGGGTAGAAATGCTTAGATACTACATAAATCATGATATTTAATCATTTATAGTTAAGTGATACTGGGGTCTCAGGTCTAGCTTTAAAATAGGGAAAACGAATTTTGCTGAAAGTGCAACGAATCAATTACAAAATATTTGAAGAAAAAAAAAAGTTATCTAATCATTCTACCACTAAAGTCCAGGAAGTGAAAATGACCATGCGGAGATAGCAGTGTTTTTTTTTGTTTGTTTGTTTTTTTTTTTTTTGGGGGGGGGGGTTGTATTTATACGAGCGCATCTTAAGTCGGTCTCTCTAAACACCCCAAGATCACCTCAGTATTATGCACATATATTCGCACTAACTCTCGCAAAAACGTACCAAGAAGCAGAATGAAAAAAAAAAAAAGAACAACACACATACGGACATTGTTACTAGCAATGATTACAGTATTGGCTGATGGCCCTATTTCCGATAATCTGGAAACGAACTCTTATGCATCAAATCTCTTTAATTTTATTGATATATTTTTTGACACAATTTAACCATTAAATGACACGGCACCATGATTTTTATTTATTTTAATTCTTTATGCTCTATGTTAATAATTGTCAAAAAAAGAAATGGAGGAATAGTTAGATTGTTATTGAGATAAACAAATGTATATACAATAATTTTCTATTTTGTTTAACTTATTTAACGACTTATTTGTGGTCTTGCTAATTATTTATAAATGTTGTGCAATATTCACGTCACCGTACCGGAACATTCTTCGCCAAACGGGAGTTATTTCCCGTGGCAACTACTGGCCTTACTAATTTTCCTGTTACACACAATATCGCTAAATATTCGCAGTTTTTGTTTGTTTGTTTGTTTTTGGTCTTTTTGTGCTGTAGTTGAAATTTAAAGTGGGTATTATGTAAAGTTAAAGGTGCTTGGGGTGTTTAGTGAGACCCCATCTTAAGTTTGTCGAAACTGTATACTCTAGAACCTAACTTACACCCATCAATCATGCATCAAAATAAAGGGAATTAAAAGTTTTTCTAACACCACCTAATATATACAAAGTCTTTATTATATAGCCAGTATAACCAGTGAAGACATCCTGGGAAATTCTTTTTCTTTAAAATTCTACCGCCCACCCCCCCTGAAAAATACGAAATAGTACAGCGCCACCTATGTCATCGAAACTTGAAAACGAAACAACTTGCTTGTGTCAGGCTTTTATTGCATAACTAGAAAAAGTAAATAATTTGTATCAAAATATAATAAATCACATTTTATTTTGCTTTATATTATAATACAAATTAAAACAAAAAAAATGTGTGAGTGGAAACCGATATATACAGAGATAACTTGTAAATGCATGTATATTTGGTAACGGGTCAGAAAGGCCCAATACCAAAACGGCCCGGGTTAAAAAGGCCCGGTCCAGAAAGGCCAGTAACGGGTCAGAAGGACCTGGACGGAAAAGGCCCGGGTTAAAAAGGACCGTTAACAAGACTGATTAATAATAATAATAATAATAATAATAATAATAATAATAATAATAAGGAAGAAGAAGAAGAAAAAAGTCAGTTTTTCTACAATATCTATTCAATTCTAATTTAATGATATTTTTACATATACTGCTCAAACACTGAGCTGCCAAAACCATATCTTTTCACTTCGAAGTCACTGATATGTTGATATATATATTGCTAAAACAATGAGCTGCCAAAACTGAAACACTGGTTAGTGAAGATTAACACCTAGACAAAAATAAATAACGGATAGCAAACAGCAGACCTTAACCGATTACGCAGCAACGACATGAACACAATTGTATTATTAGTCCCGATCTTACTTAAGAATCAGCGATCGCCTTGTACTTTTAACACATCCTTTACCTGTTTCTGTCTCAGGTTTATTTAATATGTTAGGAAACTTTGATAATCACAATGTATTGTATACTCTGTAACCTCTCTAGTTATTGTCTGCCGACTTTCAATGTACATAGACATAATGTACATAACATATATTACAAGCCAGTTTGTCTTAATATATATCTTACAAGCGAGTTTTCCTAACATACCCGTATAGTGATTTCTTATTGAATAGTATATAACTGTAATGAATGAATTTATCCCAATATATTTTAGTATTCGTTTTACTTTCAGTATTATTTAATGCAAATAAACTTTAACAAACCATTTTAGAGACAAATTCCAATCATATAGCATTTACTGTAAATATATGTCATAACAGTATAATTAGTTAATCTGTGTTGCTTTTAATTTTTTTGGACAGCAATTATGGGCAATAGTGTTGCAGTATTTGATATTAGATATTAATATTCATGTATTATCGATAATGATTGTTATTATTGACATTAATAAATCTGAAATGGCATTAGTGTTTGTCTTTTATGTGCTCATACTAGTTAGACATGATATCTTTTCTTCATTTTCTCTTTCTAACCTATCATACAAATTTATGATATAAATTTTTTTTTTTAAAATAAGCTCTTAAATCATTTCCAATTGTATCTTGACTTTCATTGCAAGCACAACACAATAACGGTGCCTACTAGGCACAGAATATAACAAATGTCTATTGAAAGCATACATTATAATCAACGCAGATAAATTACGCATACACATATTAACGATATTGAATGTATATGAAACAGGAAGAGTCAATAGTCTTCGCAAATTAAAATATTCATCCATCCATCCTAAATGAAATCGCCATTCCTTAGTTAAGGCATTACCATAACAAAGTTGGCATGCACAAACAACACGTGGGTGACACTAAATCGTATTCATTCTTGATATGTTATAATAAAGATATTACTTATTTGCTTTACATACAATGTTTTCTTACACAATTATTATTTGCCTTTCTTGTTCATCTTACATAGAACATGTATTAGCGTGTCACAGTTATTCTCATGACAATTTGACGAATGATTGTGACATGCAGCACAATGAATCTCTACTGCACATTTTTTATAGACATTTATGATTTACTAGAAAACAAGAATTTGATATTACATATTAGTTACTTTTATTAGACATGATACTAGTAATTGGTAATATAATACATAAATGGGCCTTTTTGGGTCGGGCCTTTTTGGACCGGGCCTTTTAAGCACTGGTCCGTTTTGGTCGTGGGCCTTTTTGGTACCGGTCCGTTTTGACCCGTAACCGTATATTTCGGTGTATTTCGGTTTCTTTCAGTGTATTTCGGTGTTTCTAGTAACCCGGAAGAAAAAAAAAAAAAGAGTAAGCATTTTACGACTAAAGTAAAAATTCGACTTGAATACGTGGAACAGTGTTAATTTGGGACGCTAAATGTTTGAGACACTCTTGAAAATTTGTCCTCTGCTACAGTTCAGTCGACCGACAGGGCACAACACTGCTCAAAGTAAGGCGTTGCACCCAGATAACTAATCCTACCTGTGTACCTTTTTCCACATTTATTTTGCAGGTGTGAAAGTCTGCTTGCATGACAAAACAAGCCCAGCATGGCTGCCATCGCTGCATCTTGGAAAACCAGAGACTTCTTTACCAGTTCCAAATCTACTGATTGAATAAACATAGCACATGTTGATTTTGTTTAAGTGCCCTAAACATAAATATCAGCGTCGGGTCAACCAGATAACATAATCTTGGACGAATTATACGCTTAGGTAGTGGAATATACTATGGTATATTTGCTTCTTTAAAATTTCGTGTGTCAAGCCTATGGTTAGTCAGAGTTTTCTCTGACCTTTGCCATCCCATTTCTGATATTTGGACGTTTATATTGTGATGTAGGGTCAGAGTACATCGCCTATGGGTTGTTTTCACGTGACGTCACAGAACGTGTGCACTTCCATGTCGGTCATTTTGCTTCCTTAAGGAAACGCACACTGGCATCTCGAAACTATACAATGCCGATTTGTGGTATTTTAGGGTATTTTACACACCATGGTGTGCGGAAAGATCTACGTTTTTTTCAAAACGCCAAAAATTATCAAGGATCAAGGAGAGGAAACACGAAAACTGTCTGAAGAAAGACATCGATTATGGAAACCAGCTGCCGGCAGAAACTTTAGAAACGGACATCAAAACGGAGGAAAAATGGGAACGAACGATAGTTTGCTCTCAACATTTTATTGGTGGTAAGTTTCGAACGTACTCTTTATTTTATTTAAGTTTGAAAGTATTCTATCCAGGGCAGACATGGAGGAGGGGGTGGGGGCTGACGGCAGTCAACATGTGAGGGGCCTGGTCCGAACAGTTTTATTTTATAAAAGAAAATGTTTGAACCAGAACTATGAGAGGAAAGAGCGTTTCTTACTCAGGGCCAGTTGATTGCTCTATACTGCCCTGGTTCTATCTTTTGATAAATAAAATGATAAATGGCAATACAATATTTTTTTTTTAAAGCTGGTTTGAGGTAACATCTGACCCCACCCACTTCACTAACATTTGTAAATACTCATTCATCTTGTCAAATTAATAAACACCGACCTTTTTCCACATTTATTTTGCAGGTGTGAAAGCCTACTTGCATGACAAAACAAGCCCAACATGGCTGCCATCGCTGCATCTTGGAAAACCAGAGACTTCTTCACCTGTTCCAAATGTACTGACTGTGAATAAATAATTATATTTCACCTTTTTATGAATGTGATGTCATTTATGATTTGTTTCTGATGAAATATGTTAATAAATTGAAAATAAGGTATTATTGTGGTATGTTTTCCATAATTGTGATTAGCATGCTCCTTGTATGTGGCAATTGATGTTTGTGACAGTAATGTTTGTTTTCACTTGTACTATATTGCATGGCATTTGTACAAAATGAGATAAAAAGACAGCAATAAAATATTCAATCATCCTTGTTGTTCATTTATAAAGTAAGACATCAACAGGTAGAAACATTGAATGACTTTGAAAGCTTTTAAAGTACATGAACTGAAAATATAAATTTGGCTATCATTCGAGTTTCACAGACAAATGGTAATGTACACTGTCATATTTAGAAAACCATTTCAATATTATTCAGTTTTGAATTCAACACAAAACCATGCTCCTTTAGGTACGCGCTTCATCTGAATACACTTGAGATGACACCACTTCTTTGAACAGTTTTTATTTTCACATAATATTATCCTTTGTCCATCATCATCTCCACGACATATGCAATATCTGACAACATATGCAGTATCTGACTATATAAACTAAATTTGGTTCAGCAATTCTCTTTGGTGGAAGCTCTTGCTTTCTTGAAAAGAATTTACATACAAGTTCTGGCATAATACACTTCGTATGAAATTATAATGCCTTAACATACATTGTATCCTAAAGGTCATTGTCAGGGAATACTCTTTCCAGATGAAAATTTTGGGGACACCATACAAAGAAATCACAGTATTGACTGATAGTCAAAAATAACTGCATTTGTAGCTGATAATGATAGGAATGACTACGGTTTAACTGCATTGATCCATTTTCTGGCATTTCAAGTTTCAATTTGTCTTTCATGCTAAAGGGGCACTTGATTTCCAGACATCCACCACAACATTCACAATCTATGAAGCCATCTGGGCTGGCCCCAAATTGAGGGTAGCATTCGTTCAAAATCAGACCACAATATGTTACTTTGAAGTTTTTGTGCATCATTTCCATATGTCTTGTATACTCCTTCTTTGCTGTCTTCTCCTTTTTCTGGCCCCAGTCTGTAGCTGCACAGCTGAAAGCATTTTTGGTTCTTTCACCACAACAAATAATTTTTAGTAAACACACAGAAGGCTTAGACACATTGGTGTGACATAAAGATTGAAAATGTGATGCAGTTATTCTTCCTACTCTATTATTGTGCCAAAAAACACTTTTTGCTTGATTTGGAGTTTCTTGCTCCATAAATAAAGCCTGATGTTTTGTGATCGAAATGTCTACAACTTTGCACTTGTCTAATATCTGATCATAATTGAACTCTGTATCACTGATCTAACATATAATGCACCTAAATCCACTGACCATTCCGCTGATAATGATTTGACTACAAAATTGTCAGAAAATTGGTCTGCCAAAGATAATGCTGCAGCATTTGGTATCATTTCAGCAAGATCATGAAAGAATAATGTTTCTTCATGTTTTGTCGGGGAAGAAATATGTTATTGCTTTTCTTTTTACAAGAAGATTGAACCACACAATCTTTTTTACTAGTAGACATCTTTCGCTTCTTCACTGCTGATTCGAGATGCATCTCGCTAAGTCTTTTATATGGTGCATTAAAATCTGCATTGCTTGGAAGCATCCAATAAGCTGGGGCATCTGTCACTGTTGCATCTTTTTTTATTCTTGTGGATGTTTCCAGTGCAAATAGTAAAGCAGCAACATGGTTGCAGCATTCTCCCAGTCCTGCCATACATGTGCAATGTGCTGAGTCAATGATACCGTCTCCATTGACAATCACCCTCGGTTCTAGAGGCTTTTCTCTTATATGCATTGAATGTGCCACCTGAAAAGATATCATTGTAGACAGGAGTGAATAGAAAGAAGACAGTAACAGTATACATTAAATATATAATAAATTAAACTGATTTAGAAATTGAAAGTTTCAGTATCAGTCCAGTATGGTGTAAACTAGCTATCCTTTTTTTTTTTGGTAATTATATGGCCTCTTTGCTATTTACATCTGATTTACTGACTTTGAGTTAATAATGTTGAACTACTTACATCCCTTAAAATATGTAACACTTATAAAGCTGTTTATGGACTGTTTATTTAAACAATTTATACATTAATGGCCATATTGTATTATATCTTATTTTTCCTCAGTATTGGGTGTTGTATCACTGAATTTAGTCTTTTTTGGGTTATGATTGAAAATGACTACAATGTATGTTACCTTTGACCTGAGCAAATTAATTCCATCTATCTTCTTGTGTAGGATCTGTCGGATCCAGCCATCAGACAGATGCCCCCTCCCCCCCTCCATTTTGAACAAAAACTAGAAAAAGTGTGTTTATGTATGAGTATGTTCCCCCTGACGTGTTGTTATGTGTTTTTTTTATATATCTTTTTTTACTTTAACCTAACTTAATTTTGTCCCATTGGGATTAGGTCATAAAATGCTTTTTTTTTTTAGGTCCCTAGTGTTTCTATTGAGAAGGTATCCTAGTGTCGTTTTTTATTTTTACCTGTCCTGTTTTCCTTATCTCTTTTTCTTTAATTAACCCTGGCTACTGGTTCATTGCATCTTGTGTTGTGCTATTTGTATGTTGCTATATGTATGTATGTATGTATGTATGTATGTATATATATATATATATATATATATATATATATATATATATATATATATATATACATTGTGTTTTTGTTAGGATAGCCTATTTATTTTCTTTTTTTTTCTCCAATCTCCTTGTTGCCTATTAGTGATTTTGACCCATAATCAGATCGTCACTTGTTTGTAATTTTTTTCTCCAAGTTTGGTGCAGCTATTCCTATTTATTCCCAATTTTTTTATATAAAATAATTCTCCTTTCTTAGTGGTTTGATGAATGTTTTTTTCTGTTCCAAACTTGAGATTATTCTATTTAATTTATGAGAACAACTGTATTTGAGGCGGGATCTTTACATTTTTTTATTTATTGTACTTCACCTGGCTCAAAATTGGTTGTCTTTTATTTTTTTATTTATAGCATTTTCCAAAAGAAACCTAAGTTGTTTATTTGCCCTTCTAAACAGGGCTCTCTGTGTAGTAGGAGCTTAGCACAGAGAAAATTTTATCATAGACAATATAGAGTGAGTAAAGGTCAACAGTGATTTGTTTAAGGAGTATGCTTTCGGGAAAATACATTTCTTTACCATTACAGCTTATCTACTGTGTTTTTGTTTCATTGTGTTGATTTTCTTTAGGTGAGTTTATTTCGCAGCTCTTCTATGGGCCTGCCCACTTAGCGTAGCACCTTGTGATTTAGCCCCGTGTTCTCCTTACCAGTACTGCTCCTCCTGAGATCCCTGATTCCCCTTCCTATCTGTTGTGTTTTTCGATAATAATTATTTGTCCGCATGCTCTCATATTCCCTACTATGAAGTTTGTGATTTCATAAAGTAATTTTTTTAAGTTTCCATCAAGATATAATATCATTTTGGCATTGTATACTTGTGTTGCTTTTATTTTCAGAATAATGGCAACTCTCTCAGGTCTGTTATGTATGCACTGTGTCATGGTATGTTTTTTTGTGAAATTGTGTTGTTTACACAGTGGACATTTAGGCGATAATCTGATCATATGCCTTCTCACTGCGAACTCTCCCGTCAACCACGCATCATGCATGTATTTGAACAGAAGGCTTTTTATTTTTAAGGATCCTAATTGTACCAAATGTTCCCAAGCCTTATCCCAATTGATGTTTATATTTTCTTGCTCTACTTTGTTTTTATCCTTATTTATGGTGTGGTCTGTTATCCATTTGAATGTTGACTTAGTGTCCATTTCCCATAGGTCCCAATTGTCTCTATATTTATTTAATAATTCTTTTATTGATCTTAATTTTCTTGGCACCTCTAGTAATTTTGTTAATTTATTATTTCTATATATGTTATTTCTCTGCTTCATAAAGAATCCGAAATAGTATATGTAGAGTCCTTGCTAAGGTATTTTCGGTTCTTCTTTAATTTCCTTAAATCTATTGAGCATGTTTGTGTATCGATAAGGACGACGTGAGGCAGGCATAGGCCCCCTCTCTTCCCTTCCCTATATAAAGTTTGTTTGTTGATGTAGTACATTTTGAATCCCCATAAGTATTTAATAATGTCGTTATCTATTATTTTTAAGTATTTGTTTTTTATGTCTAACGATTTGATAATATAGTTAAGGTGCACATACATGTTATTTTTGGCTACTTGGGCCCGTTCAATTAGGCATAGTGGCGTAAGCACCCAGATTTTGATATTTTCATTTATTGTTTCCCTGATTTTTCTGAGGTTTAGCTTTTCCTCACCTTTTCCAAAAAATACCCCTAGGGTTTTAACATTCTCTATCATTAGATGGATGGGAAGCCCATGTTGCTTACCCTTCCAGTTTCCTAACAGTAATGTTTCTTTTTTCGCAGGATTGATTTTTGATCACAGTACTTTACCAAATTTCTCAAATTCCTTTATTAGTTCTTTGTAGGAATTTTTATCTTGTATAAAGTTAGTGCAATCATCTGCGTGTTGTAGCATCTTTACCTCTTCTCTTATATTTGGAACTTTTATCCCTTTTATGTTGTGGTTCATCCTTTTTTTTATACTTAGAATTTCTATTCCTATTACATATAATAGCATGGACATGGGACATCCTTGTCTCACTGACCTTATTATTTCAAATTTCCCAGTCTTTGCCCCATTGCACGAGTTAATATCCCTGTACAGGATTTTAGTACAGTTTAGGAATTTTTTTTACAAATCCAAATTTTTCTAGTGTCTTGGATAGATAGTTTTGTTCCAATCTATCAAAAGCTTTTTCCTAGTCAGAAAGTACCAGGGCCTCAAGTGGTCGAGTTGTCTAAAGCACTTCCGTTATGGAACACTGCCATCTCACCTCAGTCTGTGTGGGCTCGAGTCTAAGATTCTGCTAATGTAGTTATGTGAGAAAGCTTGCCAGTAGCTTCTCGTGCGTCGGTGGTTCTTTCCGTTTTTTTTTCAGCTTCCTTCCTTCACCAATAACACTGGTCAACAGTGAAATCATCACTGACTTGTAAAGGCCCTAATCTGTAGTATTTTGGTGTGCCGAACACGAATATAACCGTGAATTTTTTTTATTGGCTCTCGTTTTGAAGATATTCATATACCTCATTTTCTATGTTTCACTGTGTAAATTTCTCCAGTAGGACTGCAGCAACATCCGGAATAATGATGTAACATTGCATAATACCATCATGCTCACATCATCCACAGTTGATTGCATCATTTTCTGATGCAATGCAATACTAATGCCATGCGGCTGCTGAAGTAAGTTGACGTCAGCTGTGTACTATACATGTGTAGGCCTATTATACTAATGCCAGGCGGCTGCTGAAGCTGACGTAAGCAGTGTACTATATAAAGCCCAATCAGATAGGTTCAGCATTTAAAATATTTTAGACGTTATGCGAGACAGTTCAAGCTACTGTTACATAAAACTTATTATTTTATCCATTTACGTACAATAAAGAACAGTAATGCCTCGAAAGTGTGTTAATACCGCGTACAATTTTTGCTATATTTGTGGGGAAGTGACATTTGCCAACCAGAAGAAAAGTATCAATTCTCAAGTAAAGAAGGCATATCATCTTTACTTCGGATGCAAGGTTGGTGACCAAGACAAGCCTTGGGCTCCGCATATATGCTGTGCTACATGTACAACACAGCTTTCACAGTGGTTGAATTGCAAAAGGTCATCAATGCCGTTTGCAGTCCCAATGGTGTGGAGAGAGCCAAGCAATAACCTAAATGACTGTTACTTCTGCTTGGTTCCTCCTCTTTCCGGCGGAATAACGAAGCGAATGAAGTCGAGAATAGTCTACCCAAACATTCCGTCTGCATTGAGACCAGTTTTACATGGTGAGGGACTTCCTATTCCAGAACCTCCAGCAGAATATTCTCTTGATTCATCTGACGAAGACAAAGGTGAGTCGACCTGTTCTTCTCCTGGTCCATCAGCATGCAGTGATCCAGATTTTCACTGGTGCATCATCAACCCCACACAGAATAACACAGAAAGAACTAAATGACCTGATTCGTGATTTGGACTTATCAAAGAACAAGGCAGAATTGCTAGGATCAAGACTCCAACAATGGAATCTTCTAGAAGATGTCACAATTACTGCATATCGAAAGCGCCACCAGCAATTGGAGCCTTTCTTCAGAAAGGAAAGTAATCTGATATTCTGTTCCGATATTGAGGACCTCATGAATGCTTTAAAAATCACTCATGACCCACAAGAATGGAGACTATTTGTGGACTCTTCGAAACTGAGTCTCAAGGCTGTGCTTTTGCACAATGGAAACATTCTTCCATCTATTCCAGTAGTGTATGCTGTCCACATGAAAGAGACATACGATAACTTAAGGCAGCTACTGAATTCCATTGAGTATAACAAGTACAGCTGGCACCTCTGTGGTGATTTGAAGGTAGTTGCCCTTTTAATGGGACTGCAGCAAGGATATACAAAATACATGTGTTTCTTATGCGAGTGGGATAGCCGAGCAAGGGAAATGCACTATATGAGGAAGGAATGGACTCACAGGCAGAATGTAGCCATTGGAGAGAAGAATATCCAACACCCAGCTCTGGTTGAGGCTCAGAAAATCTTGCTACCACCCCTTCACATCAAACTAGGTTTGATGAAGAACTTCGTGAAAGCCATTGACCGGACTTTGCCAGCATTCTGATACCTGCATGAAAAATTCCCTCGACTCAGCGAAGCAAAGATTAAAGGAGGAGTTTTTGTGGGTCCTCAGATTCGAGAGGTTTTCAAAGATGACCGACCGGTTCAACAACTTGCTGGAAGGTGACGTGAAACAAGCATGGAATGCTTTTCGCCTAGTTTCTACAAACTTCCTCGGAAATGTTAGGGCAGAAAACTATAAGGAACTAGTAGAAGACATGTTGATGAAGTATAAGAAACTTGGCTGCAATATGTCTCTAAAGATTCACTTCCTTCATTCCCATTTGGATTTCTTTCCTAGCAACTGTGGTATTGTTAGTGATGAACACGGCGAACGTTTTCATCAAGATATTGCAACAATGGAACAAAGATACCAAGGAAAATGGTCCACTACAATGCTGGCTGACTACTGCTGGACACTCCTCAGAGATGCTCCCGAACAGCTGTACAAGAGACAGGCGAAGAAACCTAAGATGTAGTCAATGACTTGATTTTTTATAGGTAGGCTATTACAGTTGACCTTTTACTATTGGAATGCATTTCGTTATGTAAACATTAATTTCTTGCAGATTACAAAAAAAATAGAGCCAATTTTGCAATTTGACTGTCATATTCGTGTTCATCACATAAAAATTGATAAGAATTGACTAATTTTATTTCAGTAACATGACTTTTGTAAAAATTTGTTGTCCAGTGTAATACTGGCCATATATAGCCTATCATGTGCTGAAAAATGGCATTAAACTCTACAACAACACAAAGTACCATAGCACCATTTTTTTCAGTGATATTTATGTATTCCATAATGGTTCTAATGTTTAAAATATTATTTTGTATTTCTCTGCCCTTGGGCCCACTAGTTATGTGTTGATTATTTGGTCAAGACACTTTTTGACTCTCTCTGCTAAAATCTTATTTATAATTTTAAAATCTATATTTACGAGGGAGATGGGCCTCCAATTTCTTAAATCTTCTCCATCACCCTTCCCTTTGTATATAAGTGTAATCATTCCCTCCGTCATAGTTCTTGTCATGTTTAAATTTTCAAGTGCAATGTTATTGTATAACCATTCTAATACTGGCGACAGTTCTCTGCAGATTTTTTTTTAGAATTCTGCTGACATTGCATCTCTACTGGGTGATTTGTTTTTGGAAAGTTTCCCTTTTACTTCTATAATTTTTTTTTGCGAGATGAAATCATCACATATGTTCCTATGTTCTGCCGATATCACCTCACACTTAACGTCCTTTAAATACACGTCTATTTGTCCATAAACTATTTCCTATGAAGTATAAAGTTCGTTATAGTAGTTCTGTATGTAATTTTATTTTATCCTTATCTGTTGTTAACCCTTCCCTTTCTATGTGTAGTGTTTCTAGTGTCTTTTCACCCCCTCTTCTTAATTCTTCCCTTTTATATAGCCCTTCCATGTTTTTATATAGTTTTGTAAATTTTCCTGCCTTGTCCTTCCTTTGTTTTTCCTCATATTGTTTTTAAATTTAATTTCTCTATTGTTTTTTGTGTGTGTTCTGTGTATTATGTTTTTATTTCATTTTCCAAAGCTTCTTTCTGTAATATAATTGTCCCTAATCTTAATTTTGAATTGTATGTTGCTATTTATTTAAAACTTTTATTTTAACCCATTCTCTAATCATGTTTGTAGTTCCTGTTTTATTAAATTTTTATATTACCTCCCTTATTTCATGCCTGAAATTTGCATCCTCTAGTGTTTTATTGTTAATTTTCCATTGCCCTCTTCCCCATTTTATTTTATTTAATTTTCCTATTTCTACATATATGAATTTGTGGTCCGAATGCTTGTAATCTATAATACCTGATTTTATATATTTATTAGTTCCAGAAAGTGTGCCCCCAAATTTGTATATTCTACTACCTTTATCACTTGTATAATTAAAAGTGTATTCTAGCCTTGGTAAGTTCAGACTGCTATATATGTCTATCAGTTTTTGCGTCATTATATTTTCCAACTGAAACGTTTGTCTTCCGTTGTTAGGTGTTCTGTTCTGTCAATTTCATCTCCCACCTAGTTAAAATCACCTCCTAATATTAAATTTCCCATAATGAATTTTTCCAAGTATTTAACCCACTCATCCAAAAATTCCTGTTTTCTATTTCTCACCCCAGGCTGCTGCTTCATATTATTCAGCTGTATTTAGTCTAACAGGTTGTTTTTAAAATTTGTATATAAGTTACTTGGGTTTATCGGGGGACACCGGATCCTCCCCTATAGTTTGATTAGTGCTGGTGACCTGTGAGGTG
Organism: Unio delphinus; assembly: GCA_029339505.1. Classification (NCBI taxonomy): domain Eukaryota; kingdom Metazoa; phylum Mollusca; class Bivalvia; order Unionida; family Unionidae; genus Unio; species Unio delphinus. Next base: position 965,505 of record JAQISU010000226.1, read on the forward strand.
AAGAGGGTATCTTTTTCCATGTTTTCCTCGTTTTCGAGGCCTGTCCCCTCAGAGGCACTGTCATTGTTTGTTTCATTTTCATCCTCTTTTGTCACTTGTTTCCCTTTCACTTTCATCCTCTTCTTTCCTATCCTCTCTTTCTTTTCCTTGTTTTCCCTTGTTTTTTTCCTAATCCCTTTATTTTTTCCTTGTCCTGTATTCTGACGATGTAGAGAGTGTGCTTGCTTTCCTTTTCCTTTTCACTCTCTTTCCTTGGATTGGTGTTTTCTTGCTTTTGTTGGGGTTCGTCACAACTTGAGAGTTTAATTGCTCAAGTGTTTTTCTTGTCTCTCTTTCTTGTTGTTCCTGTACACCTTGTATCATCTCCCTGACTGCTCCGGTGGCCTAGTGGTTAGAGCGTCCGCCCCGGAAGCGGGAGGTCGTCGGTTCGATCCCCGGCCGAGTCATACCAAAGACTTACAAAAATGGTACTAACAGCTGCCTCGCTTGACGCTCAGCATTAAGAGGTTAGTGTTAGGACTGGTCAGCCTGGTGTTAGGATAATGTGACTGGGTGAGACATCATGCTTCATGTCTGCGGCATGATGTCTCAGTGCTAGACATCACTATAAACTGCCTCATTGTAGACATCGTAGCGATATGACTGAAAAATTGTTAAAGCTATGTTAAAAATCCTAATCACACACACACAGACACATATAGATTGAATTCAAAATGGCTTTGTATTGAAAAATTTTGTTGTTGCAAATAATATTATATTCAGAATAAATCTTTTATTTATAGTCCTGTATCATAACAGCAGTATGTGACAAATTCCATTCCTTTAAATAATGTTAAATGTTCATGTTGACCCAAAGGATGGCAGACATCTTTCATATGGGAGGAAAACCTGGTTGGAACTTGGAAAAAAAACTAATGGGACTTACAAAAAGGATTTCTCAGATACATAAGGGACCATAACCAATGATTTGAAACAATATACATGTACTTTTGTGCAATATTATATGAAGTTAATTAAACAATGTTTTTGTTATATAGATACATAAATGGATATAAATATATTATTCATCAGTAAACAGACAGTTTTCTTCTATAATAATTTATATTAAATGTATTTAAATAAAAAATGACAGGATATTTGGAATGTATAAATAATGCTGCCTTTATTTAATTTTTAAAATTACATGGATTTGTTTTGCTATTTATATTATCTGAATTAGTTAAGCACAAATTTGTTCTAGGAACAATGACAATCTCCACTCAAATGTTGAGGACATCATTTCCTCCATTTTTAGTTTCAACTTGATAAAATAGTTATAACTTAAGACAACGCTTGTGTTAAAATTCGTGTATTTCCATGTTACTTCAGTAAACAAATCATCAGAGCTGGAATATCTTGTTTCTTTCAATAAATAAGGAAATATTTCAATGATAATTTCCATCCTTTGTTTATTTGCATGTGAATTGAATTTCACAACAACAAGGGACTAAACCTCTTTAAAAAATGAAAAATAAGACTATTAAACAAAGGTTTTTTTTTTCAGAGACAAAACAGTCAGTGGGGCCAAAATAAGGCATCATCGGATACACACTCAGACTGACTATTTTGTCACTGACAAAATATTTTTTGAGCACTACATTAGTGGGTTGTACCCTCCCATCAGGTAGTTTGAGCACCATAATACATATTGTGCCACTGGCAATGTGTTGGCCCCTTCCATTAGGGAGACAACACACCACACTCATGATGTACAGAGTGAAGATGAGGTCTTCTTCATCTATCACTCATCCACCTTGTGGTACGGGGAAAGGGCCATGACTGAGCTACCACCTCATCTCCCTCCACCATCCAAACTTGTGCATAATTTACAATTCATACAAAGGATTTAGGCTCAGGGATAGGGACGGTTTTGGTGTCCCCCCGCTCCAGTTATATCTATGGACTCTTTTGATATGTGGAGCCTTCCACCTCAGGGACCTTGGTCCATTTGTACCCATGGACTACTGGACCTTGCCATACGAATGGCAGTGGTGCTGCGACACATGTTCCACCATCCCCTCACCAAGTGTTTTTTTTTTTGAAGGTTAGTTAGACATTCTCATCTCCTCTCTGCGCCTCCTGATAAACCAGGGGCTGCCAAACATAGTCCTGCTATGCCCTTCCATCAAGGGACATAGTGATATACAGCCACTCTCCAACACAGAGTGCCCTTGACTATGAGGATAATGAATCATGCTCTCTCCATCTTCGTTTACTCCAATGAGTTTCAGACAGAAGCTGTGGTAATGCCACCTACTCTCAGGCTCACTCTGTCATAATAATAATAATGAATACTTTGTATAGCGCCTAATGTTTTGAAGCTCTAAGCGATTTACACCATCAATAATGATATGACTACACTATAGAACAATAAATGACAAAAACAATGAAATTGGAAAACATAAAAAACATGCTGAAAACATATAAGATACAAAACATGATAGGGTCGATAAATTTGTCCCTGCAGTCGAAACAGGTGAGTCTTAAGGGCACTCTTAAAAGGGACCACTGTGTCTTTGTGTCTGATTTCAATGGGCAATTTGTTCCGCGTCACCGGGCCCTGGTGTGCAAACAAACGTTGTCCATATGACTTTGTTTTCACCTTGGGAACAATGAGTATATGATTATCAGAAGAAGAGAGCGGAAGGATCTAGCTGGTGTATACACATGGGCGAGGCTGGATAGGTATGTTGGACTGGAGTCTGTCATTGAAACATAGCACAGAGAAGAAATTTTGTGTTTGATTCTGTATCGAATTGATAGCAAGTGTAGGGTACAGAGCAGTGGTGAGGTGTGCTCTGATGAGGTACTCTAAAGATGATCTGTGCAGCTGTGTTTTGATCTTTTTGAAGTTTCTGGAGTAAATATTGTGACGAACCAGTCAGAATTGAGTTACAATAGTCCAGTCTTGAAAGTACTAATGAACACACAAGTGTTTTAGTGGCATCACCTGAAAGATATTTACAAATGGAACTGATGCGTCTCAATTCAAGATATGCATCCTTGCATATGTTGATGACATTGTTGGTGCAATGTGAGAGTACTGTTTTTAGTAACGTCTAGGTTCCATACTGACTGAGAATTTAATGTTGGTGTTGCTGATATTTATTGTCTGAGGTAAAGGATGTGAATGAGACATTTTTTGTGTTGTGATCAGAATAGCCTAAGTTTTATCATCATTCATCTGCAGCTTGTCAGATGTCATCCATGATTTCACAGAAATGCACTTCTCTACTCCATGTATGGTAGCATCAACTTCAGTTGGGTGGCTAGACTTGTATATTTAGGTGTCATCAGAATACAATTGGTGCAACACTGGGTGATGATCTGTGACACTTGAGAGCGGCCGAGTGTACAGAATGAAGAGAACAGGTCCAAGAACAGATCCCTGTTGAACACCACAACATACGTCAACTGGGCTGGAGTGTATTCCATTTGCAGATATAATTTGTGTCCTGTTCACTAAGTACTACTTGAACCACTATAAGGCTATATTCTGAATGCCAAATACATGCTGGAGACAGTGAAGTAATATATCATGATCTGTTGTGTCAAATGCTGCAGATAAATCCAGGAGAGTGAGGACTGTAATCTTTCCACTATCCAAAGCAGAGAGAATGTCACTAAATACTTTCAAAAGAGTAGTTTCCGTACTGTGGCAATGGCGATATGCAGACTACATTGCTAAAAATACTGTTTGAATTCAAATGAGATACAAGTTGAGTAAGAACAACCTTTTCTAAGATTTGTTATATGAATGGGAGATTAGAAACTGGGCGGTAGTTCTTTAAATCGTTATGGTCCAGTGTTGGTTTCTTCAGCAGTGGCTTTACGATGGCAGTTTTGAAAAATGATGTGAATTCCCCTGATGAGAGAGAGATATTAATAACATCAGTTAGTGAAGGCAATATTGGGTCTAAGCACTCAAGCAGCAGTGATGTTGGAATTGGATAAAGTTCATAAGACTTTGGTGCACTTTTCATCTCAGTTGTCTGTACTAAATCAATAAAAACAGGTTCAAATGATCCTAACGGTTGTTGCTAAAATTCTGCATCATAACTGAATGGTGACTCAGTTGAAATTGTGCTGTCAAGCGAATCTCTAATGGTTTGTACTTTGTCATCGAAGAAATTTGCAAATTGGTCTGGTAGGTCTAGTGGAGAGAAGGTTGTTGGAAGTGGTGTACATTTGTTCCTTGACATTAGTTTGTTAGTTATCTCAGGTGAATGAGGAAGAGTAGGTCTGTTCCATTTATAAGGCGGTAAACAAGGTTTACTGTTTGATACCTCCAGACTTGTGTCCCAAACCATCCAGCACACAGTCCAAAATGATTCTTTCCAGTTTGGAAAAGATCTCTGGGGTACCACCTGAACCAGACCTCTTTTCTCATATTCATCTATGATTGAGGAAATATCAGGGAGGTTTTCACTTTACCAAAATATTGCTTGACAACATAGATATTCCTTTATGTTGAGACCCTTTATCTTTTATTCAAGTTACCAGGTACATTCCCCAAGGAGTCATGTTAGGAGTATTTTATATGAACACAATCACGTGACTCCTAGATTTTGCAGTTTAGGGATATTTTTAAAAAGTGTGTATTAGAATACAGTATAATCTTTGTTTTAATGAAATATTCTTGGTTTTGGGCTTTTACATTTGGCATTAATGTTTTTTTGGATTTCCAACACCAGAGTGTTAAATATTGCGTTTCTACAAGGAACTCTAAATAAGTACACTACAGACTTTAGCATATGTCATTGTGTTCCATCTTGAATTTTCTAACAGGACTTGAACTTGAATCTATTAGAACATTTAATTACCAGGACTTTTGTAATTTGTGGATTTTTCTTGAATTAGTTTTGGATTTGATTCTTAAAACTAAGTTCTTTTTCCATTTTTACAATTTTTTGCCATTTTTACTTATTCTGTGTTACTGTTTATTAGAGCCTAAATACCTAACAGGTGTATATATGTTCAAGTTGTGATGATTACTTTTCTGTAATGGATTAAAGCACATTAATACTAATATTGTGTGGAAATAAATTTGCAGAAAGTAATATATATATATATATATATATATATATATATATATATATATATACCTTTAATTATGGTGTTGCTGAGCAGTGCACATAACAAATCTTAATAATAATGATAATAACCACAATAATAATTTGTGGTGCATGGTATTTTGTATATTTTATATTTGTCTTAACAATTTTGTATGAAGAATCAGTTTGAATTACATACGTCAAATGACAGCTTTATCAATATATTATACTCAATGCATGGAGGTTGTGAATCATTGATTACAATATTATTTCTTTGTCAGATATAACAGGTAGAAGCATGTCAGCAAATAACCATGGCAAGTTCCTGCGGTAGCTCTTATGCATCCAGCCCAGAGACGACAAACTATGCATATATGTGCCGAATAGTGGTTGATGTTTTAAGAGACATTCTGTGGCAGGTGCTAACAAATGAAATTCTTCCAACTGATCTGCCGCAGAAAGTTCAGATAGATATAAAGAAATTGGGAAATCTTAATTTGAAAATAAAAACATGGCTGTGTGGAATATCTCCATCCACCGAGATTCCCAGTGCTGAGAAGTTTGATGTCAGCTCTCTTTATACCCTCATTAGGAACCTTTGTAGCCAGGTCCCAGCTCCAAGCACACAGTGGGGACAAATCCCAACTGCAGGTGGAATAACATTGGGTGATGACATAGAGAGAGTTAGAGAGTTCAGAAACACTCTTTATGGCCATGCAACACAGGCCAAAATAGAAAATGCAGATTTTAACAAACTATGCATAGAGATTAAGAATATTGTCAGCAGGTTTGATAAATACTTTTCTTCCAAAGCTATGAAATGTGACTTTCAGTGTCAGGTTGATACAATTCTTACATGCTTTATGGACAAAAGACTTGAGGATGACTACATTGAAAAAATGAAAGAAATTGCTATTCTGTCAGGTAAGTGCATATTTCAGTGTATAATTAAATGGAGTTTTCAGGCAGCAGAATATTATTATTTTGCTAGCATTTTACATATTGAAATGTTTCAGAAAGGAAAGTTCCAGAATGGAAATGTAAATTGTCGTCTGTAGTTTTCATTCTCTTTGCAGCACTATTTTTATGGTTAGTTTTTTTCTAAAGTAAATGGATAAATATAAAATTGAATAAAAATATTCCTTAATGTCAAATACATCTTTAAAATGATACTTGAAAAATGCAAACATTCTTTTTATATGCATCATTTACTGAAATTCAGTCATTTTACTCTGATTTTTAGATCAAATTGGACATATTTTCAAAAGAGTATGTTGTTAGTTTTAGTTGCATTTAAGGAAAAAGCAGAAGTAAAAGCAAAAGCCTTCAAGAAAATTTAAGAATGGATTTGTATGTTTGTAAGCTTGATTCATATTTCTTTTCCATATATTATTTTTTCATCTTTTTCTAGCTGAATCTTCAAGTCAAATGAAATTATAAGTATGTAAGGTTTTGAATGTGTGCATCAACATTGCATATATGCCTAGGTTTTGGCCTCATTTTAAAATTGTGAATTGTAGTTGAAACAATATTTACTTGTTTACACTTGACTGCTTTAATAGGTTAGACGATTTTTTTATGGAAAATATTGTTCTTGTTTTTTCAGTTGAATTTATCAACTAGGTTACTGTTAAGTTATTCCTAAGATTTAGTATAAGTTGGTAGAAAATATTTAAGGAATTAAACTGAGTGAAAAATAACTAAGAAAATCATAATAGGATATCTCAAAATAGGACCTGAAAATTGTGTAGGGTGACCACGCTCCCAGAATGCCCGGGACAGTCCCGGAATGAAAAAAATGTCCTGCGTCCCTATTCCAGGACAATTCAATGTCCCCGAATGCGATTTTTACTCAATTTATTTATTACCGACGGCAAGTCGATCATGATTTATGATTTATCACCTAAAACATGGCGCCATAATGCCATACTACAACTATTCTCATATTATTATTATTATTGTTATTATTTTTATTATTATCATTGTTGTTATTATTATTATTATTATTATTATTATTATTATTATTATTATTATTATTATTATTTGTTATAGGCAAGAAATAGTTGTTTCATTGTGCAGGAAGTGAAAAAAAAAATATAGATTTAGAGTTTGACACTAGTCTATATTGCTTGATCAGGTACTTTACATTTTTGCCTATCACTCGGTGATGTTAGTCTTATCTTACAGTAACGTATGTTGAACATTTCATTTTTCGTATATATTTATTTTAAGTTGTATAATTATTCACAAGTCATGAAGAAAAATAATGAGTATTGAAAATTATTGTTATGTATATAATGTGTAGTAAATCGTGACTACATACCCAAAAAACAGTAATAATTTTATGGACTTATATACATGGTATACCGTTGATACCATAACAAGTCACGTTATCAGGTCTTTACTATCTATCTTTGAATATATGTTGGGTAATGTTAATCTTGAGTTTGACTGATTTGGGATATTTGCTTTTACTCTTCTTCTTTCTAATTAAAAGAAATACACATAAGATGCTTTATTCTGGTCTAAAATCTTACTATAATCATAATGTATTTAGTTGAGGTATTGCGTTGTGTATCGTACACAGTGTAGGTATAGCACGCATCCCGATGAACTCAGCGCCTAACTGCTGTTTACAAAGTTAAACAGAGTTATAAGGTGGGTGTCCTGGAATGGCTAAGAAGAAATGTGGTCACCCTAAAGTTGTGAGAACAAGCAACAGATAGAAATATCATCTAAGGCAACAGCACATACATGTATAGCAAAGCTTGAGTACATTTAGACATAAACAAGTATTTGTGGTTGGACTGATAGATAAATGTAGCTAAGATTCCCATTGATATTCCAACTGTCAGTCTATAAGTTAGTCTTTTCTCAGTCATAATACACATAATAATAATAATAATTATCAATAATAATCAAGCCATATTAGTCTGCCGACACTCCTTAACCATAATGCACATGTCATGTTAGTCTGCCAACACTCTTTCCTCAACCATGATAATCAAGCCATATTAGTCTGCTGACACTATTTCCTCAGCCATAATAATCAAGCTATATTAGTCGGCTGACACTCTTTCCTCAACCATAATGATCAAACCATATTAGTCTGCCAACACTCTTTCCTCAACTATAATGCTCAAGCCATGTTTGATTGCTTACACTTTTCCTTCATCACAATACTCAAGCCATATTGGTCTGCCAACTCTTTCCTTAACAATTGTACTCAAGCTATATTAGCCTGCCAAAACTCTTTCCTCAACCATAATACCCAAGCCATATTAGTTTCCCTACAGACTTGCCTCAGTCATAATACTAAAGCCATATTAGTTGTTTCAACACTTAATTCAGTTCATTAAGAGTGTCTGTAAACAATGCTTGTTTTCCTCAGATGGTTTGATTGTTGTAAAGCAGCAAGTTGGTGATTTGACGAAGAAAGTAGACAGTGTCCATGATTCCATTTTTGATTTGCAGAAAGGTAATATGTTTTTGATATTTTTCTGCATACTCATGATAGATTTGCCTTTAATTATATAAATTTAACTATATTAAAGTTTTATTGTTGATTCATTTATGGATGTATCTATTGGAAAATTCAATTTCTCAGAATAACCTAACCAATTGAAAGTCCATTTATATCTTTATATGCTTGTGTTCTTTCCTCAATTGTGATGACTCTTCCCAAAAATTGGTTGATGTATATTGTAACAGAATTGTAACCGAGTGGGTATTGGATCAAATGAATAATTCAAATACAATGCGTGAAAGATAAAAATGTATTAACTTAATAAAGTAAAGAAAAATGTATGATGTAAAAATACAGTGATTCTCACACACGTTCAATATACACTTCAATCACTCTATACTATCACACATTGATAATAAACTATTAATATATATCTCTCTGATATACAGCTTAAGCAAACCTCAATTTCAAATAACAGTACACACTGAAAAAATCATATAGTTTCATGTATAGACAAGGCTTGGGATTCAAACAATCTCAAGTTTTCAAATATGTTAAAAATGTTCTGCACTTTCAGTAAGATTTACAAACCTCATGGAATTCATCTAAGATTCAAAATAATCTTATGTAAATACAAATATACCAATTTAAACAACAATTGGAATAAACATATGCTTCTTGACCCCTGTACAGTCTCACGATTCATCCACCGATAAACCGCACAGTTTCACCACGTTCCTCTGGTTGACACACTCTTGAATTGGCTGTTCACGCCCTTCACGGATCCACTACATGTACAGTCAGGCATACGTATACACGTACAGACAGCATACAGCACTCTTGATTTAGCTACGTCTACAGTTGTGGCTTCATCCCATGTACTGACATACGTACATACATAAAGACATCTAGATACAGTGGGACCCCGCTATAACCCGGTAGTTGGGAGCCATAGAATCCGACCGGGCTATGAACCGAACCGTGTTATAAGCAACCATGTACAATACCAACACATTTTTGGATTTAATTGCAGGGTGGGGGATGGGGGGTACATAAAGACGGGTGCGAAAATGCATGACACAATTACCATTTTTAATCAATATATATTAAATGAGAAAAACATTTACTGTGGTAACAGAAATTGCAGATTTAATATATTACTTTATTCAGAGAACCATGCATTGGTACATACACGTGTCTAATTTATATATACCTGTATAATCTATTGCATGAAAAGAGTATCAACACCGTGTACTCACCAGCGAATCTTGTAACATACACTGAATCCATAATACATATATTTCCATCGAAAATATCCACACAAGGATGTAAAATATTCAATATTTTGTCACAGATCATTATGTGACTGAATTCTTTTTTGGGGGGGGGGGCACCAGACAGATGCCCCCCCCCCCTTATCAAAAAAAATTTTAAAAAAGTTTATATATGTGTGTGTTCCCCCTGATGTTTTTATGTTGTTTTTATTTATTCTTTATCTCTAAATCCCCAATTAATTTTCCCCATCGGGGTTATAATATAATTGACGAGGGGTATTTTTTGTATCCTAGTGTATTCTAAGTAGTCTTTTCTAGTTGGGAGTTGATCTACCCACTCTAGAAAGCTACTTTTTTTCCTGTTGACCATGGCTAGTGGTCTCTTTTTATCCTGATGTATGCTATATGTATAATGCTATATGTGTGATTGCTATAAAGGATATATTTTATCCTTGTGTATATGTTACGGATGGCCATTTCTCTCCAAATCAAACCAGTTGTCCTATTTTGTTATTTATCTTCTCCAATATGGAAGATAAATTTTAATTTTTATTTATATTAAATTTAAATTGATAATTTTGAATTTGGTATATATTGAGGTGTATTATTTACAGAAAATTATATGTGTCTCAATATATCTAATTTGTTAATTGATGGGTCCGTTTTCCTTGAGACAGAAGCTATATGAATTTATTTGGTTGTACAGCTCCTGGCTCAATTTGTCCGGCCCTTATTTATTTATTAAAGTTAAGAAAAATCCAAAACTGTTTAATTTCCCTTAATTTGGGAGTCATGGCTATTCCGGGAGACAGCCGCGACAGATAAAGCATGGATTTAGAATCCAGAGAAAATGCTCATGCATATATAAAGAAGAAGGAAAAGAACTAAGTAAATTTTAAATATTTGGGTGGTGTTTTCCAAACTCTTCCATAGACCTGCTCACTTCGCGTGGCACCATGTGATCTAGCTCTATGGCGTCCTCATTATGTACTTCCCCCTCACAATAATGTTATTTAATTGTATACACTTTTTTTTTTTTTTTTTTTTTTTTTAAATTTAAAATAAATTTAAAATAATTTTAAAAATTTTTCCTTAACCTTCATTATTGAACCACATCTTATTAAAGTATTCGTTATAAAGTCCGTTATTTGTCTAACCAATTGTTTATTAAAGTTTCCGTCAAGGAAGAGTAATTGACGTCTGTTATATTTGTCTACCTTCATTATTTCTGTTATTAGTTTGATCCTTTCTTCCTTTGTTTTGTCACATTCTGTAATTGTGTGGTCTTTTGTATATGGGGCATTTTTGCATAGAGGGCAACAAACAGGGGTCCTTATTAATCTTCGTTTAATTGCCACTTCGCCTGTTAGCCAGGCGTTGTGGAGGTATGTGTACATAATACTTTGTACCTTAAACGAGTTAATGCTGGACCAATGCCTCCAAATTCTGTCCCAATTTACAGATGGGTATTGTAATTGTACCTTGCATTTGTTTTTAATCGAATATAAATCTAAAAGCCAGTCATATGTTTTGTCATTTGTTAACGCCCATAGTTCCTTATTATCCCTATATAAAAAATTTTTGATCCCCCTATATAAGTGTGGTGCATCTAATTTTTTCACTAGTTTGTTGTTTGTGTATATGTCTTGTTTGTTCCTCATTCCAAAACCTAGCCAGAAAATGTATAATGCTTCCCAGGGTTTTTGTGGTGTTGCGTTTAATCTTTTTAGCCTATTTAAAACAGTTTTTGATTTTATTAAGTTGGGATTAGGCAAGGCTAATCCCCCCTTTTGTTTAGCCCTATATAAAGTTTCCTTATTTATGTGATGTGTTTTGTAATTCCATATGTAATCTATTATTTCATTATCAATAGTCGCTAGTGTCTTATTGTTAATGTCCACAGAGTTTATAAGGTATGTCAAATTTGAATACATATATGTTTTTGCAATCTGTGAACGTTCAATTAAACTAAACGGCTTTAGAGCCCAGATATCTATTACCTCTTTTATTTTCTGTTTAAATTTTAGACAGTTTTCTTTTTCATCATTGGCCCCGAAGAAAATCCCCAGGGCTTTCACTCTAATCTTTATTAGGTGTGGGGGTAGACCAGGGTGGTTTCCCCTCCAGTTTCCTATTTTTAATATTTCCGTCTTATCATGGTTTATTTGCGATCCTGATGCTTTCCCAAAAGCCTCGTATTCTTTTTGCAGGTGTTTAAAAGAATTTGGATCATTAATGAAGTTAGTACAATCATCAGCGTGTTGAAGCATTTTAAATTCCTCTTTTAAGTTAGGAATTTTTACTCCTTTAATATTGGTATTGTTTCTAATTTTTAGACTCAAGATTTCTATAGCTATTACATATAATAGCATAGATAGTGGGCAGCCTTGCCTCACTGATCGTTTTATTTAAATTTTTTGAGTTTTCGCCCCATTAACTTGTACTTTTGCAGTTATTTCATTGTACATTATTTTAGTATAGTTTAGGAAATTTGTCCCAAAACCAAATTTTTCCAGTACTTTTTGTGTATAATTATGTTCTAATCTGTCAAAAGCTTTTTCCTGGTCGAAAAGTACCATAGCACATTTCGAATTTGTAGTGTTTATAAAGTCTATTATGGTCCTAATGTTAAGTATATTGTCATGTATGCTTCTATTTTTACCACCGCATGTCTGATTAGTGTTTACTATGGTGTTTATCCCGTGTTTAATCCTATTAGCCAAAATTCTACTCAGTATTTTGTAATCCGTGTTTAGGAGGGAGATGGGCCTCCAGTTTTTTAGGTCGGTTTTGTCGCCTTTCCCCATGTATATAAGAGTAATCAGACCCTCCCTCATGGATTTTGTCATTTTGTCATTTTTTAATAAAATGTTGTTAAAAAGAGATTCTAATATTGGTGCCACCTCACTTTGGAATTTCTTATAGAATTCCGCAGTGAGGCCATCTCGCCCTGGTGATTTACCTTTTGCAAGTTCTTTTATTGTGGTTTTTACTTCCTCCACAGAAATGAGCGCATCGCACCGTTTCTTGTGCTCTGGTGTGATCATTTCGCAATGTGTTGAATTTAGATATTGCATGATTATGTCGTTGTCTATGCATTGAGTATTATATAATGTTGTGTAGTATTTGTGAATTTCCTCCATAATTTTTGCTTTAGTTGTAAATATTTCCCCATTAATGTTTAGTGTACCTAATTCCTTTTTTACCCCTTTTCTTATCTCTTCCCTTTTATTCTGTTCTCTGCCTTGTTTGTATATATGGTGAAATTTGCCCGCCCTGATTTCCATTCCCTTTGTTTCATATTGTCTTAGCTTTTCTAGTTGTATGGAGTAGCTCTCCTTCTCCCTTAAAGGTGTAGTGACATCATTTATTAATCTTTTTAAAGCTACCTTCTGTGTTTTTTGAATCCGTTTACGTTTAGTTGAGTGATATATTGCTATTTGCTTGACTTTTTCTTTAAAGCTATCCCAATCCGTAGCAATATCTGATATATTTTTTCCCTGTTCATTCGTAAGTATTTTAGGGATTTCCAAATTTATTTCACTTATTAATTGCTCATCATCTAATATTGAGTTGTTTAGTCTCCATTCTCCTTTACCCCATCTATTATTTTTCTTTATCACCATTTCCAAAGTTATTTGTTTATGGTCTGAAATTTTGTAGTCTAATATTTTCGCTTTTTTGTATATTTTATGGTCAAAATTAGTTACATAAAATTTATCTATTCTACTTGATTTATTTATTCCTGCTTTTACATAATCATGTGTATATTCCGTTCTTAGTAGATTAAGGTGTCTATACACATCTATTAGTTTATTTTGGTTTAGCAGTCTTTCCATTATATTAGCTAATGCTAGATCGCTAGTTGTAAGTTTGCCTGTGCGATCTACATTACTCCCCACCCAGTTAAAGTCTCCTCCTATAATCAGGTGCTCTGTTGTGTATTTTTTTAAATATTTAGTTAGATTCACTATGAAGTCGTAGTGACTTTCTCTCTCTGCAGGAGCATATATATTTATTATGTGTAATTTATTTAATTTTATATGAATTACCCTTCCCTTTAAGCTATTATCTTCTATTAATCTTTCCCAATTTTGTCTAATTTTGTTTCTAATTATTACTGCTACCCCGGCTCTATTATCGTAATGTTGTGCCTCATTATTTACAACTATGGCATCCATTTTGGATTCTATTTCTGATATCATGGTTTTTGTAAGTTTATTGTGTTTCCTGAATTAGTATAATGTCCTGCTTTAATTTTATAAGTTGTGTAGTTTTGTCCTTATCTAATCCGTTTGTGTTTATAGATGTGATATGGAAGTTTAATTCTTCCATTTTTAGGTTCCAGGTGGCTATTTGTTAATTTTTCTATTAGTCTTTTCTATTAGTCTTTTAATTAATATATTATTCAGATTGTTTTGTTTATTTCTATTTCTGTTTTATTTGGGGGCACTGGTCCCCCGTCTGTCCCTATACTGTCATTTGCGTCCTTCAGGTTTAATTCCTGTTCATGTTCGTTTGTCGTGTCATTTGTATCAGTAGTCTTGTCCGTCGTTTGTTCATTTATCTGGTCATTTGTCGTATCCATATCTGTAGATGTATTTGTGTAATCAATAATGGTTGTCCTTTGATAAAGCGGTGTCAAATCAAAGTCAAGATCATAGTCCTCTGAGGTTGATTCCGATAGAATGGGTTTCTCATCCATTTTCCTCTTTCTTTCCCTTCTTTTTGTTTTCGCAGATATTCTAATTCTTGTTATTTCTGTAACCGTCAGTGGCTCTTCGCTATTAGATGAGCTGGTTAGGGTGGTGTTCTTCCTTTTTTTAGGTCCCGGCATTGGTGTGGATTCCATTTTTTCTATTGTTTCATGGTCCCCATCACTTTGTAAGGATTCCATCTCCAGATCTTTTAGGACCTCGTCGTCCTCTTCTATGGCCAAGCATTCAAAACGATTTCCTGTTTTAATTGGAGCTACCGGCAATTCCCTTCTTAACGTCTTAGTAGGGGTTGTATACCCATCGTCCTGATTTATTGTTTCCTCATATCTATCTACTTGTGCTTCTATTTGTATTTCCTGGTTTTGCGAGTTTTCCTGTTGTTGTTGTTGTGGTTGTGTTTGTACGTCTACCACAATTTCTTCAATCCGTTTTGTCTCTGTTCCCTCTGACAGTTTCGCCGCGTAAGAATTTGGATCTTGTTGGGCTTTTTTCGCTGGGCAGTATTTGGGCCCATGCCCCATCACCTTACATTTTGGGCATGGTCTATCTTTGTCGCAACCTTTGTACCATGAGCGACATAGGAACCCTAGTACGTAGAAAAATGGTGGGATGTTTCTCGCTTGTTCATACGGCACTTTGATGATACGTTCACCACTCCTCACATCCTTGTGCCCCCAACAAGCTGCCGGCATCGATGTTCCTACGTGTATGCCATGTTGTGTCATAAGTTTGGCCGTTACCGTTTCCGTCGATATTTCATAAGGGAGCCCTGATATAATCAAGTCTACTGCCTTGGGCTCTATATCCCTCGCTATCGGGTCAGTGTCGGTAATTTTAACTGTTACTCCACAGAGCTTCAATTCCTTTTGTGGTAGCATTGGTCTCTGGCTTTTAGGATATAGAATATACTTATTCCTTCCCCTGTATTGCAGAGCTTCTATTTCTGACAATTTGATCCCTTGCACTTCCATCTCTGTCAGTACTTCTGACTGTCTGGGAAATATGACGTTAGATCCAAAGTCTAACGTCTGGCACCCCTCTCTGTGGTAGATAATCAGTTTTTTACATCCTATGTCCCCTTCAACCACTGTATTAAAGTAGTCGGTGATCTTATACCGATGTGACTCCGTCATTTTGTTTCGGTCAGTCAGGATTTACTTAATTTTGAAACAATGATAAACTTAAATTGACTGAATTCAATGAAAAGAAAATAGCAAAAATTACGTAACGGGTGTACGTAACGAATGATGAAATAGTACATGTCCGTAGATTAAATAATGGAAGCTAAAGTGTATTCTTATAATAACTACATGTACATCTCAGGACCTTTCCGTCTCTGAATTCAGTCATTGTAAATTTCAGCACATTTTCCCACCCAAGCTGCTAGTCAAAGTCCTTTGAACTTGCCGCCCAACTATTGCGTCATGTTCTTTTGATGTACTCTAATACAGCAGGCAGAACTGGATGATATTTTAACCACTGAATCACTGTTTAGCTTGGCAGTTCACTTTGATGATAAACAATGTACTTAAATTGATTGATTTACACATTCTGGTGAGAATCTTTTATCAACTCCCGCATTGGCTATTGTTTAGTTGTGTATGAAATTAAGAGAACATATATCGGAGATTATTAGAGCAACCATTGTATTCAGAATGCATTAAAGACAAACACAAAGCAGACACGATGGCTTCATTACTCAGGAATAAGTAATTATAATATTGACACTTATGAGCTGTAATTTTTCAACAATAAACAAAGATCAAAGTTCTCAGTAGGCCCAGCAATTGATTCGTATTAACGACGTTTATTTTTGCACAAAACTAGAAGAAAATTTGATAATACATTTTCTACAGGTTCTTTTTCACACTGTTTAGACGAATATGAGAATGATAATTAAACTCTTGCCTTTTTTTTTATACTTAAATTTTTTTTTTTTTTTTTTTTGTGGTCTTTGAGAAAAATACCTGTAATAAATTACCCGAAATTTCGGGAGCCATGCCACGACCGGGTTATATCCGAATTCGGGTTATAGCGGGGCGGGTTATAGCGGGGTCCCACTGTAGCTCGTTACATCACCTAGCAACCACGTAATGTTGTAACCACCTCGCAATCTTGTAACCTTGTAATCTCGTAATCTTGTAACCTGGTAATCTTGTAACCTTGTAAGCTGCAATAAAACCAAACTGGTAATAATAATGATTTCTGGAGAATACTTATACATTAAACTCTATAAAAACAACTTGAAATTCACAGTTCACAACATTTCAAATATGCGTTGTATTAAATGAATCATTACACGATATTGCAGTACAAACTGAATTAACTTCACATATCAAATGAAATAAATTCAACACTCACCCCTATGGCTTTTAGAAATACCACGTGAAAATACGTGCTCTCTTCACTAGATCCAAAAGATCACTGTCTGATTATACCTTAATCTTGCTTAATTCAAAGGACAGTGAGTAATATTCAGGGTAAAATACCTATGCATATCGTGATAATGATGTTTGTAGCCAGTAGTTTACGGCGGCGAGACATGTTTTGTTTAGTCACTCGTTTGAAGGAAAAAAAAACCTTTTAATCCCAGACAGCGCCACATGCACGAACAACACAAATAATAAAATATGTCTCAGGCAAAACAAAAGATTTTTTTCTAATTCTGTGACATATATACTGCCCTGGATTGAAGGATTACTCTACATGTATTATGTACTAGAGCTAGAGTGACAGGTGTAAGGTGAAATTTGCATTTGCAATATGGACAATGGAGAGAATGTTTGCATATTTCAGCCTCACTTTTGAGTACTGTGGATGACATTTGTTGGTGTTATTGCTGTGGAAATTGTGCATAATCTAAGCACACACAGCTAACCAAAATGTCTGCTTCCATGTGCTGGAAAATTCTGCCTGAATTTGTCTAAAGTACACTGTCTTTAGAAGTTATTAAAATAGGGAAAACAAATTTTGCCAGACTAGACAAAACCATCTTATGAACAAGCAATAAATAAATTGCAAAAAATATAAGAAGTACTTCTCCGGTCTTTTATTACCATTTACTTTTGAAGTCTGGGAAGACCAGATGACCAAGCAGAGCTAGCATTTTATTTTGACATATACATCTGAAGAGGGGCTAAGTTCTGCACTCTATAACCCAAATGACACCTATCAATCATACTTCAAACTAAAGGAATTGATAGTTCTTTTTAAAAAAAACTAAGGTACACAGGGTATTTTTTTTTAAATGGCCAGGATAACAAGTGAGGAAACATAGGAAATTATTATTTTTAGAAAAATTAACCTTGTACAAAATATGAACCAGTAGAGTGCCATCTTTAAAGTTGCTGCATATTTCTTTTTTTAAATAAAAATAATTATTTCTCTGTCTCAACTATTAAAATAGTTTATCATCAAAGCCAGAGTGCAAGCTATCATGTATTCATTGTTTGCTATCTATACCTTGTGAACCTTTTAATGAAGTTTCTGTTGAGTATCACGTCATGAAAACAGCCATCCTAATTTCAATAGCATAATAAAGGAAAAGTGAATTTCATGATTCAACAGTAGAAAACAATAGAGTTGTTTAAGTTTCTATGGTAGCTATGATTCAGTCTCTCTTGTTCACCAAATGCGTTTTCTGACCAAGAATGATTTATTTTTGGTTGCCTCTGTTACTTTTAGAATACCGGTACCTAGTCTCAGTTGTATATATGATAGGGATGATCAAGATAGACACCTTTGACCAACTGGTTCTATCTTGGTAAATCAGAAGGGAAAATAAAGTGTTCTCAATACATGTATATTTTTTCTCCCTTCAAAAGTTACATGTATTTCTGATATTTCATCAAAGACTTTCTTGAGGTGGATTGCTGAGACTATTGGAACAACTTATAAATCTCTCACTGAGATAGAACTGTTTTACATGAAAATCAAAGCCTGTGAGGTCAATGCTATTGATGCATCTTGCGCCATTTCAAAATAATTTATTTTTGGATGCTATATACTAGTAAATCATCTACATTAACATTAACAAACAGTATTTCCGAAACATTCATATCTGTTGGCGGTGTGAAATGGGGTTTGACTTTTGTTTCACTTAAAATAGAATGCACATATCAGACATTTGGTGTTTTTAAAAGAAAGTTGAATTTAAGGTTTGATAAATACTTTAACTGAAAATCATGCTATAGGTCAAGGGTCAAAGTGATCTTGTATTATGGTTGATATGAAGTTTGAACAGATGTGTTTATAATTGGCTGGACCAAGTTTGGGTTTAAACAAATTGATTTCATAGGTAAGCAATAATCTCCACAACAACAGTTGAGTCATTCTATAAAAGACATAAATAATAAAATTAATGAAAACAAGACCAGTTTATTGAAAAATTTGTAACTATGAATATGCATTGCAACAAAGCAAAAACGGAGTAACATTTTTGATGATAATAGTTAATCACTCAATCCCAACAACTAAAATGGTTTTCTTCCAGTCATTGGTCTGCAACAGTACAACTAGTATACATATTGCTTTATCATTAAAGTGTGGGTTGTGTATATATGAGTGATATGGAGCTACTCTCTGCATTTTTGACTCTTAAAGAAAAGTGTTAAGATTGTGGGTGGGGTAGCCAAGTCTAAAACCGCTCTTGACAATTTAGGCAATCAATTTGTTTCAACAGATGTGTATGATGTTGATTGAATAGACATTGGTGGTCTATTGATTTCCCTTAATTAGGTGGGTGAATTAATCAATTTATAAACTTGGTTCAGAAACTTTTTGAGACCTCCACATTGTTTTGAGTTTGGTTAAATATGCCAGATGACTGAGCAGAAGTTGTACACAAGCACATGGTAATGGTTTTATTGTTAAAGGTTCAATAATAATTAAATTTACAATTATCAGCTTTTATAAAGGATCTAATGACTTTTAACAAAATAAGCAGAGTGGTCTAAAGCGCTGTCTGTTACGGATCACTGCCATCTCACCTTTGTCTGCGTGGGTTCAAGTCTAAGTTTCGGCTAATGTAGTTATGTGAGAAAGCTTGCCAGTAGCTTCTCGTGGGTCGGTGGTTCTTTCCAGGGTTCTTCCTCCACCATTAATACTGGCCGCCATGTATATCCTATATTGTGCGTAAAAATGGCGTTAAACCACAATAAAAACAATAACAAAACAAAATAAGCAAGAAGATATTCTTCTTATAGTGGCAATATAGATCTTTAATCAAAGTCTATACAGCCTATTAAATCTTAATTTAGGTCTTATTTTAGAAGTAAGAACTTGAATTACATTTTTTTTTGTCCTGGAACTCATGCTAAAGTACCCATATTGTATGACAAACAGTTTTTTGGGATTGTCTCATAAATTGAAGAACTTCATTCAGTCATCTGCAGTTTAAGTGTAGATGTATTCGATTGTTTCAAAAACTTTTCTTTTTTTAAAATGTTAAATTTAATATCAATAGGCCCTTATTTTGTATAGCTCATTATCATGTGATGATAATTTATAATGTTACTTTTATCTGTTGAAGGAGTAATGGTTGGCTGCAGCCAGCTATATTAGAGAACACCATGGATACCAAAGTATGGTAGCCTATAAGTTAATGACTGGACATACAATATTTGACTGATTTGTGATGTGTGCATGTGACATATGACTAGTTATGTATAAATCACTATGCAATTGCTTTATAGTCATTCAGAAAATAGAATTTTTACAGCTGTGTATATTTTGTGTCATCTTTAAAAAGAAAATCAAGGTAGATGATGGGCCAGAGTTTGAATAGTGAATCTAGTCCTTTACATTTTAAATCTTAAAACTTTTCATCATGCACAACTAATCAAAATATAATCAAAATGTTTGTGTTTTACAACTTTGCTACTGCAAAAAAAAAAGAATCATCATTTACCAAAAATATCAGTATCTGTTCTCATTTTTTTAATTAGATGGAGAGGAAAATGCAGAAGATACAAGGAACCGTTTGTGCAGAATCCAAGAAAGTCTTGATATGCTTCACATGGAGAAAGGTAAATTTGGTAGACTGCTTTAATTGAGCAATAATTATTTGTGTGATCTTTATTCCAGCTTCATCATCGCTCATTCAAGGAAACCATTTATGAGGTTAAGGCTCAATGCTGCTTAATTTCAGCATGTTAATTTTGTCCATTATATTATTGGTTTAGACATATCTTTTGTCACTGAAATGTGAAATGGTGGAGAGAATAAATACATTTTATTCAGCCTGTTTGATAAATTCATCTAATAGTAAAACCAACGTTTTGACAAAATAATATACTTTCTTGCAGTGTTAGAGCATTAGAATTACAAAGTAATCTAATTTATGGCCTGATGTGCCATATAATTCTTTTTAAAATAAGAAGGCTTTATAGGTAATTGACCTGTAATTAAATAATTAAAGGCTCAAAGACCAAATCAATGGGAAAAAATGTGTTGTAGGAGTGGTGAAATACAGTGGAATCCTGGTATAACATGATCCAATTTTTTGGACTCTAATTATCCAATCTTGAGTATTTTAAACCTCATCTCATTTTCTTTAGTAAATAAATGCCTTAAGTGGCTTCTTCAAAGCTGCCTATCCATCTATAATTCACTTTGAAAGCACATTATAAACTTACATTTATGCTGGTAATGAAATTTTCTGTTTCTTATACAGTACATTGATTATAACCAAACCTGTGTTTGCAGTCTCACATGATAAATTTATTAAGCAGCAATAAACATTATTGCAGTATATAAATGAATGTGATGTGTTGAGTGGCTGTAACTTTCTTTTTAGGCATGCATCACATTCAAGTGCAAACATTTGTTTTTGAGATAAAATGTTTCATTGACACTGTGGTTTTCATATGTATAAAGGTTTATTGTTTCTGTTTGAGCAGGTTATGTGGTAAAAAGCATTAAGATAAGAAACTGTTATCTTTTTTACTAAATTCAAATTATATACAGCTCTTTCTAAGCAGAAATTTGCTGATGAAAGTAGTTACTGATTTGCATAATGCAATTTTCATTGTATGATTGTACCATTAATGCAGCAGTTAATTAGTATCTTCACACCTTGAGACAATATGAAGGATTTCAGCCATTCTGTGGATTCAAGCTAAGGTATTTTCCCTCATCATTCCTACAGAATTCTTGTGTATTGGATATATCCAAATTTAATACTTAACTACATTAAAAAGCGGTGAAATCCTAGATAATTAGAGTACTTTTTACTTTTCCAACCATCTGTTAGAATGTGATAATCTGTGTACATTTTGACAAGACAAAGTCAGACTTGGTTATATAATCATCAGATTATCCAGGTAATTAAAAATGAGGTTTTAGCAGAATGGTTTTGTGAAGTACACATATTGCATTTGATACACTGTAGACCTGTATATGGATTTCAAATGTGTGTGTGTATATATATATATATATATATATATATATATATATATATATATATATATATGCACAGCAAAGATAGTAATTATTATCTTAAATAAGAGAGCATTCATTGATATTAAAGTTGGCAGAGCATCTTATAATGACATACTATTTCTATAATTTCAGTGAGTTTGACATGACCCAATATAAATTACAAAAATATGATGCACTTACATGAATCCTTGGAATGTATTTCATATTCTTCTTGATACTTGATTTTAGAGAAAGATAAAGTGGAAGGCACAACATTGGTTCATGAGGAACAAGACTCTAACGAGAATGCTGGCATAGAACTTGGTGAGTTTTATTTAGGTAACCTTGTGGGAAAGTTTGACATACAGGGCAAGTGACTCTAGCTGCAAACAGATTATGCTGCTTGTACCCTTATTACTCTATATTTGCTTTGTCATCATTGACGTGAAGGTTAGGGTAATATTTAATAACCGTGATATATACAAGTTTAAAAACTGTAAAAATAAAAATTGCTATGACATGTTGGCATATTGGTAGTTAGCCTTTACTTACAGAATGAAAGATAGTGGCTATTAATGTTTTCAAATAAAACCAATGAAAAAGCACATTAGGCACTGAAGAATTTAATATTTGTTATATTAATTTTCAGATGTAGATGTTTATAGTTTTCCATCCATATGACTGTATAACAAGATCATATAATTCAATCATTGTATCCATCATGTTTGATCTGTATCATGTTGTTTATCATGCTGCATTCAGTTTCTTTGACAAACAGATTTGATTGTTCTAGTCAGTCTTTAAGAGGATTATAAAGAGATTAACCATTAAGAAATGATGCTGACCTGTCCATACCCTGCTCAATCTTGGCAAATAATGAAAACTTTTTTTCCAAAATGTGTTTTAATAATTTTAGCAAATATTCCTTAAGTTAAGGATGTTGTGTGTTCTTGTTGTCTATTTTTTAAAAAAAACTTGCTTCAAGTACTTGGGTAAGACATTACCCTAAGATTACCATTCTTAAATTATTTGTTTGAAAACATTTAAACCATATGACTGGGTGGGGGTACCTTTTGAAAAAAATTGAAGATAAGTGTTGCTGTAGATAAATATCCTATTCATTTTGTGCATTTCAAACCTGGACCAAAATTTATGGATGGTTTGTGCTTAGGTAAGGAAGAAACCTATTTGTCTTTGATTCAAAGTTCAGAGGTAAAGGTCATTATAAATGAAGAAAGCAAAATGTTCTCTGCATATTAGATTTAGTTCCTGGTTATATACATTAACAGAAAGTTTTGGATGACTTGAACTAGAGATCTATTTAAGACCTATTCATTTAGGGCCAGTCTTAAAATGGGAGTTAAAGTGTGTGCATTAGCATGATAGGTGCAAAAATACTCCCCTCCAAAGAATTCAACACCCTGACTTTAGTCCTTGCAGTTTCCAATTCAAGAGATGTGTTAACTCCAATGATTTTGTTTCTTCATGGCATGTATTTGTAAACAGAAAGCACTTATGAGAGGATGCTGCTGTAGGTTAATGCGTTTTATCAAAAGTTCACATTTAACAAAATATATAATTTATGTTGGAGTGCATTTTCTAACATGTAATGTTCAGATGATTAAATGGTGTCCTGCAACTTATGACTTGAAAACAAGATGAGGTGTCCCATAACATACAGTGAACAAAAATTACTTTAAAAATATCAATTTATGGTGTCGCAACAGTTATGGTGCCCCAATATTCTATGTTGATTGTTTCCATTTAGGGTAATAAAAGAATCTATAGATTCTGGGAAAAAGGTTAAAGGTTATGGTAAGTCTAATACGTTATAGTGGTTTCTGTACGTTAAATTTGCTGTGTTAAGGGGACTAGGACTATTAAACACACAATCACTACTTCATTTCTATACACCAACTCAAAGGCAGAGCATATTATGATATGATGCCTGTCCATCTGTCCAACTATTACCTGTACCAAGTTTTTTTTGGCACAATAACTTGAGTTGTCCCCCATGTATAGTTTCCAAACTTGATGGATGTCTTTCACTTAGGATAATAAATAACCCCATCAATTTCAGAGTTTGATACTCAAAGGTTTGATCTCTGTGGTTAAAGAAGGAATTTAAATTGGTTTTCATACAATGACACAAGTTCTCCACATTGTACATTTACAAAACATTGTAATGTCTTGTACTTGTTGTATATAAGTGGACCTAATGGTTTTGGGTTCAAGAGCTCTTGCATCATGTACTGATTAAAAAAAGGTCTCAGCTCATTAACTTAAACTCTTGACAATCTACAGTAACAAACTGTGCGGATCACTTTCATTTTGGGAAGAGAAGGAAACCTTTTGATTTCAGGTGCACAAGAGCAATATGGTTGAAAGAAAGAAAGAAATGATTTCCACACAATAACCTAATTTCTTCATCATCTACAGTTACTAGACTTTCTGAGTGGTTTCAGTGTATCCCCCAGGCAAGGGTAAAATAAACCCAACCTTGGTGTCAGAATAGGGGAATTAAAAAACAATGTGGGGGTAAAAAATGTAGTGACAAAATTGTTCAGCTTGATATAGGATATTGCAACTTGCACAACATACTCTCGCTGTCTCTAAAAATAAAAATGAACACGCACAATTAACACACAAATGCATTGTCCATTCAAAGAATAATTTTTTTTTTCATTATTCTTTTAGTTTAAAGTCTTTTAGGTTTAAAGTCTTACTTTTAACAGTCTCCTTATAATCTCTTTGAAGCAATATTAAAGATGAACACATTACATATAGGCCAATACAAAAAAAGCCAAAAAAAAGCTTTTTAACCAAATGACAGTTAATTTACTGCCTGTCATAAAATGTACAGTCATTGGTTTCATTGAACTTCATCCCAAAACAGATTTATCCAAAATTTAAAGAGGCTAATGATTCATTTAAACTTTAATAAGTTACACTTGAACTTACAGCTCTTTCTTTCATTGCAGCAAAGTTACAAACCAACAAAATCTGCAATGACCCCTGACTTTGTTATCCAAATAACGCATTTGTCTCTGATTTCTTTGTTGTGAAAGAATGTTTTGGGTGATAATGTGTTCTCCAGATATCTTGTGGTGAACAAGGGCAGATTTTTAAAAAAATTTTAAACTCTCTCATGAAAGGATTATTCACTTCTGCAGTCTTCACAATCACACAATCAGCAGTTGCAAGCTGCTCTGTCATAACATTTCCTATGTTAGTCTGGTTCCCTGTTTCATATGCTCGAATAGCAATGTGCTACACAGGGAGTATATGAAACAGAGAACCAAACTATACCTATGCTCAAAGTATGCTTGAAGTATACACTATGCCATTTCTCATCCAAATGGTAGATATTAAATCAATCCTTATCACATTATGCAAATCCTTGGCATCAAAAAAAGCACAGTAACAAAATGTGTGCATCAGTTTTATCTAGTGAGTGTCCCTAATGCACAAATGCACAAATGTACATAAAGGCAAATACTGGGTTTGTACTTGTCGTATGGAATTATCATATTGATTTAGGATCAAAAAGGTAAAAGTCAATGTTACTTTGACTAAACGAATAAAAATGGTTTCCATACAAGAATATTTGTTCTGCATAACATACCTGGGTTATGCTTCATAGATGGCATGCACTTGTGGTAAGGAGGAAATCTATTGATTTTGAGGTCAAAAGGTCACTGAGTGAAAGAAGAAAAATACTTTCCACACATTAAAAGTTAGTTCTACATCGTAAAACTGTACCAAGCTTAGTAGATGGTTTAAATGTTGTGTAAGAAAGAATTTTGTTGATGTTGGAGTGATTAAAGCAAGAAAAAATACCTGATTTTCTGCTCAACCTATTGCAGCTACCAGTAGGTAGGATATCCCCTTTTCCCTCTGTGTGGATTGTTCTCATTAGCGAGAGCACTTTTATTGAGAGGAGCTTTTTCATGGGAATTTGGGCACATGAGGTTAAGGCAATTGCTTCCTCTTGGGCCTGGTTTGATGCTAGCTTTGGATCCTTTTTCCATCAACTTGAATTTTTACTTGAGGAATAGATGTTTTAGCTTGGATAATGAAAATGGATCTGAATAAAGCAGTGTAACAGTAGCAGGTAAGTATTACATAAGTAAAATTAGTTTTACCCCCCACAAACAAATACATGCAGTATGAAGCCCTACCATTTAGATTTTCAGTCAGAATATGCTTCGATTACACAAAGATAAAAGATATTTTTATGGTGTGTGTATATAAAAGTAGTGCATCCTTCTCATCACAAAACTCCTGTAGCTTTATAGCTAATCTATTAATTTATATCTCTTGTTTCACTTTCATTTGTCAAATATGGGTTTCTTTTGAGTATAATATGGGCATATTGCTCCAGGTGAACACATTTCTTCCCATCTAGTTCTCTAAAATACAGGTATGAAACATTCTTGAACAGAAAGAGCACAGATCGTTCTGATGTACTACATCATAGGCCCATGTGGATTGAAAATAGTCATGCATTTTGCAGAGTTCATGTTGATAAGAATCTAAGCAAGTGAAAGCAAGTTAAACACATTTGTTCTGTAATAAACCCATTAATTTCCCTTTTACAGAGAACAATATATTATTTGCAACTTACATATGAGAAGTTATTTATAGTATAATTATTCATTCTCACTCCTTGGACTACTGTTGCAGATTATGAGGAAGTACAACTGATATTATATTAAAATAATCCACCAAGTTTAAAAGTGTGGCAAGAATTATCCTAAATTAGCATTTATACCATTCAGAAATCTACTCTATTTATACAATTACAGATTAGCCGACCAAATGTTCATGTTAATGTTCAAAGTAAAGAATTAACTTTGTCCACAATATTTGAATGGTATGTTTTATTTAAAGTCAGAAAAACTATCAAAGGACTCAAGTTGAGTTCAATTAAAAAGGATCGTTTCCAGAAACAAATACTTTTTTGTTGTTATTCTCTGGAATGAGTTCATAAAGCAATTAGATCAGAAAACAAATCTAAATCATTAGAAATATTGAAATACATGCATTACAGTTTATTTAGTTGATGTATTCCATAAACACTTTGCGCTTTTATTTTTAATGTATTTAAGCATGCTTAAATATTTTGTTTTAAAATGGTTTCCCCTCTCTTGTGTAATTACAATAGTTTGTCCTGATGGTCTCATGAGAATAGTATATTATAGTAAGTGTCCCTCATCAAATCAAAGAAAGTATTTGTTATTATACCTTTAATCAAAGTAAAATTTCCCATATATCTAATTGAAAATCCTGCCACAATGTTTAAAATAAGAAACAATATATCGATGCTGATTTAGTTATGAAATGTATCATACAATCATGTTTCATGTGAACATATATGTATGCAATTAATTCCTAAAATTATAATAATAAAATTAACACCTTAGAATATTACTAATGACAGATCCATATAAAACTTTATAACATTGTACACCGATCTAAACAGTGTGAGAAATGTGGCTAACAAGCTGAGTAGTAGACTGGATGCTTATAATTGTGGGAAGTTTATTTGCCTTGTTCAATTAGTTAATAATGATTTTTATTAGGACATACTGATTAGATAAAAAGAATTAGTGAAGTCCTTTTTTTCATGGAAACTTTATCTTTGTTTCATTCAACAAGTGACAATAAAAAGGATTTTGACAAATGATTTTGTCTTCATGACACAATATTGCAGTGTAAACAAATGTTGTGGTCATATCCTCAATGAGAGATGCATTCTTTCGAGAACTGTGACTTTATGATACTGCATCAGAAAATGGTAGCATCAAATTAGATTGTGGGATGATAGATCTCGACTTTTGTCAGAATTTACTGGTACTAGTAATTTGTGTAATGTGAGGAAAAAGGTGGAGATCTACTTGCTGGTCTATGATGGAGTGGGATCAATCTCCTAAACCCCCCCCCCCCCATCTGAGTATTATTTGACCATTACATGACGTTTCATTGAGTAATGCCTGCATTAAATTGATAAGAAAATGGCTTATTTTCTGAGAAATTTTGCAGTTGATATGTTCATGACATCAGAGGTCCAATAGACATATGATATCAACAGTTCATGACATCAGAGGTCCAATAGACATATGATATCAACAGTACAATAAACCCCATTCCAATGCAGTTGTACAAAATTTTATAAAATATTAAATGAAAGTCACATGCTGCTTACAAAAGAATGAAAGGACACAATTCTCAACATATTTATTCCTAGAACAATGGCCAGAAACCAGTTGCAACTCGTAATAACTGTGACAAAGGAAGATTCATCAAACAAGATGATACCAATGGGGTGGTCACATGATACAAGACCAAGTTATTTTTAATTTCATGTTGGAGATATCAGAATATTTGCACATACAAAATAATATAAAAAATATTTATAGCAGTTTTTAATAGTTTGTTTTCATAGTTACTGAAAGAGATATCCCCAATTGTTGACTGACTTGAGATTTTGGATGGGGTCATATTTATAGCCAAAAGGCCTAATTTTTTTATATTTTTTTTTACTCTGGTCGATTTAACCCTCCACATTAACAACCTAGAAATGAAAGCTGTACTTCTATCACTGCAAGGGTGGATTGATAAATAAGGTGTCATTGTATCAGTGATGCAAAAATGCTTCTTTTGTGCTGCATTTAGATTTGTAAGATTAAATAGCCAATACCGGTAGCTTGTATAATTTCATGCATATTTTTCTTAGCATAATCACAGTTCACCTTGAAAGCTGTAGAGTCTCTATAAATCACATGAATCCCTGCACTCCCTGATTTGTTCTATCCTACCTTTTCTTTAAAACATGAGTGGATAATTAAATTTGGAGTTAAAATTTACAATTGGCAGTATATGAGTTTGTTATCATGATTTTGTTTTCATTTAAAATGAAAAGAAATATCTCTAAATATTAAAACTGAAAAAATTAAGTTAATGAGTTACTTTTATTCTTAAGAATGTCATATTTTCTTTTGATTTGTAGAGATGCCACAAGGTATGGAGGGTAGAATTTGTATAATCAAGTGTTTTGTTGACTTGAAACTTGAATTAACAAGGGACATAGTGATGGATATCGCCAAAAAGCTTTTTCGGAAGAAAAAGCATAAAGATGTGCTTGAAGATCTTCATCAAGCTGGGACAAGAAGACTTTGCATTGACCGACTTCTCAAAAGAGTTCTTCAATTGGAGGCATCAGGATTGAAGATCTTTTTTGATTTGCTGAAAAGGAAGTGCCCAGAGATAGCCCAAAAACTAGCAGAAATTAAAGTTACAGACAAGGACTTGGAAAGTAAGTTTTTACATTCTTGGTTTTTGATGAGGATAAATTACCAATCTGTGTGGATTTTTTTAAAATTCCTATCTCCCTGATTGGAGACATTAAGATTAAGTGTTGATGTTTTATAAGAATGTGGCAGATGAAACATGTTTGAAAACTTTCCAAGGGTTATAAAATATACTCTTACCCTTTCCACCATCAAAAGAACATTTATCTGTTTTTGCAAAGTAGTAATCAGGAAGACCATGGCTGAAGATTGCTATGGGTAGACTTTATAAAATGCACTGTATGAAAAAAGAAGATTGAATCCTAATGAAGACAGTGCATGGGAATTTTACAGAATACTTTAAAATGATCAAATGGATTACTGGAATTCCTTAAATAGCAGAGTAGGGCTCAATGTAATGTGGAAGTGATGAAAGAAATAAGTTTATTTTGTACATATTGGTTTAAATGCCAAATGACGTACAGCAATTTAATCAAGATTTTTATATGAGAAAATTGGGTTGAAATGCATATTTATTCAGCAGTTAAAATCAATGATTTAGTTTACTTACTCGTGTCTAAAAAAAAATATTTTGTTATTTAGTTTTATCATCAATTATATCAGCCTACAGCTTTCATTTCTCATTGGACTATTTATTAGATTCTGGTGAAATGGGTAAGCCGATAATGAGATCTGCATGTATTGTTTATTATTTGTGTGAATATAGTGCATTGTGAGATATAAGAGTAAGTTTTAAGCTGGTATTAGCAGAATTGTTGTTAGCATCAACAGCAGTAAAGTTTTGTGCTAAATCTATTGAAGTCATTTGTCTTCTACATCAGTTGCAGCTTTCAAGGGAACCTTTGTCACCATAGATCTAATATGTATGCTGTGATATGTTAGGTACTCCTATCTTGTCTGATTAAGCAGAACATTATTTACATCGTGTGAAAAGTGTTAAAGCATTGCTTTAAAACTTTTGAAAGTTAAACTTCTAGATCAGTGATTGCATTCAATTCAGACTTGGGTATAATTATATTACTATTGGCCTGAGTTTATACTCTAATATGGTTGGTGTTGCTCTCATGCTTGTCTTGCCTGCTTAAGCAAGGCTTTGTTCATCATGGTCATTAACAGTCAGGTTTTATGCTAAAGATTTTGAATGTCACTTATCAGTTGTTGGATTAAAGAGAAACTTTAGGATAATGTCCCTCTAGGTATTCATCTTATTGGATTATGCTAGGAGTTCTAGGGGGCCCCGAGTGGCCGAGTGGTCAAAAGCGCTCTCCATTACGAATCACTGCCATCTCACCTCTGTCTGCGTGGGTTCGAGTCTATGATTTGGCTGATGTAGTTATGTGAGAAAGCTTGCTAGTAGGTTCTCGTGGGTTGGTGGTTCTTTCTGGTTCTCGTGGGTTGGTGGTTCTTTCTGGGGGTTTACCTGGGTTCTTCCTCCACCAATAATATTGGCTGCCATGTGCTGAAAAATGGTGTTAAACCCAACAACAACAACTAGGAGTTCTAGTCTTGCTTGTGTCGTTTGCTTAATCATAAAGCTTGTTGCATACGGTACAAAATGATACAATTTTGGAAGATTTTGAAAGGCACTTTTCTTTTATATCAGTTGATACATTAAACTAATGCTTTATAATAATATTACTGTTGGTTTAATGTTTATACACTGATGTGCTAGGTGTTCCTAATGTACCTGCCTTGTCTGCTTGAGAATGTTTCATTACTGTAAATCATGTCCAAATATTTTAATGTCAGATCTTCAGCATCAGTTCAATACAACACTCAAATTTCTATAGGTTTAAACTTCATCCATTGATTTGAAAGGAGATCCTGTCTTGCTTGCTTAAGCAGAATAAAGAATATGCTGCAACATGGTCAACAACATATTTGTGAACATTGACCAAAGTTTGGTACAGGGATTATATTGACAGGCATTGAGGTTGTGTCTAGTTCTGATAATGTCATTTATGACATTTCAATGGATGTGGATCCTAATTCTTGTTCTTAGAATAAGTCTGGTCATCAGTTGCAGCTATGTATTCTGATGCCCAGCCTCTAGATAAGTTATGCATGGATCTGAATCACCTAGACTATAAGAATTATTGTCATGGTCAGTAAGTAGCAGCCATGTCATGGTGAAATTAATAAATACAATATATAAATTTGACATGATATAAATACCTTATTTGTTCTTTTAATAATTCATATTTTCATTACATAAATAGCATATACTAAGTGCCGATATTCATGTATTTTTAAAGCCAGTGAGTGATTGGCTACATTTTGTCCTTTTGTCAGGCAAGACCATTTGATTGTGGATAGAACCAGTAGGGACTTGCATGATATTTTGGTGAGCTTCACATTCCTTGCAGCACACAGAATTATGTTATTTTAAAGTTGATTCATTTTTACAAATGGAAAGATTTTGAAGACATGCATTCAGTCATGAAGGTGGAAAGGAATTTAGATGTTAGTATTAAGTATTTTAGTTACATTATAAAGAAACAAAAAACGTCTCACAAGTGTTATTTTTCTTCTTTTTAAAGATTTCACACAAGTTAGTGAGTCAGTACTAGAGGTTCCACAAAAAATACAAAATGGTTTAAAGTTCGAGCAACTGGATGTAGAGTTCTTCCAATGCCATTTTAAGGATATACCTGAGAAAGTTGATAAAAGAGCTGATGTGCTTCTATCCCAGTTTCGTATTAGCATTTGTGACCATTCACAAATGATGCAATACAATGATCCAGTGAAAAAGATACATGCCTTGCTGGAAAAAATACAGTCATGTCATTTCGACTCAGACTCAGAGGTTCAAAGTGTGCTGGGATCCAAGTTATACCAGAAGTGGCAAGGTTTCAAAGTTGATGGATCTAGACAGGGTAAGACATTAAAAAAAGATTTAAAGATAATGGAAAAGACAGTTAAACAGGCCAGGACCAAATTCATATCTTTCCTGTAAATGTCTAATAGATGTCTGTCTTTTTCTTTCCTGTCATTCCCTAAACAACTCTGTATTTAAGCTATGCATCTCAATTTCAACTTCTGAGTTTTAGTGACAAGTTTACATAATATAATCAGTATATTTTTATATCATATTGACTGTATTGTAATACCCACTAATGATGAAGACAACATTTAACTTGAAATGTTTGTGAAAAATGAGAAGTCAGAGGTCAAACATGAATGATAACTAGTAACTTATGCGCATTATTTCATCACCACAAGCAGCAGAAGGGGTGAACCAGACAACTTTTCAAGGCGTCAATTTAGCAAACTGAGGCTTCCTCAAATTGCTGATATAGGCCTCAATTTAGCAAACTGAGGCTTCCTTAAAAATATTATAATTAAAATATTTTCAGTAAATTTATGAAAAATTTAGGCGTCATTTAGCAAACTGAGACTTTCTCGAAATTGCTGATATAGGCTTCAATTTAGCAAACTGAGGCTTCCTCGAAATTGCTGATATAGGTCTCAGTTTAGCAAACTGAGGCTTCCTTGAAAATATTTTAATTAGTATTTTCAGTAAAAAAAGACGCCGACATCTTTGTTGGCGTTCACCCCGTTGCTGCGTTGAAAATCTTCGATTTTTACTAACCGATACAGCTATAGATACGGTCTAATCCGACGCGATATCGTGTTTTAGGATCGTGTATATTTATCGTTACAAATCCGTACGGGGTAGCTTCATATTAGAACACCAGGTCTGCCAAATATGTTTTAACGTGTATGTGTCAACACCGTTAAATACACACAATAGATTACAATTATCCCTTATCACTTTTGGTATTTGTGCATACCGTTGTGTTACATATATCACGTCAGAGTTTTTATGACGTCCTCGGGAAAATATTCTAGCTGGATTCTTTTGTTGGTCCAACATAACATCATCGTACACGACAAGATTATTAACGAATTTATCCAAGTCTTCCACGGATGGCGCATCGTTGATATCTGTGATAAATTCAATTACGTTTCCATCGTAAACTTCTGAAGCTTTTTCATTATAATCTTTCAACACCTGATAACAATGTTGATCGTCTACGCTAGGAGCAACTAAATATAATTTATCCCAGGTTAAATACTTCATAATCATCGTTAACAGCAACTGGGTTTTACCAATTCCAGAGGGTCCAATGATAATCATTCTGATTGAGTTTGGTAGCATTGGATGATGTTTTACTAGTTGTTGGAGAAATCGATCACTTCCATTTGTTGATATAACATAAATATAATTATGGATCTATATTGTGTGAAATGTAAGAAGCGTACACCGACTATTGACCCAACGACTGTTACCACAAAAAATAACAGAAGCGCGGTCACCGGCAAGTGTGAAATATGCGGTACAAAAAAATATCGATTTGTTAAAATGGAATCTCAAAGAGATTCATCTACGAATTTTCAACAACAAAAAAAACTCGGAGGTGATATCGCCACTAAATTAGCTAAACTCCCAGGGTTACCATGGTCAAAATATCCAGGTGAAAAACACCTTCCCGGTTATAATTATTGTGGACCGGGAACACGATTAGATATAAGACTTGATAGTCATGATAATCCTAATCCGGGAGAAAATCCTATAAACGCTATCGATGAAGCGTGTCGTGTACATGATATAGCTTACCGTAGTGGTGATCTACAACAGCGTCATCTCGCGGATGTAGCGTTGATTCACGCGTTGAATGCTATTCCCGAAAACACTAGTGTTTCGTTCAAAGAAAAATTAGCTTCATGGTTGGCAAAATCAGCTATGAAAGGCAAATTGATGTTAGGTGCTGGTAATTAATAATATGGAATCTATTTATTATTCTCCAAAAGGATACTGGAGAGGTAAGGCAGCAATCAGTAAACTCGCTAGCGCTGCAAAAGTAAAAAATACTACTGCGGCTAATTGGTTATCCAAACAGGCGATATGGCAAATTTATCTACCATCGCCTAAACAAATTAATTACTCGCATTTTGATGTTACAACACCTAATGAAGTTCATCAAGCTGATATACTATTTTTACCACATGACAACGGTTACAAATACGCGTTAACCGTAGTTGATATTGCGAGTCGATACAAACAAGCAGAGCCGCTGAAGACAAAATCATCTACTGAAGTAGCTTCTGCATTTGAAAGGATTTATCGACGAGGTCCACTACGCTGACAAAATCTGTTACAAGTTGATCCTGGCAAGGAATTTCAAGGCGCTGTTTTAACAACGATGAAACATCATAATGTCATCATACGACGAGGACATACTGCACTACATCGCGATCAGGCAATTGTTGAACGATTTAATCGGACACTTGCTGAGCGGTTATTTGGATATCAATACGCGAAGGAGTTTATTCAACATAGACGATCCCGTGAATGGGTTAAGAGATTACCAGGTGTAGTTACCGCAATCAATAAAGAGATTACTAGAACAATCAACATGAAACCTAACAACGCTATTAAAAAAAAGTATATACCCGTACAACCACAAAAAGATTTCAAGGAACAAATTCTTGGCAGTAATGTCACTGTAAGGTATTTATATGAACCAGGAGAGCTTGAGGGTGGTAAAAAAAGAGCTACCGATCCTATTTGGAGTGTCACCGTACATAAAATATCTGGTATAACACGATCAACTGGTGGAAACGCTAGCGTTTCTAGACCAGCAATCTATAAACTAGATTCAACTGCTCCTCAGCGAGGATTTACTCGACAACAACTACAGGTAATTCCCGAGGATACTCAATTACCACCGCATGGTCTTAACTAGCACCTAAGGTGCTGGCACCTCTGCGTCTGTTGCACTCAAGACAAGTCAGCATAACGTTATCGTTGGTATGACCAATGCTGCTATTCTTTCTATCTACGGTAAATTGGCGGGGATCTTTATCCGACCAACTCCAATGCATTATACAATTGCAACTCGCGCAGTGATTATTATGTTGTTGCTTTAGTGAAATTATTAATTCAGCATCAGTGTTAAATTTTCTATTATTTTTTTTATCCTGTTGTTTATAACCAGAGAGTTTTTTTCTGATTATGTCCCCGATAATATCATCGGCGCTGATTGTAGTGTCATTATCGTCACTGACTTCGTCAACAACAATTCTTCGAAGTTGATTTATTCGCCGTACTCTGGATACTGCGAGATAAACTAAATTCGACCACTCAATGCGATTATCTACTATCCAAACAATTGTGTCTGTGACAGTTAATCCTTGTGAAGAGTGTATTGTCACTGCGTAACCTAACTTCCATGGGGATTTATCAGCACGCAATGCATCTTCGACGACGCTTTTATCAACCATCACAATATCATTTAACACTAAATTCTGCTTTTGTTGTTGTCCAGGAATGTCAACGTCGATATTTTGTCGTCGGGTATCTTTTGGTCTATAACAGAGCGGTACTGGAAGTGTTGCAAATTTACACTTATGCAATTCAAATAACTTCATCTGAAGTGTGTCTCTGACTATTTTTCTACTTGCGATTATCAAATCATCTGGCTTCCATGTTTCCCAAAAATCATTTATGGGAGTTTCTGAAATTATTTCACGCACTATTTCACATTGGATTCTATCCGGTTGTAATCTGATTAGTTGTTTCAACTCCTTTAATACTTCATCTAACGATCTAATGTCATCGTTCATCTCTTCCTAATAATCAACGTGTTCTTTGAGCCATTCATGGGGGGATTCACCGAAAATTGGTGGTGGTTGACCATGATCACCTTACATAATAATTTTTGTATTTTTCTTTGACAGGCATTTAAGAAACATTTTTAATGTATGTAACGGTACATTACAAATTTCATCCCATAATATCACCGGTGGAAAATATTTATTTCCCATTCGCTCTGGAGTCCATTTACCACCGCTCCATCGAAAGAAGCTGTGATAAGTACCAGAATTTTTTACACCTCGCTGTTTTATGTCTCTGGCAAGTTTATGAGTTGGTGTTAGCACAGTCATGTTTGTGAAATTTGTAGACTTTTCCGTAGGGGTTTCCATAGGGGTTTCCATAGAATTTTCTATAGGGGTTTCCGTAGAATTTTCCCCTAGGATTTGTCGTATGATTTCTTGTATTTGTTTTTGATCATCTGTAAGTTTTTCAATTGGTTTTTCAACGGATTTTTCAATTGGGTTTCTTTCCCTGTTAAATAAATTGATTACTCGTGTTGTCTTTCCTGATCCTCCTAATCCGTTTATGTAAACGATTTTATATCGCGTAATCGGATCTGATATCGGTGGTGCATTAGAAAATTCTGAACACTGATTGCTTTTCAAGTATTTATCGTCGTTGGTAACATCAGCAGATTCACAATACTCGTGTAGTTTTTCCTTTTTAAATCGCCAACGTCCATAATTTTCCTCGGGATCTGTGAATGCCGCTACATCTGATCTGTACTTGTTGTGTATATACATCGAATCAGTAGCTACTCTAACCGCGGTATCTGGAAATCTATTTATCATCGAAAATAGATTAATACAAGCATAGGCTAGCATAGAACTTTTCAAATGTGTATACTGGGAACTATATCCATCACAGTAGGTAACAACCGTACCGGATTTCTCACCATTGGATAGAAAAACATCCCTACGGGATACAAGTTTTCCATGTTTCGTTAAATCCGCTATGATAAAATCGTATTCTGCATTGTCTATGATCAACCTCGAAGAGTATTTTGCATTGTCATATCTTCCACCTTGAGTGAATTTACCAATTATTCTTCGTCCGAAATCTTTGGCTTCTTTGTTTTTAATTTCAAATAACTTCTTAGATGATTTCATGATTTCTTCTTCATTTAAAATCTTCGATTTTCCATCTGGAAAATGCTCTCGCTGTTCGCGTATTATACGATCTAAATTAGGTTGTGG
Source organism: Unio delphinus (assembly GCA_029339505.1). Lineage (NCBI taxonomy): Eukaryota > Metazoa > Mollusca > Bivalvia > Unionida > Unionidae > Unio > Unio delphinus. The sequence continues at coordinate 1,002,645 of JAQISU010000226.1, forward strand.
TAACCAAACATCCTTCTGCGCGCGATAGCATATAATAGCTTCACCGACAATCAACGATTGTAACATCTCACAATCAATCATATACCGCAATAACACAATTGGCATCCAATGTTTCACAGATAGGTGTCTACCAAGCCAAAGATAACTACACAGATGTAACCCTGTAGCGAATTCAAATGATACCACACAAGCGAATCCGGTTAAATCAAAATCGGGTAATGGCCCATTAATCGCAACACGAGTCATTTCATGTGTGGGGTGTCCAAATCGTTTAAAATACTCAGCGCATTCTCCATACCCGAGAAAACTTGCAGGATAACACGCGGATATATCAATTGAAATCATACCATCACGTGAGTATTTTGTATTCCACAATCCTCCATGACCAAATTCGACGCAACTCAATTTAACGTCCTCGAGAAAATCACTTCGTGTTGGACGCCATGAGTTTTTTTCTCTTGCGAAGTGAGCTACCACTGATGGAATAGTAAAACTATTCATGAGTAGTTTTTCATGGAAACTCTCCGGTGAAAATTCATTAGCGATTTTTCTCATTCTGTTATCTAATTCTTCAATGCGATATAATTCACCATTTGGTCTTACAAATTGATCAAATCCTGATTCAGAACCATCACTGCTAAGTAACCACACTGACACGGGATCATCTTTATACAACGCATGAATAACATCAAATAACCTCTCTTCGTGGAACACATCCTGGGAAAATTCTCCGGGGATATATTTCACAATTCGTTCTCGTGGAAATACATTTACTACAGGTGTCCACGCGTGTTTGTTATGATGAATAATTTCAATTGGAGCTCCTTGTGATTTATATTTCGGTTCGTATAATACTTCTCCGGTTATTGTCGTTACTGATATTGGGAATCTTAATAATGTTTCTAATTTAGCTATATCGGAAATCATTGCCCCGCGCTGTTTCACTGTCAGTCCCCATTCGGTTATTTTTTTTGTCGCAGATCAGTTAGTTTATTTCCTAGGGATGCATTCGTGAAGTGTTCCATTACCCGTGTTGCTACACAATTCAACGTTGAATCACCTTGTGATTTCGACGATGTTTTTTCATATGTGCTAGTTTTGCAATATTTGGCTTATCATTTATCGGGTATATTCTGTAAACAACCACTGTTACAGGATAAGGTTTCTCTTAGTATGGTTTGTCAATTCCAGTTAGAATTCCTGGTTTGGAATCTCTACTCACAATAACAGTTTTTTTATCCTTGAGGATTGGTTCAAATTTATCCCTGATAATCCATTCACCTTCGTCTTCGATAACGAATTTTATTCTAAAAAAATACCTCTTCGTGCCAAAATGTGAAATTATCTTAGCTGCCCTTGTATCGTTCATAGTAGCATCTATTACGGGTACATTGACATCATCATTGATAATTCGAAATGTCAACCAACAGTGTGCTGCACCGTCTCGGTAGAATTCTTTAAAACACTCTCTGATTTTACCCAGTATAGTTCTATCATCGATTAGATGTTTTGGTATATCAGAGACTCTATCGAGATTAAATCTAGCATTTTTCCAAGGCGTAATTTTCGATAATCTCTTGAACTCCTCCTTGTTGTGTTTGTTGTTTAGACGTTTTTGTTTAACAGATACTCTATCGAGATTAAATCCAGGATTAATTTTCGATAATCTCTCGAACTCCTTCATATCGAGATTAAATCTATCATTTTCCCAAGGTGAAATTTTCGATAATCTCTTGAACTCCTTCATGCTATCGTCGTTTAGACATTTTGGTTTAACAGAGACTCTATCGAGATTAAATCGAGGATTAATTTTCGATAATCTCTTGAATTTCTTCATATTATAATTAAAACAAGTATTTAAATAAAAAGTATTTTATATAATGAATCATTGCAAATGGCTCATGATTGGATCAGTAACTACGTGTAACAAATCATGCAGAAATGAGTTCTGTGGGTATCATATGCAAAGTGTGAGAAATGGTTCGAAAGGTCCTCTTCTGTGCCTGTATTGTGGGGTAGGGGTTAGAGGCAAATCACAATTATGTATCAATTGCGGGGGTAGGCGTTATAGAGAGTTGAAGCGTTATTATGACAAAAAAGAATAAAATATCCTGACGCTGTCAATGGTAACGTCAATGGCAAAATCATAAAAACTGCTCAGGACTACATAGAAAGATTTCTCAATGTTATATCTCAACCAAATAATGAATTAGACAAATAAAGTATATTGTATATAAATGAACCAAGAATTTCAACGACATCCAGTGATCACCAATTACGAAGCCTCTCGTGATGGTGTTGTTAGAAACTGTAGACTCAAGAAGCCGGTTGGTGCTCTGAGTAATCAAGGGTATTTGATGTTTAGCACTGGAGGGAAAATGTATCATAATCACCGTTTCGTCTATGAAGTATTTAACGGATTGATCAAGGATGGTTTTGTTATTGATCATACTGATCGCATTAAGACTAATAATTCTTTAAATAATTTAGAAGCCATTACACAACGCGAAAATATTAAACGAGGAAGAACTGGTACCTGTAAATCAATTGGGAAGAGAGCTGTAAAATCAATTAATACTGAAAATAACACGGAGATAGTATTTCCGTCTATGAGTTCAGCTGGTAGGCATTTCGATATTTGTTCGACCTCGGTACGATATGTTGCAGAACGAGTACAAAAATCGGCGATTTCCAGAAAAAATGGACAAAAAATTCGATTTATTTACATCTAACTGTATATATTTGCGGAGATAACTCGCTGGTAACGCGCGTGTGACAAATCACCAATGACAGAGTTACCGTTGGTGAAAACGCGGAGGTAGTTTTTGATTGGCTGTTATAATTGTCATATCTGTTCGTGAAATCCTTCATGAAATTGCAAAGCAATTTCCATTTCAACAAAGTATTTTCATAGGAAACAAAATCATCATAAAGTTTACAAATAATCATATTATTTTTTTTAGTGTCTTTTTCAAGTATTATGTGTTACTTCAACGTTGTGAATGATCACTATTAAGTATTATGTGTTACTTCAACGTTGTGAATGATCACTATTAAAAACAACAAGGAATTACAAGCAGACATCGTTCTATCTAACTTCGTTGTAATGAGTGGTTATATACAACCTGGTCTGTTATATGTTTGGGCTTTAGCAAAGTTCAAGTGCAAACTCAAATCACACCGTCACACGTGGTGTGAATGTTATTATTGATATTCAAACCGGGTTGGATTTTGTGGTTTGTTTTCGCACTTGAATGTAGAATAGCCCGCGTCATCCATTGTCATTGTACATACCATAATCACCCCTATAATCTATTGTTGTACCGTCCTGTTATAATCTATTGTTGTGCCGTCGTCGTCATCCTATAATCTATTGTTGTGCCGTCGTCATTCATTGCTGTATATAACCATTATCATTGTAAATACCATTGTTGTGCCGTCGTCATTCATTGCTGTATATAACCATTATCATTGTAAATACCATTGTTGTACCGTTGTATACAACCGCCTACACACTAGATCATGGGGTTGTAATGTGCCGTATGTGCCGTCCTATGTGTATTACAACCGCCAACCACACTAGATCATGGGGTTGATGTGCCGTCGTCATTCATTGCTGTATATAACCATAATCACTTATAATCGCATTAAGCTTCTGGACATGCTAAGATGACCAACACCTTAGCGGGTCCAGAATTCATTTTGTGGATTTTCAAACAATTTAACAAATATACTTTTCATATATATGAACTCTGAAAATCTCAAATGTATTATTGTTGAAATTAACAAGCTTAAAGATCAAAATATTAAACTATGTTCAGGGTTAGATTGTGATCAAATAATGACCGATTTCACGGATATAGAATTTGCACAGCATAATGGGAAATATGTACTCTCGAAGCAGTATTATTTGATTAAACGCATACAAAAACTTATCCGTGAAAGTTTAGTTAATGCTGAAGACGTTAATGTGTTTGTACCATTATGTAGCATCGTAGAACATGTACGAAAACAATTAAGTGCAGAGTATGAACAAAGGAAACTTATTAATTGTAAGGTGAGACAGATAAAAACTCTAATCGAGCAGGCTGAGTCCCACACGTAGAGAGCCTCCTTGTTGTATATAACTTCCGTGTACACAGGTAATGTGAAACGAATGTATAATACCCGTGAAATTGCTTTGCAATTCAAGCGCGATTACTCAACTAGAACAAAGTTTGTAAACCTGTGTCAACAACAGGGAAGTAAAATTGTATTGTGTGATTAATACCTGTTAACAACAAGGAAGTATAAACTTATACAGTGATTTTTTTTTAGCTGAAAATTCTTTCAAAATCGTAAATGAACAATTTTAGAAAATGTGTAAGATTTTCTTTAGATTTTGCACGGATAAGCATGAATGGGCGTATTGCATTATTTGATCACGGGTTAATCTCACCACGGTTATAACGTTTTGCTTAAGATTTAACATTTGATAATCAGTCAATAAAAACTTCTCTTGAAAATACAAGGATTTTTCACCTAGGTTATCTATGACTATATCCACGTAGAATTCACTTGTTGTGTTGCCCCCGAATTCCTCTGTGATAGCTTGTTCAAGAAGTTCTTTGTCATGGATAGATACTAGTACATGTTGATACATTATTGAAACTGTTTTTAAAAATCTAAAGGATTTTTCATTTTCTAATTGAAACTGTTTTTAAAAATCTAAAGGATTTTTCATTGAAATTGCAAAGCAATTTACGATTTCACATCTAGCGTTATTTGTAGTGTTTCCCCGCGAAGGTCAATTAAGTTAAATTCTTGGTTGGTTATTGAAAAATTCATCCTGGACAGAAATGGATTAATGGGCTTAAGATAAGTCAAATTAGGTGGGTTTTTCACTATAAGACTTCCCGGAGAAACATCTGGGGAAAACGTGTACATGATATATCCTTGATTGGCGTTGTTTGATTTTGAAACATCCACGGAGAAACTTCCCAGGATACCATCACAGATAACGTGTATTGCAATCACAGATGATATATCAACGTTGCCGGGAGATCTATGTTTGTTGCCGCGATACACTGAATTCGTTGACGTTAAGATTTCCTTGGGAGGGTTTATTTTAAACCATAACGCGTGAATCTGCGGAAACAATTCATCGATGACGCTATTCATTGATGCTTTCATCGCTGGTACATCCCAACCTTGGAATTTCATAAATGCTAAATTGTCATTGGTGCGTGAAAACACCCTTTTGAATTTTTCTCTCTCTGATGATTTATCTTCATAAACAAATGAGAGTAATCTATCATTGAGATAATTCATATCAGCGATAATTTGATTTAAATGTTGTTGTTGTTGTTTTATTGTATCACGCTGAGTTGTTAGATCTAACAACAGAGATCGCTGTAAAAGATCTCGAAGTTGGTTTAATTTCATCTGGAACATTTGCTTCATCGCGTTGAAGATCCCAGTAAGGGATTTCTCTGTGATTATAATTGCACCTCCAGCACCAAGATTAAACCGCCATATTATTTTACCATATGTATTGTATTCATAACCTAAAGATATATTATTTTCTGTTCTGTCGAAGATTTGATATAAAGTCTTTTCATAAATATCTTGAGGTCGTAGAAAATTGATGTCGAAGTTGTAATTGAACTTTGGATCTATCGCTGGTGGATCATTAGTGAAAAAGTCGGATTTGCTAGGTTCCGGTAATTGATAATGAACCGCGGGTAGATTATCCAGCCAACCTTGACGAACCCGTGGGAAGAATTCATCGAGTTTTCCTCGTAACCATGGTACGTTATATCCTGGGAACTTAAACGTTGGAATATCTTTGACGCGGATTTTATGTTTTGCTGCAAATGCTATTCTCGTTGCAGGATTAGTATCATTTATTATACGTTTAATATTATCCTGATTAAGCGTATCCATGTCGGCGATAATTTTATTACATACTTGTACATATTTGATGACATCATCTCTGTTAGGTGGGATTGTACTAATTGTTGTTATAATATAACCTAGAAATCGATTAAAATCTTTATTCATATTTGTTAAAGCTTCAGTAATTTCTGATTCATCAATAGGGGAGAGAGGGCTGGCTACATGTATCAGAAAAGTATATGTTAACTTAGGTATACTACCAACATCACCACGATTATAACCATGATAATCTTCTTTCGTGGAAATATAATCTGATTTTAATGGTTCAATTGGTAGATCCGCTATGTCGACGGTGCCTGGAATAAATTCAGGATACCCCAATAGAGTTCTAATTGAGCTGTTGTATATGTCTACGGAGTAATCCGGTGAATTTACTTCGATGACCGTTGACAGCAACGGTTCGTGTCCTTTTATCTCAATGGGGTATTTATCAGGTTGTCTTTGATTTCGATGATATTTGGTCCTGTGATTGCCTGGATTGATTCTATGATCTCGGCATTGATATCTTCGATATCGTATGCACCCGTTGGTAGATGTATTGTGTGTGTGATTGGTTCAGATTTTGTACCCGCAGTATCACCGGCGGGGTTAGTTTTTCTATACGCAAACTTAAAACTGTTATTGGGAGGTTTACCATTGAACGGTGTTGATCTTACATTGGGCCAACTGTAAAAACATCTTAATTGCGTTAACGCGATTGCAGATGCTGACAACGGAGGGTTAAATTCAACGCTGAATTCTGGTGTTTTCGTTACCACCGAGATCAACTTTGTTTTTGTCGTGGCGGTATTTGTTGCTATTCGTTGAAGGATTTCTTGCGACGATGTTGTCATTGTTGCTATTGTAATTACCACGCTCCAATTTTGAAATAGTTGAATCATACAACCGTACCATCCTAGAGAATTCTTCTTTGGATATTATCTGATCATCAATCGATGACGAGATCAGCATTGACAATTCCGAATAAGCGTTTGACGCAGTAATAAGTTTAAGAGCGTAATCGTGTAATTTTTGTTGAGAACACGATAATATTTTTTTTGTTATCGTGGTAAATAATCCAGCGATTGTTGCCGCTGCAGATATACAAATTGGCACAACAACAGGAGCTATCATAACCACCGATGATAATATTATTCCAGTGCCTGTGATTACGCCTGATACCGAGTAAACAGTTATATCTAACGCGGTAATTCTACGATGGTATTTTTTCTTTTTATTGCTATACTCGGTAATCAAAGTTTGTAGTTTGTTTTGAAATTCTTTGGCTGTGTTATAACGGTATTCAAATACTGTTGCCGATGATGAAATCATTGCCAATGACGTTGTTGACATTTTATCTATTAATGACGTCAACAATTCTCTGAAATTCATCGTTGAATCCGATAGATTTTAGTTTAACTGTTTACTTAAATCAGCTACAAATTCAACATACCATGTCATTGAAACCCTAGCTAGATCGTTGTCGTTTGATGTAATCGTGAATTGTTCAATCGTATCCTTGTCGATGATCGTTGATATCGTATTATTTACCCCGGTTGAACTCGATGATGATATCGTGAACAACGTTGTTGACACCAACGTTAATCGATAAATTCCCTTTACGGTTGCAGTAACGTGTAAAATATTATTTAGCGGAGTCCACGTATATGATCCATGTTGAATCGTATATGTTACGTTGATAGTGCTATCATGAGGAATTTTTGTTTTTTCAACTATTGTTATCATCCTTTTTGCATCCGTTACGATATTATTAGTGGTTGTTTTAAGATCATCGATGGCTTTTTTAATATCAGGAAGGGTTATTTCAATTTTATCAAATGAGGTTCCAATAAATTTATCAACGATGTTTCTACGAAGCGTTGAAAACTGTTTAACGTGTTTTTCATATTCGGATTGAAGAGTTGCTAGTTCCAACATAGAATCTTTTATCGAGGTGAGATTTGGTGTAGTCACCGGTGGATTTTCAAAAAATTATAGCAGGGGTTTATCAATTTTTTCCACGATGGAATTTTGTAAAGTAGTAAAAACATTAAACTTGGTTATATGATCATTGTAATCATCACATAGTTTTTTCATATCCGCGGCGGATTCACCAGCAACGACTTTAACGTCATCGATGGTTTTTTGTAATCCAGTTATATCATATAATTTTTTAAATTCATCTAAGTTTGCTATTGCGGAGATAGCTTTATTGATTATTTTTTTTACCTGTGAGATTGTAACCGTTTCTGTAGAAACGCGTGGTACTGATCTTCCAAAAATATCTGACATTATTGTTATATTAGATCTATCTCTCGAATTCTGAAGAAATTTCCATTGACGATTTCATCGTTGTGTACTCGTGGATGGCTTTATGAGGTAATTTAGGATTTGCCGAGATAACCATTAACGCGTTAAGGGTTTCTTGCCCACATATTGGAGGGTCTGTTAATGTCTGCGTGGGCAACGTTGAATACCAAACTGGGATTTTCTTTGAAATCATCGAAGTATATTTGCCAAATTCAATCGGAGGTGGTAACCCATACGAGTCAAAATAAATAATACAACGTGTATATATCGTGTAACAAACCCAATGAGTTCCAGGTCCAGTGTTATCATCTTGATTAATTATGCCAGTTTCTGGTATTTGTGGTTTTGCTGGTAATTGATCTTTCATGAATACACCTCTGAAATGTTTTATTGGTAGTTTTTTTACAGCTTCTAATAGATCAAAATTTGACATTGGTGATTCGAAGGATTTCACTAATTGGTTTTGTAATATCGAGTAAATCGACTTCCTGGTAGTCTGAATCCCTTCCCCTTTTTTTTTCTCGTGGATTTTAGACCTTTACCCATTATCTTATTGACAACACCAGAAGCAAGTGCTCCAGCTGCACCAGTTCCTAACGCGCCAAGAAGTGATGGGGCCACTGATGCAATCAATCCTGGAATTGCAGCTAACAGCGGAAATATTCCGCCGGTTTTTATCATATTTGCTATAGCAGCCGCAGATAGCGTAATCTGAACTCCCTTTTTTTCTTTAAAAGCGCTATTAAAATGATTAACCTGTGTTTTCGTCAACGATAGTTTATTTGATCCGCCGGTCATTTGATCATGTTTTAGCGTAATCGTAGTTCCACATTTTTTAGCTGAACTCGATTGAAGTTTTTTTATCTGACCAGGTGTCAATGTGACATTAATAGTGTTATACGACATTTTTATATAACACCGATTGATTCAATTACAGGTTTTCCACTGGTGCATCAATGACTCTCATTCTTCCACCACCACCTTCAAGTATCATAGATTTATCACTGACAAGAACAGCAACTGCTCTAAATTTGTCAGGGGCAGGACCAACACGAGCTTGAAATTTTACATCAACGGTTGAGTGTTTAGAAAAATCAAGATGTTGCAACGAAAAGTAATAAATCGGATATAATTCTTTAAAATCCACCTGTGATATTTGAAGTCCAGTATCGATATTTTGATCACGACCCATAAACGACCACAATCGATGATAAACTCGTCCTATTTGATTATGTTCGTAATCGATGATAAGATTTTCCACGGGTTCTTGTTGGTTACTTATCCGCAATGATACTTCATTGACGCCAAATTTATCAAATATCATATGAGATCGTAATTGTAGACTGTCATCTGCAGCTGTCTTTTGAGTTCTATTTTGGTGTTGTAATACAACAAAAACATGTCTTGGCACGGAAATGTTTTTCGTCAACGCAAGTTGCCAAGTAAAAACTCCAGGACCTGGACTAGACGTAGTAGTTGTTGTAACCTCACCCCAACTCATCAACGATTTTCCTCCTTGGTCCATAAACGATAACAATTGAGTCTCAACAGTCAACGATGGAGTCATAACTGGCATCCACAACGCTAACTTTGTCAATGTTACAATACCATCTGTTACAGGAGCAGGACCATGCCAAAGAGCATATTCATCAGTTGATCTTCGTGTAAGCGTTACAGTATGACTAGCACCAAATATCACTCGCCGAACATCTCGGCAAAATCCAAATATATGCGACAATGGAATCGTACATGAAAATCTACCATCGTTGTCGATATTCTTTTTTCGTGACGCAAATCCTGCGTTGTAATTAGGATTATCACTCACAACAACAGGTTCAACATCAGCATCATCAGCAACAGCTGAAACCTTCTTTGGTCGTCTTAGCGTAAATTGACGATGATCAGCGTGACTGGTAGTATCCTTGGAAAACATCATTGAATGACCAGCTGATTTAATAAAATCATCAGAATATCTAGCTAAACCTATAATTGTTGTTGCAATATCAACATCATTATCGATGGATTCTACTTTAGAAGAACCAATCGAATACCGGGCGTTTCTAAATAACGCCATTATTCCGTTGTTGACAAACCCAATCCGGGTATCTTTAAGATTATCCCCGGCTGCAAATGGAGTATCGTCACCTTACCGCAGTTGTCCTTCTACTTCGATAAATGCTTCACATGGCAAGAAGTATTTAGATGTATCATCGAATTTAAGATCAATTTGTGACTTTACGTTTGGATTTTGTGCTTGATATGAAAAATATTGATAATCGCGTACAGAGTTATTCCTTGATACGGGATCATTTACTTTAAAAGCATCATCGATATCATCCTTGTACATTTTATACTAACATAGTTGATCTAAATGTTTAACCGAGCTAACCCTGAACCAGCAATTTTTCTTAACCGCGCCACGTCAATTTTATTAATCGAGCTACCTATCTTTGGTGGCATTTGTTCCGTAGACTGTAATTGAAACTTTCTTCGTTGAAATCCATTTCCACTTTTCTTTGAATTTCTATTTCCACGTTTTGCCAACGACATAAGTTTTTCTTTTGCACTACCTAACATATCAAATGCGCTATCACCGATAACTTTACCAGCTCGGTCACCGAAAACACCAATAGCTTTTGAAGCTATTTCCTTACCAACAGGTAAAATCTTTGGATCAATTCTAGTAAATAATCCAGTGACAATATCACCAAGTCCATTTCCATACGTGAGCTTGTAAACCGGTAATCACGAGTTTACAACATAAACAGGTCTTGCTCTGTTCATACTAAGATGTACTATCATTTTATTTAAATGCTATATGTCTAATCACTGTAATAATCATTGGTAAGTTCATCGATGAAACTGCGATATAGTCCGATATCCATTACATGTCCTTGAAATAACCGCTGACAGATTTCGGTTGCTTCGTTAATTATCTTTGGGGAATTATTTCCAGCTCGTTTTCCTCCAATAAGAACTTCTAATCGCGATATATCATCGAGTACACTTCTTAAACAGGGTATTGAATTTCCAATTCCACCACCGCGATAACCCAAACCTAATTTTCCATACATATTATCGTTGGATTCTCCTTCAGGTTCTTCTTCAGGATCTTCAATAACAGGGTCTTCTTGTCTTCGTGGACTTGCTTGTACATGTTTTTGTTCTTGTCTTAATCGTTGTTGTTGTTTTTTTCGTTCTCGTTTTTGGGAGTTGGTGGTATAAGTTTTTTTTGAGCTTTTCCTATTTGTTTATTTTCAACATTTTTTAGTCTAACAGCGGCATCAAAATTATTATACAGATCATCAGCTTTGCTAGCTTGATTAAACCCTGTTTTAACCTTATAAACTACATCAATCCATTTTTTTAAATTATCAATAAAACTTTTCTTTGATTCTGGTTTTAAATAATTATATATATTAATGAAACCAGCAGCTGTAAAATCTACCAATGATTCTGGATCCATTTTATCAATATCTGCTAAAAAATCTTCAGTAAATTTATCTCGTAACGTTTGATTTCTTCTATCGGTTTTCTTTATCGGTTTTTTCTCAAGTTCTACCTCTGGTTGTACAACAACTGGTTTAGATTCTTTTATTGCGGTTACAACCTCTCCGGTTGCCTCGGTTATAGGTTTAAATAATTCTTTGGTGTCGGCGGTAAAATCTGTCTTTGCTTGTTGACGCGCTTGCAAATTATCTCTAAAAGAATCTCTCACCGGGAGAAATTTCTTAATTGCAGCCAACCGTTCTCGTGTTAATCTAGTTATTTGTGCTTCTCCGATGTTTGACATTTTATATAAAAAATATATCGCTAATTCATCATCGTATCTATAGCTGTATCGGTTAGTAAAAATCGAAGATTTTCAACGCAGCAACGGGGTGAACGCCAACAAAGATGTCGGCGTCTTTTTTTACTGAAAATATTAATTAAAATATTTTCAAGGAAGCCTCAGTTTGCTAAACTGAGACCTATATCAGCAATTTCAAGGAAGCCCCAGTTTGCTAAATTGAAGCCTATATCAGCAATTTCGAGAAAGTCTCAGTTTGCTAAATGACGCCTAAATTTTTCATAAATTTACTGAAAATATTTTAATTATAATATTTTCAAGGAAGCCTCAGTTTGCTAAATTGAGGCCTATATCAGCAATTTGAGGAAGCCTCAGTTTGCTAAATTGACGCCTTGAAAAGTTGTCTGGTTTACCCCTTCTGCTGCTCCACATGACACTTGGTAATTTGATAATTCTCTTCAGTTGGCATTTTACAGGAAGAAGTAGCATCATTTAGAAGTTTTGAACACTTTTAGGTTCAGTATTTTGTACACATTTTATAGTTGAAATTGATGATGTTAAAGATGATTTTAAGAAGGACTTGGATATTTCTTGCAGCAATACACTATTTTCCAAGTGATTCATTTTTACAGGTGTCTATTTCAGCCATGATCATTCCTACTTTGCTGTATTGTGTTTTTCTTAAGATGCACATGGAATTTTGTGTTCAGGGGTCTTTTAATAATAACATGTATGTTATTTACGAATTTATTCTGGACGTACATGAATACAACAACTCTGACATCATTACCGTCTCTTAGGAATACTATAAGTAATTTGTTCGCAGCTTGAACAGCGATTTTTACAATTGGATATTTTTTATGGGCAGGTGTCCAGTATAAATTTCACAGTATAGATGATGAAGTCTTAAGGAGCTTTATAAACTCCAAAATCTAATGCAAGTAACTTGCATAAATATTACAATATTTAGAATAATGCTCATGTAAAACAACACCACAGGGCACCATATGATCACATATAGGCTTTTTAATTGGTAAATATAGCAATAAACAGTATTCACCTTGGTATTAGCATTTAACTTGTAATGACTATAAGCCTTGAGACAGCCTTAATTATTTTAACAAGTAATTTTATATTAGAGTTAAATGTTGCGACAAAAAATTAATCAATATTTTCATGTACTATAAGTCTTGGTACAACTTTAACATTTTATTCTTTTAATCAATTAGTGTATTTTATTAATTATAACATTTGAAATAAGAAAAGATTACATTTTGGTTTTTAAGAGACTATACTCATGAATTATTACATGGAAATGGTATAAAATAATATCATTTGTTTGAAAAGTCAATATATTTATTTTCCTGTTTTCATATATTTTTTCTAGTATTTACGCAACATCCATCTGTACCAATTATAAAAACAAAAGGCATAAAGTATTAATAAAATAAGCAAAACTTAGTCTTTTCATTCATTGACTTATATAATTTTCAGACAGTTTGCATTTCATAAAAATAGCTTCCTTTTTGTTGCAATATGGTTCTAATGCGATTTCAAAATTTTAAATGAAAAATAAATTGACTGCTTTGTCATGCAGCATTGTTATCTCTAATCACTTCTTCAAAACGTGACTTCAATTCATTTAACAATCTTAGATCTGTATGTGATCAAGTTATTTTCAGATGGTTTGCTTTTCAAAACTAACTCTATTCAGTTATCATTCGTTTGTTATAAGTCTGTTGGTGTGAATTTTAAACATGTACACTTGACCTGTTTTATGCAAGAAAATTAAAATTGCAGTCAGCTGATTAGGATTCTATCCTGATATTTAGACAAAAGTTTTATATTTCATACAGATAACTTCTGTTTTTGTTGCAGTATGGCTTTATTTGAAATATATTTCTTTTGGACTGTTTGTAATAAGATGCTATGCATAAATGCTTTAGCTCGTGTATAAAAAGTTCAAAATCTGATTAGGAATCTAGCCTGATTTTGGATATAACGTTTAATGAAATTGCATGAAAATGGTAATCAGTTTTGTTACAACATTGTTCTGATCAACATCTTCAAACACAATTTCAGAGAATTTTAGTGAAATGTCAGCAAATGGAAATTCCCCATTTTGTTTGAGCAGCACCCTGATGTGCACTGAGATTTGTTTAAAAGTTTTATTTGTTTTTCCATTTGTTATGTCCCGTTGTATTTGTTGAGTTGCATCTGGATTTAGCCACCTATAGTAATTTTTATTTTGTTATTCACTGGAGGAGAAACTGCTCTGGTGGCTGAGTGGTTAGATTGTCTTCCACAGAAGTGTGAGGTCATGGGTTCGATCCCTGGCCGAGTCATACAAAGACTTACAAAAGTGGTATTATCAGCTATCTTATTTGGTATTCAGCATTAAGAGGTTAGTGTTAGGACTGGTCAACCTGGTGTCAGGGTAATGTAACTGGGTGAGACATCATGCTACATATCTGCAGCATGATGCCCCACTGCTAGACATCACTATAAACTGCCAGACTGCAGACATCGTAGTGATATGACTGAAAAGTTCTTAAAGCTACGTTAAAAATTCCCAATCACACACTTTTAAAATTTTAAACGCTTCACAAAAATACATAATTTTTCTTCCAATAAATCTGTGTTAAGTGAACATCCAGAAATTGACTTTCAAGCCAGTAGGAACTGGGCAACAGGTTTTTTAAAACGACACAGCCACATGCTTCGTTCATGAACAATGATGTCCCAGCATCTCACAGAAGATTTGGAGGAGAATAAATGTGTTCCATAAATTCCTAAAAGCCAGAAGAGAAGAAGATGATTTTGAAGACAAGATGATAATTAACATGGATGACACTCAAATGTACATTGATCTCATTCCCAGACGATCATTCCCAGATGAACAGTTGAAAAGAATGGTGATAAAAGTGTGAGTATTCACATGACTAGTGCAGATAAAAAGCATCTAACCTTAGTATGTGTAGTTTACACAGCAGATATATATGCTGCTGTCAATGATACTTTTTCGTGGTGTGAGGGAGCCAAAAGAGATTCAGGCACAAAAAGGTAGGATCACATGTGTGTAGGAGAAGGGTTGGATTGATGAGGAGGTACTGCTGTTGTGGACTAAAGACATATATCTGAAGTATACAGGACAAGAATGATCACTTTTAGTGATGGATTGATTCTGGGCACATATTACAGATGCTGTAAAACAGGCCTTGAGAAGGGGTAACAATTTGCCTGCAGTGATTCTGGGAGGATGTACCTCCAAGCTACAGCCACTAGATGTCAGTGTAAATAAACTGGTCAAGTCCAACATGAGGAAAAGCTGGACAAATTTTATTCATGAAGTAGCAGAGGGCCTTTCCAAGGAAAATGACAAGACATCTCATATTAAGGATGCAGATAAACAAACAGTTGTGAATTGGATTGTGAAATTAGTAGAATTGCTTCAAGACAAGCCAGATCTGATTTGAAAATCTTTTAAAGTTTGTGATATTAACAATAACTTGAATGGATGTGAGGACAATATCATAAGAGATAGTTAATGTGATGGCGGCAAGAGTAAAGAGAATGAAGTTGATGGATTTGTGCCTGAGAAGGTAGAGTGGGCAGTTAAGAATGTGGACAGATTGAAGGATTTAAATTAAATATATTAGCAGCATTCAAGTTTGTTCAGCAGTACTTGGTTTATGTCAGATATTACTGCTGTGTAAATAAAAGATGTTTGGTTTTGAAATTATTACAGGAATCTCTCTCTCTCTCTCTCTCTCTCTCTCTCTCTCTCTCTCTCTCTCTCTCTCTCTCTCTCTCTGTGAAAATATATTTTTATGTAATTACAGTGATTAGTTTCTACTGTGCTCAATAATAGTTAGTTTTGCCAAAACAAAGTCGTGTAACAAGCACAAATGAAAATATAAACCTTGGCATTTAAAAAAACAACATTGTTGAAGCATAAATTAGAACAGATAAAGTTGAACTCATTTTCATATATATGATTCATTCTTACCTGAACTCATGTTCTTAGCATTGCATTGAGGAAAAAAAGTATAAACAAACAGCACTCACAGCATTTTCTTTTTTTAAAGTTTTCCTTAATAAAATTTATGTTTGCATTTCTTGACATGTAATTTTCAAATGATTTAGAAGGTGTCCCACAACTTACGACTACATAAAACTGTGACAGTCCCAGTGCACAAAATAATTACTTGTAAAGTAAATTTTTGGTGTACCAACAAATACAAAAAAATACGGTACCTTACACCTGTTTGATCTGTATTCTGTTTAGAAGAAAAAGATTGAGTTTTCAGATAGGCATGTCCTGTGTTACAGGATACTGTGAATACAAAAAGCAATAATTTATTTAAAACTTGTCTCAAAACATGCTAAAAGTATATCAGAATGTGGTTTATTTTTTAAATATAGAGATTATAATAACAACCCACCATGCCTATGGAATATGCAAAGACTTAAAATACATGATACCTGACTACAGTAGGGAATACATGTATAGAGATCATATTCTTTACTACCACATGAATTGGACTGAAACAATGCATATGTTACTACCATTGAAGCCTAATAACATAAGATATATATTTCAGGGTCTGCACCTGCATGGAATTTTAAACTTAAAAACATCAGGAAGGCATGGTGGTCTATTGAGGGAGTACTTTTAGAAGAGCTTTCTCCAAGACATATTCTAGACGTCTTCACTGAAGAGCGCCTTTTATCTCCTGATCAATGCCAGGACCTACGTAAAAAGAAAAGAAGAGAAATGTCAAAAGAACTGCTGCAAATATTAAAGGATGATCTCCCAGATGCTTTTTTTGTTCTGCTGAAAGCATTAAAAGAGGATGGTGAAGATGAATTAATCCACTTGTTGACTAATATCATAGATGAGAACAAATATGTTGAAGAATTCACTGGTATGTTAATTTACAAACTTAATTATAATCTGTGTGTAGTTCTACTGGTTTGTGTGATGGTCCTGCATTTGTCACTTTGTATGCATCATTTGTTTCTAATTACTTATTGCTGCACCTAAACTACTAAATAAATGCAAAGTAATTAAATTTGGCACAGAGTTTAATTGAAAATAGTGTCCCTTGGACATTTAAGATTGCTGCCATTGCAGCCTTCTTGAAAATCTCCTTATTGCTACACCTACTCTATAAATAGCGTTATCAGTATGGGGTTTGCACTAATCTACCTCTTACAATGTGAAAGTGGTGTTTACCAGGTGTCCATCATTTAAAATTGTGCTTTAACCAGTCCACTTGAATGAATGATCATGTACATTTTGGTTTTCCATTAACAAATGACAAAACTTTGTTATGTTGAGACAAAGATGTCACTTCTGGGACACAGTTAAACCTGTATGTATGAGGTGTGAAACAAGTTAACTTCATATCTTGATACATTTGTCTTTTATTTGCTTAAAGAGATAAGATATAATGTAACTTGTATCATTTTCTGTCCATTATTATTGAAACTGTTCTGTAAAAGTGTTTAGTTGATGTTTCTTCTTGTTATGGATATATTTTCTCTTAATGCACCTCTTAACAGTTATTGGTTTTAAAGTTCATTGTAAAGTATTGATGGTCAGAAAAAGCTTATGC
Source organism: Unio delphinus (assembly GCA_029339505.1). NCBI lineage: Eukaryota > Metazoa > Mollusca > Bivalvia > Unionida > Unionidae > Unio > Unio delphinus. The sequence continues at coordinate 1,020,282 of JAQISU010000226.1, forward strand.
TTTAAGAAAATTAATTGGGGTTGTTTAGATGTATTCATTTAAAGATACACACATGTAAGTTGAGTCAAGAAGATCTGAATATATCGTTTGATAATGACTGTTTGGCAATCATAAACTGATAGTTGAAAAAGGATGGTTTTATTAGCTCCACTGGTCATGGGATGGTCTGTTTATCATCCATCCATTAGCACATGTTTGTTATCAAACTACTTGGAGCATTGCCTGAAACTCATCTTAGGGTCTAGTTGCAAGTTCTAAATGAAACTTACACATCTAATTTGGCCAGCCAGTCACCAAAAGACTTCTTATGTTGTTTGTTGCTTCTAACTGAAAAAAATAATAATAATAATGAGGACTTTGTATAGCACCTAATCATTAGAAGGTCTAAGTGCTTTACAACATCTATAATGATATGAATATAAAAAAACACCCAAAACAACAAGTGCGATCACCATGTAATTGGAAAACAAAAAAATGCTGAAAATATGTAAAGTAGGAAACATCTTTAGGTCTTTAAGTTTGTTCATGCAGTTAACAAAGGTGAGTTTTAAGAGCACTCTTGAATGGGATCACTGTCTTTCTGTCTAATTTCAATGGGCAATCCATTCCATGATGCTGGGCCCTGGTATGCAAAAAAATCGTCCATATGACTTCGTTTTCACAGTGGGAATAATGAGTATACGATTGTCAGTAGAAGAGCGTATGTATCTTGCTGGTGTGTACACATGGGTGAGTCCAGATAGCTATGCTGGACTGGAGTCCATCAGTGAAATGTAGCACAGAGAACACATTTTGTGTTTGATTCTGGATCAAATGAATAGCAAGTGTAGGGTAGAGAGCAGCTTAAAGGTGTGCTCTGATCATGGTACTATGAAGACAATCCGAATAGCTGTGTTTTGAACTTTATGACGTTTCTGGAGTAGATATTGAGATGAACCAGACAGAATTGAGTTATAGTCTTGAATGTACTAATGAACACACAAGTGTTTTAGTGGCATCAACTGAAAGATATTTACGAATGGAACTGATGCGTCTCAATTCAAGATATGCAGCCTTGCATATGTTCATGACATGTTGGTGCAATGTGAGAGTACTGTCAAGAGTAACGCCTAGGTTCCGTACTGACTGTGAGAATTTAATGTTGGTGTTGCTGATATTTATTGTCTGAGATAAAGGATGTGAATGAGAAAGTTCTTTTGTTGTGATCAGAATGGTCTCAGTTTTATCAACATTCATCTGCAGCTTGTTACATGTCATCCTTGATTTCACATAAAATATGCACCTCTCTACTCCATGGATGGTAGCATCAACTTCAGTTGGGTAGCTATACTTGTATGATTGGGGGTCATCAGCATACAGTTGGTGAGATACTGGGTGATCTATGACATTTGAAGTGGCTGACTGTATGGAATGAAGACAACAGGTCCAGCAACAGTCCCCTGTGGAACACCACAATATAAATGAACTGGGCTGGAGTTTATTCCCTTTGCAGATACAATTTGTGTCCTGTTGACTAAGTAGGAATTAAACCACTGTAAGGCTGAATCATGAATGCCAAAGAGATGCTGGAGACAATGAAGTAATATATCATGGTCTATGGTGTCAAATGCTGCAGAGAAATGCAGTAGGGTGAGGACTGTAATCTTACCGCTATCCAAAGCAGTGAGAATGTCATACAATACTTTTATAAGAGTAGTTTCAGTAATGTGACAAGGGCAATATACAGACTGTACATTGCTAAAAGACTATTTGAGTTCAAATCAGATACAGGTTGGGTTAGAACAACTTTTTCTAAGATTTTTTTTATATGAACAAGAGATTAGAAAAAACGGGGCAGTAGTTCTTTAAATCATTATCTTCAAGTGTTGGTTTCTTTAGCAAAGAGTTTTGAAAAATGATGGAAATTCTGCGGATGAGAGAGATATTATAACATCAGTTAGTGAAGGCAATATTTTTTTCTCAGCACTCAAGTTGCAATGATATTGCTGATCTGTTGTTGAATGGCCATCAGTGTAGCCATCTTTAAAATCTTGCTATGTTTGCAAAAATATTGCTTATATACCATCAAAATATGGCCACCATTACAAAAGTTTAAATGTGGGGCTCCGAGTGGATGAGTGGTCTAAAGCATTCTCTGTCACGGATCATTGCCATCTCATCTTGGTGTGAGTTCGAGTCTAAGATTTGGCTAATGTAGTCATGGTGTCTAAGTGCTACGAACTACTTTTTTAAAAAAAGATGTCTTCTGCTGTGCATGATTGACTTGTTATAAAATCCAAGAACCATAAGAAAAGCAGTATATAATAAAAAGAAATTTACTTGTAAAGCAACTTAGGATCTCTCCAATTTGGTAACACCAAACAAAACATCTTCACACACACATACACACATCAAGCTATTTCATGCAGCTCCAGACACACAGGCAATAAACATCTCTGGCCACACAAAACCAAACTGAAGTTCTGCTGCAAAGCCAGCAAAACCCAGAGATGTGTTATGTCAGACTGGTTTCTTTTAGCAGTGTCAATAACCCACAATTTGCCCCAGTTGAATCAAATATAATAGTGCGATTGCAAATGAGAACTCTTGCATTTAAGAACTGCTGGGTTCATTCATCAGACCATATGCTATTCCACAAAATTATTTCCCTGCAGCATATCATAGCACTAGAGGTAGCAACACTTGGCGTATTTCCAGGACAGAAATTATAAATTTCCAAGACAATCAGAATTAGACATTTCCTGATGTCACTACAGTCTTCATTAGATCTGTAACCATTAGGCATATTGTATTGCACAAAATCATACCATTGCCTACTAGAAAACATTTCCAAATTAGAACTGATGAAAGTTAAAACTTGACCTTATAAAATATATTAATTATTTAGTGTCAATTTCATATGACAACCATCAATTAAATGTGACCAACATCCTAGTATAATATTGTGTCTTGGATCAAGTGAAATTAGAATATATAAGATGAGGTAAACAAATATTCATTCTCATGTTAAGTCAGTCTTTATTGTTTACTGTTGTATTCAGATATAATTTGAGAGGTATCGTTTAAATTATTCATTGGAATTACAATGTGCTCATTGACTTCTTTGGATTAAAACATTACTTTAGGATGACTGTGAATTCATTCAGAGATATTCTGAATTATATTGTTTTCACACATCAAAGACTTTTGGTACATGTGCACATTCAAAATTTTATACATCAGTGCATTCAATAAAAGAATTCCTTTTTAACATTCTAAACATTTGGGACTTTGATAGAACTTGTATGATTTTCATTTAGTTGATAATACTGTTAAGTTTCCAAAGTTTTCACTTTGTAAATTGCAGAACTAAATTATTTGTTAATTTACTGAGCTGGTTGGTTTTGCATCTTTATGTTTCTTAGTTTTAAACCACAGAGTTGTAACAGAAAAATCTTATATTTTTCAAAAATGAGTCAATGAACTGAATTCCAAAACTGTCTGTACAGGTTACATGTTAACCAGTAAGAGACCCAGCTTATCTAGCTTTTCTGGTGTATGAATATAGCTTTCTGCTTTGTTTTCTTTCACTAGGGCTGGAAAATCAAGGCATCTGGTATTACCTCCAGGAGAGGATACAAAGGTCTAAAGAGTATGTAACCATACTTTTCAGAAAACTTAGAATGTTGCTCATGGAGGCAAGTGAAGGATCACTAGTTTTGAAATTTGTGACCTTGGACAACTTTGATGTCAAATTATTGAAGCTAGAGGCTGTAAAGACAAAATTATGGGATATGATCAAGACATTATGTCCTGAATATCAAGACATATTTAAGGAGCCAGTGCATTTAACCATCTTCTTTAAACCATTGAGCAACACAGGTAATGAATGTTTGTTGAGTATATTATATTTGCCACATTTGGCCTGATCAGGAATAGGAGAAAGAAAGGGAAAGGTTTTGATAGTGAAAATGTGTCAGACTATGTATGTATGTATGTATGTATGTATGTATGTATGTATGTATGTATGTATGTATGTATGTTTTGTATGTATGTTTATCTGCATGTATGTATGTATGTATGTATGTATGTATGTTTTGTATGTATGTATGTATGTTTATCTGCATATATGTATGTATGTATGTATGTATGTATGTATGTATGTATGTATGTATGTATGTATGTATGTATGTGCTGTTGTACGTTTGATTTTCAATCAAACCTTTATCTGCAGCATGATGACCCAGTGCTAGACATCACTATAAACTGTCACACTGGACATTGTAGCAATGTGACTGAACAATTGTTAAAGCTACATTAAAAATCCAAATCACACACACACACACAACTCAGAAGAAAAGAGTTCATATTTTCCCATACAAATATAGTAACTATTTTATTATAAATTCATTTTACGTTTCTACCTGTGGCTGAATAAGGAAAAAAAACACACTATGATAAGAAATAAAAGATATGAATTTTATGCAGGATTCCAAATTAAAAACACAACCATAGAATAAATGTATTAATGTGCACATAGAATCCCTTTGCAACCATTAAATTTGGTTGCACACTCAGCCATTTGTTTCAAATTTTTTTTTATTGTTTTTATCAACTTGAAATTGAAATTTTGAGTCATATTATGAATAAAATGCACCTTGAAATAGTATTTCCAGGTAGTTTAGAATGGATGAATTTTGCTTTTCTGTCAATAAAATTAAATTTGCTTTTATAGTTTTGATGGTTTGGCATTATTAGGGTCATTTCTATACGATGTACATGCGATTAAACCTGTGGAGGGTGTAACAAGATAACCAGGATGGATTTCAGATTTATGGCAGACTACTTTTGATAGTGATAAAAAAAAATGTTTAATAATGAATGACACGAATGAGGAGATTATGATTAATATATGTGTATTATATTCAAATATTGGATCAATTACCATAATCCGCTTGAACTTAATAATGGATATTCAAATAAATGACCTTAACTAGTACAAGGACATGGGGTGCTTGATTAACAGTGATTTCACAATGAAAGAATGTGCTTTACTGAAATAGTTAAAACTGTGGTATTTTAGTCAAATAGTAAAATTGATGAAAACTCAAGGAAAAGATGTACAAAATATCTTTACAGTCCCCAAAATACACTGCGTATAAGAAACCCCAAAATTTATCCCATATCTAAAAGATTGCATGTATGGAGTTATACATTCCGTCAACAGCACACATGGCTACCAGTCATACTGGTCAATCAAGCAGTCAGTTTTCCAGGTTGATCAATCAAGCAGTTAGCACTCACCAATATCGGTCTGTAAAGCCCGATAACCTGATGCTGAACTGTTTACTCAGCATTATGGCTGTATTTGTTCATTGTCACAGCTGCTATGGTCAACTTCTATGGTTAGCTCTTCAGCTGGTACCACATTGACTCCAATCACTCCGATAACTTACACTGATCAATCCAATCACTCTGATCACTCCAATCACTCTGGTCAGCTGAAGATACATCTTTACATCAAACAATGTCTACTATGAATGACATTCAAATACGATAAAACTGAATGATGTTATATACATTAGAGCCTAACCAGAAATCGCCTCAGACGTTCGCTTAGGCCGAATATCCGACATTTAAAAAAAAGTTATTTAATACATAATAATTTTATTTAATAATAAAAATTTTCATCTTATAGGAGATATATAAGGTATACGGTACACGAAAAGTTGAAGCTTCGTATACGATAATGAAACAAATGGTACTCTCTGGACCCACACCTACTACTTGGTTCGTACCCGGATCCAGCAAATAGTACATCCAAATACTCGGATTTGGTACTTGGCGAAAATTATCAACTCGGTTATGGCCCTAATGTACATAAAGCTATACAGATTACATTATCTGCACAATAGTTACGAAACAATACACAAGTTCAGAAGTGAACCTAACCATGCCCGATGTAACGAGATAATCTGGTGGGATTTTGGATTTATAACACAACACAATTGATGGTGATCCAAGTGCAATGATTTAATGACAAATGTTTGAATGAAAATTTATGATAATTAAGATGTGCATGAATATGATCAAAACATTCAATCAGTTAACATAAAATACACAGACTTTGAAAATACAAATAAATGAATCTACACAGTAGAAAGACATAGGTGAATGTAGTATAATGTATTCACTCAAATAGTGAAATTATGTAAACAAATAGGAACAAATATGCAAATTATCTCTACAGTCCCAAAAACACACTGGGTTTTACGAATCTCAAAATTTAGCCCACGGCTAAAAGATTACATGCATTAAGTTATACACTCTGTCAATAGCACACTTGGCTACAAGTTACAGTTTCCTACAGAACTGTCCGTAGGGAGGAGGTTGTCATTGCAAGAATCAGAATCGGTCATACATACATTACCCACTCCCACATACTAAAAGGGGAAGATCGACCAGAGTATGTTTCTTGCAATGAACCATTCACTGTTAAGCACTTTATGACCGAGTGTTCCGACCTGCAACCTGCGCGTGCTAAATGCTATAATGTATATGACATGAAGGAAGTTTTTTGATACTATGCAAATCACTTGTATTTTAGATTTCCTAAAGGAAGTAAATCTCTATTTTAAACTATAACTTGTATGCCATCACCTAGAATATTTTTATCTAATACTAATACCACCTCTTATTTACAACATCTTATTATCAACATACATCATTTACATCTCCCGTTGATTGGGGAGCTTCATATTTTCCTGTTACCAACATCTTACCATTTTATATTTAACTATTATGGTTTTTTATATCGCTGGTTGATGTTAAACCTTTCTTATTTTTAAACAGCTAACCTATTGTATGGTGCTAAATAGCCTAAAAGTGCTGGTGTGCCGTTAAAATTCAAACAAACAAACAAAAATACATTTTACATCAGTGAATCAAGCCTTCAGTATTCCATGTTGATAAATTAAGCAATATTTATAATGCCGTATACTTTGCATGATACAGGCATATACAATAAAACGTAATGACGTTATATTTTTGGTAAGCTATACAGATTACATTATTGGCACAATTACAAAACTACACAAGTTCCGAAGTGAATCTAACCATGCCTGATAATCTTTTATACACAGATAATGCCTGTGCTTTGAAAATGATTGGTTTTTCTCATTGAAAGTACTTTGCACTGCGGCATAGGATGAACTCACTATTTTGAAATGTTGTACCATATGTATATGTACATCATTGTTCAAAAAAAGAAAACCAGAGTATGTGCTTCTCCTTTGAATACGTTCCCCAATCACATTACTTTAGGATATTAGCCTGCTACCTCGCGAATCCAGCCCTACCAAAAGACGAAAATTCGTCTTTCCTGTCTATGTCATATAGACAAAGGGCAATAACTCTTGCCCATTACCTCCCCTTGCCGCCCGTTAGGTGTCGCTTCTTTAGTTTTTTAGCTTCGCTTGTTGTGTGTAAACACGTACAATTAGACCTCCAATGAATCCAAGCCATCTTAGTGTAAATTCTGACCATCCGAAGTTAAATTTGGAATTACTGTGTTGGATATTCATTCCCCAACAGGTCGTATACATTATTTTACAATATTTTCCAATTTGAGTGACTTTGTCACCTTTTCTAGACTTCGGACCAGGTTGCAACGTGGTCAAAGCACGCTTATGGCGGTACTAGCATGTAATACATGTAGCACTCAATAATTTCGCTTATTCCGTATGTAACGTTTACGATATTAGCGACTAATAACGTGCTGCATTGATAATATGTGCTTTATTTATCTTCTTTGACGTTTCAGTAGACTTCAAAAAAGTCTTTGAACGACCAATTTGCGACTTTAATGGCGGACTTCGTGTTGTCACGAGTTCACGCAACACTTAATCATTTCGCTTCCTACGTTAGTTACGGTTATGGAATAGCGACTTAATAGCGTACTGAATTGTTAATTTGTGCTTTGTTTATCTTCTTTTCCGTTTCAGTAGACTTCATCTCTGAACGACCAGTTGCGACTATTAATGGCGGAATTTCGTGTTGTAGTCACGAGTTCACGCGACACTAAATCATTTCGCTTCCTCCGTTAGTTACGGTTATGGTAATAGCGACTTAATAGCGTGTTGAATTGCTAAATGTGCTTTGTTTATCATCTTTTTCATTTCAGTAGACTTCGTCTTGAACGACCTATTGCAACACGCTCACGGCGATAACTAGTGTGGTCATTAAGAGTTAACATGGCACGGAATAATTTGACTACTCCGTTAATAACGGTTATAGTATTATCGAATTAATAATATGCTGAATTTTTAATTTGTGCTTTGGCGGAATTCATGTTGAAGTCATGAGTTCACGCGACACTAAATCATTTCACTTCCTCCGTTAGTTACGGTTATGGTAATAGCGACTTAATAGCGTGCTGAATTGCTAATTGTGCTTTGTTTATCATCTTTTTCGTTTCAGTAGACTTCATCTTGAACGAACCATTGCAACACGCTCACGGCGATAACTAGTGTTGTCATTAAGAGTTAACATGGCACGGAATAATTTGACTACTCCGTTAATAACGGTTATAGTATTATCGAATTAATAATATGCTGAATTTTTTAATTTGTGCTTTGTTCTCTTCTTTTGTCGTTTCAGTAAGCAAAGTCGACAACGAAGGCATGAATGGCAAAATGGGTGTTGGCAATGTGGAAATGGAGGAAATTATGTTGACATGGTTTAGGCTGCCCAGTGGGTGTAAATTTCACCGCAGATCCGTACATGGCTTTCGGGCCTGTAAGTCAGGACGCATGGAGTCTATGCTGGATCAATTGGATCCATTTTAATATGCACTTTCGCCGGCCTTCCAGCTGTCAGTCCAGCCGACACCGTCAGTTCAGCCGGCACTTCAGCAGGCAAACCGGCATTAACCGTCCATCCGGCACCGTCCGTTCAGCCCAAATGGCACCGGACGGCCAGCCGACCTTCCAGCTTGCATCAACAGGCACCGGCCGTTCAGCCCAAATGGCACCGGCCGGCCAGCCGACCTTCCAGCCTGCGTCGACAGGCACCGGCCGTCCATACGGCAACGACCGTTCAGCCCAAATGGCACCGGTCGTCCAGCCGACCTTCCAGCCGGCATTAACCGGCACCGGCCGTCCATCCGGCAACGACCGTTCAGCCCAATTGGCACCGGTCGTCCAGCCGACCTTCCAGCCGGTATCAACCGGCACCGGCCGTCCATCCGGCAACGACCGTTTAGCCCAAATGGCACCGGTCGTCCAGCCAACCTTCCAGCCGGCATCAACCTGCACCGGCCGTCCATCCGGCAGCGACCGTTCAGCCCAAATGGCACCGGTCGTCCAGCCGACCTTCCAGCCGGCATCAACCGGCACCGGCCGACCATCCGGCAACGACCGTTAAGCCCAAATGGCACCGGTCTTCCAGCCGGCATCAACCTGCACCGGCTGTACATCGGATTTACGGAGATTATAGTGATGTACCCGTCAGTCAATCTACACTACTGGTTACATATCACTACCATGAGAGATATGTTATAGATGAATCTCCCTCCAATCAGACCATTCGAGAGGCAGGTGCCGGTCATAGCCGGACCTTCGCCGACATTCCGGCCGACCATATACCAGACAAATTAGTCGGTATTGCCGGTGTACACCTCCCGTCATGTCAAATACGTGACGGTGTGATTTTAAAACAAGGGAGAATTAGTGATATTATCAGAGGTGACGGAATTGAGTTATCTATGCCACTTGGTATGTGCTACCCAGATATGACAGCTTTTACCAGAACAGGTCTTTCAGGCCGACCATCCGCCAGTTCAATCAGCCGGCAGTGCCGGCCGTCCATATGTTCACGGCTTCTCCACAAGGGAGATTTAGTGAAAGTGTCAATTATGACAGAATTGCGTCATCTAAGTCACCTTGTATGCTGTACAGATATGCAAGCTGTACCAGAACCAACATTCCCTCTGAGCGAATGGTAGATGGGCGCGTAGTGCTGGACGCACTACATAAGCATTATGTAATTGTTATTACCTTACAGTCGGCAACATCCGGCACCGGGCGTCCATCCGGCAATGACCGTTCAGCCCATATGGCACCGGTCATCCAGCAGACCTTCCCGCCGGCACTAACCAGCACCGGGCGATCCGGCAATGACCGTTCAGCCCATATGGCACCGGTCGTCCAGCCAAGCTTTCAGCCGACACTTGCCGGCACTGACCGTTCATCCGGCTCCGGCCGTCCAGCCCAACAGGCACCGGTCGTCCAACCGTATGGAGATTTTAGTCTTATACCAGTCCATCCGACTATACCGCTGTACCAGCACGGGGACTTTTATCATACCGCAATCCGCACAAATCGGATTGACGAAGATTCTAATGATGTTTCCGTCTGTCAATCCGTACTACCGGTTACATATCACTACCATGACACAGATAGTTGGCGAGGAATCTCTCGATCCAACCCGACCATTCGAGCGGTCGGTGCCGGTCATAGCCGGCCCGTCGCAGTCATTCAGGCCAAACATATGCCAATCAATTCATTCGGCATTGCCGGCCGTCCATAGGCTAACAGCTCATCCACAAGGGAGAGTGAATGCCTTTATCAGAGATGATGGAATCGAGTCATCTATGCCACCTGGTATGCATTACCCCGATATGGATGCTTTACCAGAGCAAGATTATGTACATAGTGAGTGCGATGAGTCGCAGGCAAATCAGCGGTATGCAGATCCAACTATGGAACGGACTGAGTTCAACTTCAAAGCCGCAGTGGAGGAAATTTATAAGGTGTTGGCCCCTTCAGAATGCCCTCCACCTCCTGCTGCCATTACCGACTATAAGGTTAGAGCGTCGGTCGATCTGGATGAGGGGGAAGAGACTCTATCCTTCCGCCTCCTTCCCCAGTCGACAAAATTAAGGAAATTAATGACCGTCTGTCGACACGCATAGGGGATCCAGGAATTGCTAAGGTTTTTCTTTTCTGAAAGCCAAGTACCAGCGTCGTTTTCAGGTCGATGGTACAAAACTCACTCCGGTGCGTTCAGTACTGAGGTCCCGGCTCTGGATAAAAATATGGCAGCAGTCCATATGTCTGCTCCATTGTCTTATAAAGTGGACTAAACGGTGTTCAATGCCAAGTCCAAGCTGGTTCGAAATGTAGTCGCTACGTCTTCACTGTTAGATCTAACCTCCCTATCCATTTTCAGGATCGCTGATAAATCTGGCAATGAACATGCTTGGGATTCGACGGCCCGGTTAGCTAGGGTTCTTAACAGGGCAGCTCACCATTCCATGGCCAATGCGCTGACTGCTTCTGCCAACCTAGACCTGATACGTCGTGACGCATGTATGAAGGGCACGTCGCTTAAACCCCATCATATGCTGGCTAGATATGACCGACGCACATTTCACGTCCCTATCCCACGAGTTTTGGACATTCTCCGTTGTGCTTGTCGGGACTAGGCTTATCAGTTCCATGTCATACCTTTTGGCCTAAATTTAAGCCCTTGGGCTAGTACCAAGGTTATGGATTACGTCGTCACCCTGTTCCGCTCGACTTCATCTATTGCGTCGGCAGTATATTTGGACGACATCCTCCAGTAACATCTGTCAAGTTCTACTCTGCTCAAAGGCAGAAACGATCTTATATCACTTTACGTCATATAGGCTTTCTCGTGAACTGGAGAAAGTCTGATCTGTCCAATCCGGATTTTGGTCCATCTGGGTGTGGAGTTTCTCCCGATCTGAATCTGGTAAGGCTTCTTCGAGTTTGCGATCATCCAGATAATTGCACTCGTAGAGTCCGTTTCCGGCAGGATGCGCATTTTAGCGAGAGAGTTGCAGATCCTCGGATTATTCAATGCGACAGCAGACTTGATCCCTCTCAGCCGTCCTTTTAGGCGCCCTTTACAAAGGACTTTGCTAGCATAATTGCGCCATTTTCAAGACCCTTCGATCCCAGAAAACAGTCATGCTCACGCCAGAGATACGATCATTCTTGAGTCAATGGCACAACCCCTGTAGGCTGTCCACAGGGATTACTCTGGAGATACCCCAAGGGGATAACGGTATGTTCCGCCACTAATACCTACGGTTGGGGTGCCCACCTGTTGCCGGACTTAGATACTGTCAGCGGCACGTGGGTGCCAGGGGCGAGCCCTTTCCACATCAACCTTTCAGAAATAACGGCTGTCATCAATGCCTTTCATTTCGGGCAGGATCAACTCTTATTACAAACTGCCCTCATTATGTCAGACAACATTGTGGTGGTGCCTTGCCTCAAAACAAGGGGACACCAATCACCAGACCTGTGCAATCTGAACTGGCAGTTTCTACATTGGTTCGACAATCTCCACCTCAATGTACAATTCAGACACACAGAATGGTCACTCCATCAATCGGACTTTCTTCCAATCGACACACTTTGGAGACGTCCGATGATTGATCTTTGCAACAAGGTGGAATAGCAAATTCTCCACCTTTCATCTCACAGGTTCCAGACCCAGAAGCTTGGGTCGTGGATGCTCGATCAATCACCTGGGAAGGGTTGTGGTCATTCTCCTACCCTCCCACGGTCTTGGTACTGGAATTAATCCAGAAGTTAAGGGGTCAGAATTGTCAGATGGTTCTGATTACCCTTCTCAGATGGAACAACTACTGGGTCTCCGATCTACTCAATCTAGGCGATAGATCTACCCAGGAAGATTACAGTCAGCACAAGTATTCACAAGCAACCGCGGCCAGGGGTGTTCCACCCCTGTCCGGACCGTCTTTTTGTTCAAGCTTGGCTCTTGTCCAGACAGCCTTGCAAGACAAACAATTTAAATCTTTGATTGCGGAGAGAATCTCGAGAGCAAGAAGGCCCTCTACTCTGAAGGTTTACGAGGGCAAGTGGCATGTTTTCAGAGACTGGTACCATATCATTCACATTGTTCCTCTGAGTGTCACAATCCCTCAACTGGCCAACTTTTCTCTGGCTTTTCAAGGAGAAACATCTGGCTCCAGTTATTCTCAAATGTTACCGCTCCATGATATCAGACACATTCCGCCATTCTGGTACATGTGCTATCAGCCATGACAAAGATTTGTCAGATCTTTTAGACATTTAAAAAAAAAAAAAAAAAAAAAAAAAAAAATTCAGTCGACTTATATCCCTCACCCTGTTTCCAAATGGAATCTGTCCTGGGTTTTAACATGACTCAATTCAGACAGTATTGAGTCTTTAACCCACGATTAGTTAAAGCTACTATCATACAAATTGGGTTTCTTGATAGCCTTAGCTTCAGCATGCAGGGTGAGCGAGTTACATGTCCTTTCTAGTGACCCGAACTCTCTTCCGTTCCGATCAGAGGGTTTGATGGTCCTCTTGACGCAGCCAGGCTTCGTAGTCCAAAATAGATTACCATACATTGGCGATCAACGAGTCGTCATTAGCTCGCTTTCTTTATAGATAAGTCAGGATCAACAGCCATGTAAGATCCTGTTTGAGCACTCTAGCACCATTTCAATGCATAGAGGTGAGTCAGGTCACATCTTTTTTTTCTGGTGATAGCTGGGATATGAGACATCACCATTCAAGCCCTTGCTTCATGGCTGTAGTGGGTTATACGCTCGGCGTACTCTGAGAATTCGCAAATCAGTCACCTTATAGAAGCTGTTGGCTGACATGCAGAGTCAACCTTCTACAGTTTTATCTTCAAGTTTGTACTAGCAGAGGCAAACATTGATTCTAGTAGGTCCGGTGTTGGGCAGCCCAGACGCCCACCAGACTCATGTACAACAATCAGCACAGCCTATTAGCTTCGCTGGATTCGCCAGATAAATTTTCGTAGGTAAGAAGATTTCAATATCTATCTTCTTAACCGTATAAAAGGGTCACATATCACGTGACCCTGGGCTGTGTTGCTGATTGAAAATTAGGAGACCGGGTTATCATTCACATGGGGAATCCAACCATCATTCCCTAGAGGATACCCGTGTGGAGGTCGGATGCTCCGCATTCCCTCCTCCTATTACTTATTCTCCTAAAGTAATGTGATTGGGGAACGTATTCAAAGGAGAAAGCAAATTTTTTAGTAAATTATGTTTCTCCGAGAATACTTACCCAATCACATTACTAAGAAACCCTCCCAACCACCCCGCCATGCGAGCATCCTCGTGTTTTATATATCGCTCAGCTTAAAAACTAAAGAAGCGACACCTAACGGGCGGCAAGGGGAGGTAATGGGCAAGAGTTATTGCCCTTTGTCTATATGACATAGACAGGAAAGACGAATTTTCGTCTTTTGGTAGGGCTGGATTCGCGAGGTAGCAGGCTAATATCCTAAAGTAATGTGATTGGGTAAGTATTCTCGGAGAAACATAAGTTACTAAAAAATTTGCTATTTAATAAATAAAAGAATTCATACAATTTCGTGACACCCAATAAGAATCCTATGGTACTAAATGTTTCTTTAAAATTCAAGTTTATATTGCTAATATAATTCTCATGCTAATTAACAAAACAATAATAAAAGATATTTGCATTATACTGCTAAAGCCAAAGCTACATAGCAAATATACCCCCAAAAATGTGGTAGTACAATAGGTATAATTTATACACAAGAAATAATAACTCACATACCTCTACAGCTGAAGATGTGCAAGTCCTTAAAGTAAACTGCTCACTGACAAGACGTTCCATAATTTGTAGATTTAGTCTTACAGTGAGGTATTTATACACAGACGATGTTGCCATACATCATGTGTTTGCTGGAAGCAATCGGTTCTTCCCATCGAAAGCACTTTGCATGTGCAGCATAGGATGAAACAAACTCACTATTTTGAAATATTAGTCAATATACATAAATCAACCTTGGGTATTGTTGTACACAAAAACGAAACCAGAGTACATGTATTTAATAAATTAAAGGATTTATACAATTCCATGACCGGGAATGGACTTGATACACCTGCCTTTCTGATCTGACAGTGATTGCTTGGAATGATAATGTGCAAAAAATATTATGAATTCTTTGAATTGAAATTCTGAGAAAAATGTTATATAATATGGCATTTATTTTTGTTTTTAGTGCAGTAATAAGAATGTGATTTCTGTTGGAAATGTAGATTTCTTTAGCCGAAATTAAAGTACAATTTTGCGGTGTCTATCAAGTTTTGGAACACTTGTAATTTGGATTTGCAGAACTTAGAAAGTACTTTTTTAAAGGAAATTTAAGATGCTAAATTGTAAGTATATTTATTGCTATTGTTATTACCAGCTAATAAAGACATGTTTATTCCCTGTCACTTGGAGACCGCTCTGGTGGCCTAGCAATTACAGTGTCTGCCTCAGATGCAGGAGGTCGTGGGTGTGATCCCCGGCTGAGTCTTACCAAAGACTTACAAAAATGGTACTAACAGCTGCCTCACTAGGCTGTTTTTTAATTCATATATTTTGTATCATTAAATGACTTAGAAAACTTAAAAATGTGTCATTTTTAATAAAATGTCAGCAAAATTCAGAATGAAGGTAGAAATATAAGATCTGCTGTTTGATCTACCATTCACAATTTTCATGCAAGCTAAACAATTACGTTTTTTTTATGAACTTAATAAAAACATTTGACTTGCAAGAAGGACATATAAACCTAAATTACATAGTGTCTCTAAAATTCCATCTTGATTTATCATAATATTCCTGATAGCATAGATTTGATTGACTTGGTTTAATCTGCATGAAGCAAACATTAAACAAAGATGCTGGATTCCATTTAAGTCAAAATGTGCTTTAGGAATAAGTCATTTTCTTTAATACAAATCAATCGACCATAATTGGTGTGAAAATTAAGTTTATAAGTTTATCTTCCAGACAGAGCAGAGATATATTTCTACCTGGAAACAAGGAAAGAAAAGGAAGGTATGTGATAATAAAGAAAAGGAAGGTATGTGATAATAAAGAAAAGGATGGTATGTGATATTTTGTCCACCACAGATTTAAGATAGTATTCTTTATTGGTAAGATAATTTTTTATTTATATATAATGGTCAGACTGAGATCTATCTTCATCTTGTGTCCGAATTTATATTAATTTTTACCCAACATTATTGAAAAAGTTATTTAAATAAGTTTAGATTGTGGGAATTAAATATTTTTGGATAAAAATACCAATCACATGTGTGGCTGGTTTTTATTGAACTGGTTTTATATAACAGAGACATCAGTTCGTACTTAATGGATTATAGGAGTCAGTAAGCTTTATTAAGGTTCAGGTACTGTCTTCTGTACAGGGAATTGGTTTGTCTAAATCAACAATATCTGTGTTCAATTATGCTTATAGTAACTTGGAAGCAAACTACACTTATTAATTGCAGAAAAGTATCTTGTATTTACTGCAAATCTCCTGTAACCACATCCCAGGTTTTCAAATCTCTACCGTTAACAATCTAGAAGGAATAGCATATCATGGGTTGGGTCTAATTTCTGCAACAGTTACTGTTGCTTGCATCTGTAGAACAACCCGTTTCATATTCTAAAGCTTTGATCATTTGTCTTGAACTTTGTTGGATGAGATACTCATGTATGCACATCTGGATATGCAGGATAACATTATCCACACCGTTGCTTTAAGAGTCTGGGAATAATAAAATTAACTCATGATTCAAGCATTGCATTGTATATCTTATTTAAATTAACATGTTTGTGAATTTTTTTAATTTTTAAAAAATTTGTTGTTGAAGTATTTATGGTATATTCAGTTAGAAAAGTAAATTAAGAATATGCATAAACTAAATGTGCTGGTTGACATATACCCAAATAAATAATATAAATAATCATGGATTAATAAATATTTTATAATGTTCAGATTAAATGCAGTGGTAAAATATTATTTGATACATGATATAGAAACTTTTGGATGAATTTAGATAAATGCACATTCTAGCCATTATCACAGCTTGATCACATTAAAAAAGATAGTTTTTACACTAGGTTTTCTGAAAGTATTAGGATAGTGTCAAGATTATGTTGTTTTGTGATCATTAAATTTTCACCACTGTCTTAATTGTGCAGTTAGCAAAATCTTCAAAACTTTGGTACAGCAGCTTTCAACGGTCCTATTAAACACCGCAAAGTCGGACAAAGGCAGGCAAAGTCTGTTTATTTTTCTTTTATTTGTAGATATTCATATATATTATACTATATTAACTTTGTTTTGATGTTTAAATATTTATAAAGCGTGATTTAATGTTGTTTAAAAGTAAAATTGGTACATACGTACATTTAATAGAACAAAGGCAGATAGGATAGAGTATTATGAAGTCATATAACACAAAATTTGACAAAAGCAATCTCAATGTGACATAACCAGATTTTTAAATTTTATATAATATTTATCTTATTGAGAGACATGTAATAATATTAGGGTTTCCCACAGAAGCTCAAAAGGGGCATGGGAATTTTTTCCTGAAGGCAAGGGCAGAGAAAAGGTGAAAGAATTTAGAATAACCCGATTCCTTATGCATCTTGCACAGTTCATTTCTTAATATGAACCTTGTATTGTTTCAGTGGTACCAATGATCCACATGTTAAACAAGGTTTAAAATAATATTTAATAAATACTTATTTCAGATTTTGTAACAGTACTACAGATTCAACAATAAACATGCAAAACTTGCTTGAAAGTTTATGAAATAAAAAAGAATTAATAAAAATTTTATTCAAACATATGTTGTATTGTTTTTGTTTATTTCTTTGTTGCAATCAGTCGTCTGTTTCCTTTTAACATCCATTTATCTGTTATCACTTGAAAGTCAATGTATTTATTGTTCTGATTTATCATTAGCAATTTATTCATTTTCTCCACCTTTGTTCTGTTTCAAAGAACTGTGATTGTTCGCTTCACTTGTGAAAACATCCTTTCCACTTCAGCTGTGCTCAAGGGTAGTACAGCAGCAGCTGATAATATCTTCAGTATATTAGAGTAGATATTGCCTAATTTCTTCTCCATTTTCAGCAATCCCTTTGTTGTTGCAGTAGGGCCAGTCAGAAGGTCCATAATGTTGTCTGCAATTGAGGTCTTGAACAAGTCCCATTGATACAATGTTTCATCTACATCCAGTTTTAAATGTTCTGCCAGATCCATTATTTCATCATAGCCATAAAATCCATTCTTCACCTCATCAGGAATGTTGTTTCTGAATATTGTAAATTTATCAATGACTTCAGTGTTCTGAAGCCTTGTTGTTATATTGGATACAAGCCCATCAATAAACTTCTTCTCTGCAGTGTGAACACTCTCTAATTCATTTGGTTTCCATGTAACATTAATTTTCTTTATTAGCTCAGATGATTTTGTTGTGTTCACTCCCTCCTTTTCTTTGAGCCTACCAAGGGTCATCAGTGTAGATTGTAACTGTGGATGGATGGTGCTAAGTTCCACATCATTTCTTTCAAAGGTAAGTGCTAGCTGGGATACTGGTTTCAATGCATCACAAAGAAAATGAACAACCCTGATGGTGGCTGCATTTTTAAGTTGTTTTAATAAACCAGAAGCTGAAGGACCAGATCCGATTCGCACCTTGTCTGTACCGCTTGCTGTTGCATTTTCAAGGTCTACGAGTACTGACTCGTAAGTGTCTCTTAATGATGTTACAGCATTCAGATGGGATAACCATTGGGTGTGGACGGCATTCTTTATGATTTTTGTCTCTTCTGCATCATTAAGCAATTTCTGTATCTTCTCTAGACTTTTCGTTCTGACAGCTGAATAATGATAATACTTGAAGACATGAGTTAGTGTGTCATCTACATCTCGGAAGAGTGGTATGTCTTCAAAACTGTTCTTTTTCTGCCAGTGTCAATCTATGATTATGGCAGTGAATGTTTATAATGTTCGGTTTCAATTCTTTCAGGCTTGTAGCGACACCACTTTTAGATCCGATCATTGTATTGCATCAGTCACTGCCAAAGGCAACCAAGTTATCTAAACTCAATTTAGTCTGGATAACATCTTTTGTAGCATCGTAAATGGTCTCAGCTTTACCGTCAGGCAATTCTACATCTTTAACAAATTCTGTTTGAAGTTCGCCAGTAACGACATCAATATACTTAGCACTAAAGACTAGGTGTTTTCTGTTTGAAACATCGGTAGACTCGTCTGCCATGATGGAATACGCTGGACTAGATTTAATATTGGTGTAAACAGCATCTTCCAAGTGTTCAGCCATTGTGTCGATGAATTCGTCCACCATGTGATGACTTGTGTACTTTGCATTGGATCCTACAGACAGATACTGGAGATCTGGTGCATGCAGTTCGTGTGTTGCAAAGTCGATGAATGTTTAGAATATGTCTGTGTATGGTATGTTGTGTTGCAACAAAAAGTTTAGGCACTTGATGGCAGAAGTAATGGCCTTCGCATCTTTGTCTGTGATTGATTCTTGGTTAATCGCATTCTCTATCCCTAACTGTTGTCTGGTTTCCAATTCAAGTGCCTGACGGTGTTGTTCACCCTGCTCATGATCTTTAACCTTGTCCAGACGTTTGCAGGCATATTCCTCTTTGTTCCATTTGCTGCTTCCATTCAGACCTTTTGTGTTGTGTTTTTGGCACAGGCGGCAATACATCACGTCTAGATCTTCATCTTTACTACAGTACAACCAAGGTCGGTTGTTTTCCCACGCCTTGTCGTACCCCGTTGTATTATGCTTTGATTTTTTAGGGTCTGCTTTCTTTGTAGGAGTGTCATTTTCTTTTGATTCGTCGCTTGGAGGTCTAAAAATTAATAATAATAAACGTAAATTGCGGCAGTTTACAATTATTTCATTCGTAAGTTTACAGTTCCGGTTAAATTCGTAAGTGCCACCAGGATTCAACTGGTGTTGCATTACAAAAACATTTTGCCAAATTACGGACGTTTAAACATTTTCTCATTCAGTAGTTTAATTTCGTTCTCACAAGTCGGTACCGTAAGAATTGAGGCAACTATAAATAACCCATTTATTTGTAAAATATTAGTTTCCATTATTAAAAAAAATTGTTTACGTAAAAACTTTAAACTGTGTATATATAGTCAAATTAATATTACAGCAGTTCAAGCATATTTCAATTCAGAAGTTTAATTCCCTGGTTAAATGTCGGTGCCGTAATTAGCGGGGCAAATAAAAAAAAAATTTGGGATAAATATCGCATTTTTTTAAAATATTAATTTCACATTATTAAACAAATTAAATTTAACGTAAAAACTAAACTGTATAAAAAATTTTGTAAATTAAATGCAGAGACCTAAAACTAATTGTAATATTTCGGTGGATATAATCGTTTTCGATCCCGAAAATCGTAAATTTTTGACGTGCTATTCAACGATTAACACTCACGAACTTTGAAATGATTTTTTTTACGGACATTAAAAAACACAATGATGACCGGAATCCTTTCAAGCAGTGATCCATAATGGACAGCACTTTAGACCACGTGGCGACGCAGGGCCCCCATTGTATCTTGAGTGATTTCTCATAATTGCCTATGTACGGTATCTTGAATGACTTCTCATACTTGCCTATGTAATTATGTGTACAGTCATTCCCAGTTTAAATAATGCTTAACCTAATGTAATAATCACAGCTAACTAACTTTACAATCTGCATTATTTTAACTTTCAAACAATAGATAAATACCTTGACGGACTCTGGTCACCACCGAAGAAACTTGTGATGGATTTGTTTGTTCTGGCTATCTTGCTATAAATCGTTGTAATTGTTCAAGGCGACGTTTCTGTGAAGGCATTTTAATGGGTAGAACTTTTGGGAATGATTAACCAGAAACATTGTCCCGACTTTTTATTTCGTAAATTGGAATAAACAATAAAAATGTCGCATATTATCACGAATTCAAGACATTTTATTTATTTAAGCGATTGTCATATTTATTAAAGAGTAAACGTGTCATGTACCGTTAAAGACATGTGCAGGATATGCACACTTGTTGATTGATAAATGTAGACTCGTAATGTCATTTTCGACAAAATACACACATAGTAACGTTGACCAAAGCACGGCACGTGACATGTTAGAAGATTTGATCATTACACATGCTTGAGTGCACTCCGGGAATCGATCGATATGGACATGTCAATTAGGGTATGACGCAATTATATCCTGTACCAAAAGTCACACGCTTGCAACAGTCACAAAGTATGAGTCACCGGTAGGGTTACTTTTTAACTTTTGAATGTAAGAGGCAAAAGGGCGCATTTTTCATTTGTTAATACTTTTCAAAGGCAGACGGGCGGTGGCAAAAGGTGGCAGGGCGGCCCGCCCCTTTCAAAACGGTTTAAGGGAAAGGCTAAATATTATGAAAGTGATATTAAATATTCTATTAACATTCATAATCACAAATTTATGATGTACTTTCATCGAAAAAGATCGACCATGACAAGATTGAATGATAGTACAAATACAGTACATCATTTAACATGTTAATATCATAATTTATTTCTCAGCATAATCATTACAGTGTCTTAAGCGGTAATACAAATCGTTTTTGTTGCTATTAATGTTTGCGGTAGCCAATGAGAAGAAGAGATTATGTTACAAACAGTAACACATTACTCTGCTGCCGATGGCAAAATCAAACGTGGTTACTGGCTATTTTACTATACAACTTTGTTCATGCAGTATTGTTTAAACAGTATTTATTAAATCAACATTTAATTATATACCGGCGTTGGCAATTTTAAATGTTGGTACTGTTATTGAAATGTCGCATCTT
Organism: Unio delphinus; assembly: GCA_029339505.1. Classification (NCBI taxonomy): domain Eukaryota; kingdom Metazoa; phylum Mollusca; class Bivalvia; order Unionida; family Unionidae; genus Unio; species Unio delphinus. The sequence goes on from JAQISU010000226.1 coordinate 1,042,031, forward strand.
CCTCGGTTTCGGGCTGTAAGAAAGGTATGTATTGTTTGTATCAATTAGCGGACTAATTAACCTCCTGGCATTTTAAGTTTGTTGATTATTATAAAATAGCCAAGAATAAAAATCTTCATCAAAAGTATTTTGTCATGATTCTCTTACGGTATTAAGCTTCAAATCATTAAGGCCAAGTGTAGGATACAATAAGTTGTTTAGAGGTATTTTTAAAATATTATGTTGTATTGTTTAAACATAGGTGTTGTAGTGTAATAGTATTTCAACTGTTAAACATTCTCTACATATAATATTCTTTATTGTATAACATAGGGTATATTTGTCAGAATGCCTTCTGCATGTGCTCGTAAGCATGTTAAACTCTATCAGTACACGTGCGCTGTTTGCAAACAGAATTGTTCCAATGATTCGGTCCATGGTGATAATAGCAAAAGTTGGGTGCATGCATTGTGTGATGGCATCACAGTTGGTGAATGAAATGTACTTTCTGGGAATTATAAATTTATGTGCCGAGTTTGCATTAAGAACAATGATGGTGAAGAATATAGCTACATGAACGCTCTCTTCCGGCTGAACGAGGTAAGTGATAATCATATAGTTTGTAATATATCTGCTTTAAGTGAGACTTTAGGCTGTACAGTTGTATGTATCGTTGTTAGATTATTTATTTATCCGTATGGTAATACAAGTATTTTGTGAACCCAATAACAATTGTCATTATTCGTATATAAAACTATCTTGGTTGATTGTAATGGTGTTCATCCCACGACTGATTTATCTGAGTCAAATCATTTTTCGATAGTTTTTCTGTCTTAATTTTGAATGCTAAATGTCAAACAAATGTTAAATTCAATTTTTAAAATTGACCATAACTAAAACTTATAATTGATTTATTATTTCCGTATTTCTGCAAAATATGTGTCCCTTTTATTGTAATTCTGAAAAGCAAAAACAGATTTTCGCTCCAAAAATCACAAAAAAATAAACAAGAACGACAATAATTCAGTAATATAGCAACCCTGTTATTTGTTATTGTTATATTTTAAGTCTTTACACTATCGTTTGTATCATAAAAATTATTATTTTTCATAACAGTTATATATATATATATATATATATATATATATATATATATATATATATGTATGATTGTAGGCTGCTTCATTGAGTGTCGATCATCTCCGTGTTATTGCCCGTCAAGAAAAATGTCTTTTACCGCCTCTAAATAATAGCCATGTTAAGGACAATTCAAGTCTTCGTTTAGATTTCACTGCCTTATTATTCTTGGAATGTAATTCACGCAACGAAGCCGATACTTTGCAACCGTTTATGACCATGGGTGATAGGAACTGTTTGTTTAATGCATTGTGTATTGGACTTTGCGGCTGTGAAACGTTAAGTGCAGAAATTAGAGCACGCACGTGCATTGAATTGTGATGCAACCTTATGCCAAAGACTTTTTATTATGCTCGCCATCATTTGCTGAAGCAACTGCAAAATGTGCAAAACTTGGTGGGTACTCTAGTGTATGGACTATTCAATCCGCATCCAATGTTTTGCTGTGTACAATAAATGCTGTGTATCCGTTTGTAAATGGTGAAGCGAACTTACAAGCTAAATTGCTGACAAGAACACACGAGTCACAGCAGAATGAAAATTCGTCTGAAGCGCTTTGTATAATATGGTCTAGACTAGGTTGCAGTGGCAGGTTATGACTTCCAAATCATTTTGTACCATTGATGCCACTCAAACCAGAGAAGGTCAGTATGCCAGCCAAATTTATAAATGACGCAAGCACGACATTCAATGAATCGTGCATAAATAATCATTCAATATTTCATGATGAAGAAAATGTTGTCAATATTTCTCCCACCACGGCCGGTAGCAACGTTGGTGATTTAAGTGATGGTACGTACGCTGATTGTGACAACACATCATCTTCTAGAGATGCACAGCTGAGTTCAGAGCAAATAATGGACATCATTGTACGTGAAATTTTGGCCATGAACAAAACTCTTTTAGGTGTCAAGGACAATGTGTATATCGTGCTTGACAATTCAGAAAACACAGGAAGAAAATCTGTTAAACAGCCAAAGCACTATTGGGATGATTGCGGTGCATGGGATTATAGAAAAGGCCGTTGTGTAAAAACAAAATATATAATGAAAGGTGATGGGCTAAAAAAAAAACTCGTGCATGTTATAGTTAAGGACGATGTATTATACTAAGACTCACGAAAAAGGTTCAAAAGCTTTGATACAGGTCGTCCCACAACCAAAGACTGATATAGTCATATTTACTAGGTACTACACAGCATTAAAATGTTAACCATCTTATAGAGAGCGGGTTACACACGTTGATGGTTCTTTCAACAGAGATGTTGCCATTGTTGAGTATACTGGACAGTATGCTACATCGGAAGTGCCACACAGAAATGCAAAAATATGCACGGAAACATTCGAACGAACCAATCCACAAACTCTTCAAATGGTTCAGAAAGAGGTTCAGCATTAAAACCCAGTGAAGTATATTCCGACAGTGTCAGAATGCTAAGGTTTGCGTGAATGCTGAACAAAGAGGTGGCGTAGGTTTCAAAGAACGTTGCTGACAAACGTTTGAATGTTATACATATGTTAAGCAGTAAGCATTAATATGTAGCTGAGATAATGCATTCTAGAGACAATCCGTTACCCTGAGTAATATGATACACTAATAAACAAATACTGGACATGAAGTTGTTTTTATCATCGAAAGACGGTGTTGTGGGCATCGATAGAACATTTTCACTGCGAAAGTGTTTTGTCACAACCACGATATACAAATCGAGGAATGTACTGCGCAAGGGAACTGGAGACGCGCCAATACTTCTGGGGCCATTGATGCTTCATTGGGATGGCCGCCAACAGAATTACTTCAGATTTTTTTCGTATTAGAGAGGGGTGCTTGGTGTGGAAATTAAAAACATTGAAATGATTCTGGGAACTGACGACGAACAGGCAATGATCAATGCCATAGACATGGCATTTCCGGGATGCTCAAGAAAACTGTGTTCATAACACCTAAAAGACAATATACATCAACAAATGACTGACAAGATACCAAATATACCGTTGATCGAAATAAAATTGTTGACATGATTTTCGGAGCAAACGGTGTTGCAACGGCGAATGACTCTGCGACCCTTGAGGAGAGAAACATCACAATTACAAACAATCTTGAAGAACAACGTCATAGTGGCTTCCAGCAGTATTACTTTCAGCATGTTGAGAGCAAATTGGTGAACTAATTATTTCCAGTGATCAAGACCAACTTTGGACAAAGAACAACACTGAAAGCATGAACCACAGAGTAAAAGTGAAACTTAACTTGGAGCCCAGAAAAACTGATAAACTGGTTGAAAAGATATTCAAATTAGTTAAAGTAGAGATGGTGATCTAAGAAGGGCATTAAACGGGATGGGTAGCTGTAACCTGAACACGCAATTTTCAAAATTTAACATTACCAAACTTGAATGGAAATCGAAGACAGAAGAAGAGAAACAACAACTCTTCTGCAAATTCCTAAGTGCAAGCACTACAAGTGTTTCAGGACTGACATCTTTAGATGGGGAATGTACTGTCCATAAGGACCCAAAGGTAGCCAAGAAGCCAAATCAAAGGTCACAGTGCAGGTCTACAAAGACATGAAGCAAGTGAACAGTGATATAATGTGAGGTTTTGTAATCATAAATTTCAGAAACCATGTGTTCAGACAAACGTTTAATCACGAATATATGAATATGAATGTTAATAATATAGAATAATGTATACGAATATGTACAAATAAAACAAAATTAAGCAGACTTTGCCTGCCTTTGTTCTATTAAATGTATTTACCAATTTTACTTTTAAACAACAATAAATCACGCATTTTGAATATTTAAATATCAAGCTAATATAGTATAATATATACGAATATGTTCAAATAAAACAAAAAAATAAACAGACTTTGCCTGTCTTTGTCTGCCTTTGTGGTGTTTAGTAGGACCCACTTTCACTGATAGTAAAAACATACAAATTCTAAAGAATAATGCAGCATTACACTTTTTTTTTGGTATACAGTCCTACCCGTTTATGTCGACATCTTCGGGTCCGAGAAAATATTGTCGGCATAGGCAGATGTCGAGATAAGTGTTTGGGAGGGGGTGGGGGGCGGCTGGAAAAAGATAAAAGTTAAAATTTGTTAGTAAAGGGTGACTCGTTGTCAGTGAGTAGCATTTACACTTTGAGAAAACAATGGAAATTTTGAGTACATGAAGGCGAAATCAGTGTGAAATACACTTGCATATTGACAAATTACATTTTGGTTACATTTGTGCAGTAAAATCCTAATTAAAATATTGCATCAATCACATCCTGATATGAAAAACATTACGATATTCAATGTTAGCATTAGTACATGGTTGGAGAGTTGTTATTTACATGCTTCATGTACATAAACTTAAATTGGCTTAGGTTTTGGTCAATCTGTTCCCATCTTATTGAGGCTACCAAGGGGATGGGCATATTCACAGGGTAGTGAAAAACTGTCAACAGTACATGTATTCTCCACAAATACTTTTGTATCCGATGTTTTGACGGACATTAAAGCGACTAAACCAACCACCTGCACCTGTTGCAGCGAAGTTCTCCACACCAAGTTTTTTCGCAAATGTTTCATTGAAGCATTTGAATGCTTCCTCCACGTCTTCAGTTGTAGCAGTCTTTTGATTCTTCCTTTGGGGAGCGTATTTACCTTCAACGTAGTCTTTCTTTATAGACTCATCAGCTTTCATCCTTCCTGAACGGGTGTTATTTTTAAGCGAAAAAAATATCACAGACCACTTTGCGGGATGTTCAGCCCCCAACTTCCTTAACAGCCAGATATCTAGTTTCTAGAGACTGTAAATTTAATTTGCGTTTTACAATGCTGTTGGTAGCCATCATGAATGTAAATAAAGTTAAAAACGAAATTTTCACAGGAAAATAAACTTAGTTTTAATCACCGATCACTTTCAAAGGTCATGGAAATGTGTAATCTGTATTTTGACGCAATTTTTATATCTGGGATTAAAAAAATCATGTATAGAGGAATCTTCTGTATACATCAATTTGCTGGACAGCAAATATAAGGGCTTGCTAGTCCTTCTTCGACCACTTTTTGGGTGGGAATTGTGTTGATCTTTTTAGCTGTGCTGATATTTACAATCAGAAAATTCATTGGCTGAAAGACACACAGATGTATGTGTTGTCATTGTAAGAGTACACCTGAAGAACAAGACCCAAAGGCTAGGCAGCAAGATCAAAGACTTGACTAGGTGCAGAGTGGTGAGATATTTACAATGACTGATTTGAGAGGCAGAATGACCCATTAATTTACTTGTGTATAAGATGAGTATATCAAATGAATAACTTTTGCCTTAATTATTATTTTCATTTCCCAGTGTAGCAAAATAAGTAGTGCTTTTGACCTCAGAATCAAGACATGTTGAGAGTTAGGCAAATTGACGAAGATTATATTGAAATTCAACAATGTTAAAAGTTGCTAGAACTGACATTTTACGTGGAACACTATGGATGATGCCTAACTTAGTGTTTGGAATAAGACCTATTCTTGACCTTACAATTCACTCTCACTCTAATGGGCAAAGAAGAGCTACATGTCAGTGCTGTAAACAAGCTTGAAAATTAAACTCTATTGCAACCGCTGTTTTTACTCGTCAGGAAATATAGCCATTTCAGGTATGCCCAATTTGCTTTTGGTAAGGGACTGCAACGTTTACTGGTCGTACTCTTGAACTCCTAGTTTTACAATCCCTGCGATACCTCTGTGCATTCTTTGGAAAATGTAAAATTTATCAGATTTCACTACTTTTAAGTTGCCGTGAGAAACCAGCTTGATAAAAATTATTGGACCAAACAAACGTTGGGTGGTTTTTTTTTATCCGACCGCGACATTTCAGTCTGGCGACAAGATCAACTAATTGTTGAACAAAGTATGGGTTGGAACTGGCAAATGATTAGAAAAAGGATTAGTTCAAGCTGGGACCAAGGGCTTCTGTCAACATGTACGTTTATCTTTTATCTCGACGTCGACATAAGCATGACAATTCGATATAAACGGGTGGAACTGTATTCGTTAAAAGCTGAAGTCCATGTACGAGGAAGAGTGCAAAGGAAAGGTTCCTGTGATTAGTGGGGGAGGGGGCATATAGTTAGTTTCTTTTAGTTAGTGGTGTATAGATGCAAAATGTTTATCCAGAAATACACTAGGCCTAATCTGGACATGATTCATATCTTTTGTGGCATGCTAATCATTCATCCACCACTGCTGCCCAGAATTTAGTAGCAATATTATGATCTGTTTCTTGTGAGCTCAGTATGTATGATATTTTCAAATGAATATTTTCTTAGTAAGTTTTATCTTGAAACACTTAAGTTTTATTGTCATTGATCCAAATTTCACATGCTTTAATTTGCAGCACAAGAATAATAATCAGATTTTTACATAGGATTTTGACTGAGACATCTTTTAGTTCTGATTTTATGTTTTTAGGTCTAGATTTTATAATGGTGGTTTTAGATGTCCTGACAAATATTGCATAATAAAGTATTATAAGGAGTCAACTATTTTGATATTTAAAAGCATTGCAAAATTAAGTCCATTGAAAATGATACTACAGTAATATCATTAGTAGTAATACATGTTAAAATCTAGGGGGCCCTGATTGGCCGAATGGTCTAAAGTGCTTTCTGTTATGGATCACCGCTGTCTCACCTCTGTCTGCGTGGGTTTTAGTCTAAGATTCAGCTAATTCAGTTATGTGAGAAAGCTTGCCAGTAGCTTCTCGTGGGTCGGTGGTTCTTTCCGTGGGTTTTTCCGGATTTTTCCTCCACCAACAATACTGGCCGCCATGTATAGCCTATCGTGTACTGAAAAATGGCATTAAACCCTAAAACAACAACAATATGTTAAAATTTAGTTTAAGAAATACTTCTAAGTAACAAAAACCTGACATTGGGGAAACATACATCAGTAGAGATAATTGGATTTCTTACTTTGCCATGTGAATAAAATAGTGGATTTTGACACAGATAAAATGTGACCATCTGTGAAGGGTAAATTGTATGTTTTTTCTACTAATATGCTGGCAACAGATGCCATGAGGATATGGTGACTGATGAACGGGACTGTATAAGAAGGGGCCCACTGTATTTAAATTTGTTGTCTTTTTTTTGTGTCTAAGTATAAGAATATATGTGTACTTCAGACAGTATACTACATTCTGTATCTTTTATGTTCCATTTGCATTTCACATGCCTTTCTGCCCTTTTTGTTGCCACATGTAAAAAATTGCTAAAAAATATTGGATGAGAATATAACAAGTTCCTCTTTTGCATACTGCATTACTATGATTGGCTTATTTCTTGTATACATTAGTTAATATGAGAGACAATCAAAGACTGTACTAATGGAGTTTTCACAGCTAAACATTATATTGCACAGTACACATGTCATAATAATTTCATTTCTGATACATCATAATTTTGAAAACATCAGTTATGAAGTAATGAACATGTATTTATCTAGTAGATGATGTACTTTTTTCTTAAAGATTGACATTGAAAACCCTACATTTCAAATTTTTAAGATGATGAATATAACAGGTGATTGATCCATTCAGGCTGTGATCACAGTTTGAATGCAGATTTGCATGTGTTGTTATCATACAGCATTTCAAATGAAAAGCAATCTGCATTATTTTTGTGGTAAATACATTTGCTTCAATACTACTAATTATGTTGTATTGGTTATCTTAAACTATAAAATATTTCAGTTATAAAAATTAATATGTTATACACAAATAATAATGAATAACGCATACACAAATCATAAGCAAAATTTCCTGTCACAAGCTGCATTGCAGTTGTGCTCATTAATTTTGTTTAGGACAGAAAACACCATTTAACCTTGGTACAACTCTTAAAGTTTTTACAGTTTGCTTGAGAAGTTCCAGTGCCATACCTACAGTTTTCGTTAAAAGTACATTTATTTTAACAATGGATTGAGTTGAAGAATCCTTGTATAGGAAGTTTATTTTTTTATCGTAATATAGTCACTTTTTCCTGTATAAAAGATATTTTAATATTCCATTTCAGAGCACATGACGCCTATTTCTTCAAGTTTCTTTATTTCTATTTTTGTTTTCTTTTTTTGAGTTTGCACATGTACTTTGTGCACTACATATAAAAACAAAGCTGGAAACATATTCCACCACAAAACTGGAAGCATATTCCTCCACAAAGATGGAGACATATTCCACCACTTATATATATATATATATATATATATATATATATATATATATATATATAATTTACCTAGCGGATACAGGATGATGTGTTGAATTTTATTAAATCACATTCATTTTTATGATGGACTGCTTTGTTAGGTTTTGTGTCTTATCAAGTTAATTCTTGAAGTGTAACTTAATTTATCAGCAAAAGCATGCATAACTGCCACATCCTGAACAAATATGAATTATTACCCTTTATATTCACAGAACAAACACTTGATTATTTTAATAAAAGTAACAAAGAATGTTAGTCTTATTTTATTGATTTGAAGTTGCGGTATATCTAATTAATCTAATTGTCAGTGGATTGGATTATGAAGCTTTTAGCTTTTTCATTGGTGAGCATGTGTATAGCGTTTTCATTGTTTTAGTACTGTCAGTTTATATTTACAGAAAATGTTGCTGTTATTTTCAGTGAAAGAAGAAGATATGGCACACTCAGTAGAAGAAGGTATACATTTTTTAAAAATTACTTTTATTTGCAAATTATTGTTGTTTACAAATTCTTTTCAAAATCCATTATAACAATGTGCCTACAAGCTTACATCGTGCATTCTGATATCCATGACTTCTAAACATATTTGGTTGATGCCAATAAATCATCCAACATGCCAACCATTGCTAAATAGAATCAAAATCTTTTAAAGTTGTCTCAGATGTCCATTTAATAGAATTTGGCAAATTTTATGGAAAACATGGATGTGTATAGACCTAATCAGGACATGATTCAAATCTTTTGTGGCATGCTAATCATTCAGCCACCATTGCTGCCTAGAATATAATAGCAGAAATATTGAACATTTAATTTTTTAATTTTTATAGAGTTTTCTCGTATGAAGCTAAGAAGCCATAATAAACATTATATCCTGGAGGAAATGAATCCAGCATCCTTGAACAATTGGATGTTTAACATGCTTCCACTTGATGAAGACACAAGAACTAAACTGAGGGATTTAGTTTCAAGGAAGGACATGTCAAGAAGAAAGAAGATGAAAATTCTACTTAACATAGTAGAAAGTCTTGGGAATGGGTATATATTTAGATAAATTAACTTGTTTCTGTTATGTTTTATGAAAGAATGTTATTTTTAAAAGAGACTTTTAACTATGCATCAGAAGTTCTGCGTAATGAATAACAGCTTAGAAAACATTTAGTCTTAGACTGTAAGTTTAACTTTAGCTACTTAGAACTGAATTAGAACTGAATTTAAAAATATCAACAATAACTTGCTTTGGAAAGACCCCATTTTGAAGCCATCTTTAGAAAACTGAATGATCAACAGTTCTAAACTTTTCCATATAAGAGTAAGAAAATGTTGTTTTCACAAGTAACTTTTCTGCACTTGCATTATGATAGAAAAGTTTATTGATATCACTACATCATTTTAAAGAAGATCCATTTGCATTTTTCTTTTAATCATGCCTTATCTATTTCTAATGTTGTACCTAATCTTTAGAAGCTCTAAGCGCTTTACACCAACTATAATGATATGACTATTCTACAGAACAAATGACAAAAACTAAAATTGGAAAAACATAAAAACATGCTGAAAACATATAAGATACAAAACAATATTAGTAGGTATTCCAAGCACTTTTTGGATATCAACAAATACAATGAATAGCACTAAGCTGTTGTTACCATCCTACAGGCCTATATATGAAAATAAAATGCTGAAAAATAATGTAAATCGGTCAAATACTTCAAAAGATATGACCTTTCAAATTTTTTTTTGACTTTTGCAACCTTTTGTGAAAATGCAAATTCCATCAACTTCAGACGAGTAAAAAAAAAAAGTTGAAGTTATATAACCTAGTCATTAACTGCAAAGCTAGACAGGTTCCTTGTTATTCAAGAAATGCAAGCAGTACAATCAGACACAAAAAAAATCCCTTTTATAAGGTGCACTCTAAAATGGTAAAATTACAGAGGCCGGCTTTACTGGAAAAGCCAGAAATTGCGTGTCTCCATGATTTTGCAACCTTGTTATAACAGGACTATGTAATATAAATGCAAACTAAAGTATGTTCCTGTGAGAAAACCTTTTGAAATCAAAAGCCCAATTTTTTTCTGGGCCAATAAGTATGAAACTTTTGTTTTGTCATAAAATTTGGAGATAATGGCAAAAATTTGAATGTCTGAAAAAATGCAAAAACGACAATTTTCAAAAGGTCAAAACCTTTTTATTTATTAACAGATTTTAATAATTCTTGTACCAAAATGCAGGGTATTATATGAAGAATTCATGCAATCTACAAAGAGTGTCAAGATTAGTGTGCAAATATATTTCAAATCAGAAGCGAAAAATGAAAAAGGCAAAAATGGCAAAAACAACAATTTTCACACATTTACAACTTCATCAATTAGTAATTTTTTAAAATCATTTTTACACCAAAATGGAGCATATTATTGCAAAAATTCTAAAAATACAGACATAATTATGATAAAGCATAATTTGAACTTCAGCTTTTTATTCTTCTGTATTGCTGGTCAATGTGGTCAATATCATCAACTTTCCAAGTTCTGCCATTGCTTGAAACTGGTTGTACAATAAAGTCCCAAACAAACACAAAACACAACTTAACCTCAGCTATGTCATCACTGGCTGGCCATTTCAAAAGATCAGTTTTGGTTTTATCTGGCATAAAAACTGTACAAGTGCCAGATCAGGTTGGTGAAATTCCAACACTTGTCCAATGTACTATTGGTCATTGTAATAGACAGCTACCCATACTCCTTGGCATCAGAAAGTATCACATTCCAGTTGAACATCACTGTTGTCTTTTGATTCACAATTTTCAAAGAGCTTGTTAGTACAAGTCACCACTGGTATACTGATTCGTTGTCCCTTTCCTTCGGCCGAAAAATGCTTTTCTAAAATCTGGTACACATCATCACCTACAGATTGGATTTTTTAAAAAAAAGTATAAATTAGAACTATGGCTTGTTCCAAATAGCATCACACATTTGTCTGATATGTAAATTGTCAGGTCAGCATCGTTAAATGAGAATTAGTTCATTTCACACGAATGAAATGATTTAATGTTGCTGACCTGAAACTTGACTGAGTTGTTACAGACTTTGAAAAATTAGAAATGCAATGTTGATACATAAAAAGTAGGGACAGGTCTGATATTTTTAAGATAAAATGAGTTTATAGCTAGCTATATTTACAATGTCATTTCATTTTTATTAGACACTTATCCAAAATTTTAGACCTTTTAAACCAAAAAAAAACCAAGGAAAAGAAATTAACAATAGCAGCAGTGTTTACAATACAAACAGGTCAAAGGTCACAATTGTATCACGATCCAGTTGAATCTAGTATTTCTAGTATTACTTGCTCAGTCAGACAAGAAAAAATATGTCGCCAAATTTACCTTAAATACATAAAATAACATGTCAAGCTTCATTTGCTCCTATTTTTGCATGTGTATTTCACGTGTAAAAAATTACTTGGCTGAATAAATCTGACTCTAAGGTTTTTCCTTGAACCATAGAATCGGACCTACAATTAATGTCTTCAAATACTCAAAATACATTTAGAAAGACCAAAATAAATTTAAAACATTAAAAATGAATCATTTTACTTACAAACCAGTGATAAATAATCCATGGATGGAATATCAGAAGCCATAATACGTCTTGGATTTATGTTAACTCATTGGAAAACAGTGATAGGCAAGCCATTGCATATGGCTTATTCCCAGCATCCTTTAAAAAGCATGGTGATTTTGCATGATGGAAATTACTGATGTTCATACAGAAATAAAGTATAATTAACATGCTTTAAAATGATCTAAAATTTTAAATTTAAAACTGAAATTTATGTTAATTTTTTTTTTTTTAAAGTTTGAAAAGTGTAAAATTCTAGGAAAAAACAAAACTGAGTTACACAGTAAAGACATCAAAATGTAGGTCATTCTCTCTGCTTTTCAATGGCGCTAAATATAGTAACATGGGAAATACCACACAGAATCCCAAGCCTTAAAATAAACATGCATGTAAAATTTCACCTTCGGAAAAATGGCCGCTGCACTAATTATGCCCATCACATACTTCAAACAAACACATTTTTTAATATTAAAATAAAAACACAAAGATTGATGCATAATATGATAGAAGAAAAGTAGTTTTTGTGACAAATGCATATATTTATTGATTTTATAAATAGTGATGGCATAAAATTTATTGTTCAAAATGTGCAAAATTTTGACTTTTGCCCTGCTGGCAGCATTTTGACCTTGTCAGCTAGGGCGGCTTGGAATACCTAATATTAGGTATCTAAGTTTGTCCCTGCAGTCGAAAAAGGTGAGTTTTAAGAGCAATCATAAAAGGGACCAATGTGTCTTTGTGTCTAATTTCAATGGGCAATTCATTCCACATTGCTGGGCCCTGGTATGCAAAAGAACATTGTCCATATGATTTCATTTTCATAGTGTGAACAATGAGTATATGATTGTCAGAAGAAGAGTGTAAGTATCTTGCTGGTGTATACACATAGGTGAGGCCGGATAGGTATGTTGGACTGGAGTTTGTCAGTGAAACATAGCACAGAGAAGAAATTTTGTGTTTGATTATGTATCAAATTGATAGCCAGTGTATGGTACAGAACAGTGGTGAGGTGTGTTCTGGTCGAGGTACTATAAAGATGATATAAAGATGTACTATAACGATGATCTGTGCAGCTGTGTTTTGAACTTTTTTGAAATTTCTGGAGTAAATATTGTGATGAACCAGAAAGAACTTAGTTAGAATAGTCCAGTCTTGAAAGTAGAATAGTCCAGTCTTGAAAGTATTATTGAACACATAAGTGTTTTAGTGGCATCAATTGAAAGATATTTATGAATAGAACTGATGCATCTCAGCTCAAGATATGCAGCCTTGCATATGTTCATGACATGTTGGTGTGATGTGAGAATACTGTCTAGAGTAACACCTAAGTTTCGTACTGACTGTGAGAATTTAATGTTGGTGTTGCTGATATTTATTGTCTGAGGTAAAGGATGTGAATAAGAAAGTAGTTTTGTTATGATCAGAGTAGCCTAAGTTTTATCATCATTCATCTGCAGCTTGTTATTGATATCACTACATCATTATATATATATATATATATATATATATATATATATATATATATATATTGATACTCTTACAGTATTAGTTATTTTTCTGATATTTTTCTAGATATGAATTGCTTGAAAAATACTGTGAGGAACATGATGCTTTCCTGTACGACAATGTATTTAAAAAACAGAGACAAATGATGGTTGAGGAGAATCCAGATGGTGCTCAGCAGTATGAATTTTCACATGAAAAAGAAGAGGGGCTGCAAAGACTTTCTAGTACATGGATAGATTTTACTGTAGATCCAAAAGGTAGGAATTTGACATACTGTGATATCACTTTTTCTCACCCATACAATAGAAAATCAGTGTTTTGCTCACCTTGCTTTTCTTGTCTCAAGCTGGCTACCTCAGATATCTCATCTAAGTCATGGTGTTTAAGTGCTACGAATCACAAACAATTGAGAGAGAGAGAGATAATTATTAATCCCAGTACAGTCGACTCTGGTTAACTGCACACCCTCGGGCCCATCATGAGACTGTGCAGTTAATTGGAGTGTGCAGTTAAGTGAAGTACGGTACAGTACATTGAAACGCATTGGGGAAAAATGGGACTGGCGTGATTACGTGCAGTTATTCGGAGTATGCAGTTAACCGATGTGCAGTTAAGTGGAGTCGACTGTACTTGAAAGCACCTGCCATTCATGTGTGACAGGGTGTAAGGTACAAACTAACCAGGAATGTATTATATCCATGGTAACAATATGACAGTATCTGCTGAAGTTAATTCTGTGTATGCTATTGACACCGAAGAACTCATACTACGGCATATAAATGAAAGCCCAGGTGTTGAATAAACACACCTTGTAACAGCCATAAACTCATTGTTTGAACTTACCAGTAGGATATCAAATAAAAAGGTTAATTTATTACAAAGCAAACTGACCCTGGATGCTGACTTTGGATTCCTTTTATCGTGGAGATTTCTTTTTGACTATACATATGTATCCAAAGTTGGCTGACATGGGGAAGCCAACTTGATTTCTTTCTACCTGTTTTCACTGGGATTTTGAAAATAAATAGAAACAGTGGAACACATAGAAACGATAACTTCTCACATATTTACACAAAAAGTGATTCCTTGCAGTAATTGTCATCGCGTACACAGCATATATAAAGGACAATAAAATTAAACTATATTATAGATCTCTGCTATTATGAATAAATTTGTAGTGCGATACTCAAGTAGTAAAGAGGCCTTGCTTCATGCATTAAAAAAAATTGTAATGCCAAAAGCTTCACCTAACAGGCCCATAGGTTGACCAGCAAAGCATGCTAGAGAGGAGGAGTGTGATGTAAAGAAAATGAACAAGCTGTAAAAAGACACAAAATTGGAGACCCCAGTCAGGAGAGAGATGATGCCTACGATAATGATGATGTAAGGCATTACAAGCATTTTACATTAAAGCAAAAAGAGGAAGTTGTAAATTTCTCAAAATTGCATTGAATTCAAGCAACAGCAAGACATTTCAGAATCCCTAAATCAACCATTGCAGATTGGTTAAAAAAAAGACTTTTATCATCACCTGAATGATTGGAGACATTCAGCAAGGAGTGGGAGACCAGGATCATATGACAGTATGTTAGACAGAAAAATTGCAAAGTGGGTTCTCATCTAACGTGCTCTGCAGATCCTTCTTAGTGTGAACATTATATGTGCTTATGCCAATAAATCTGTGTTAAGTGAACATCTAGAAATCGAGTTTCAAGCCAGTAGGAACTGGGCAACATTTTTTATAAAACGACACAACCACATGCTTCGTTCATGAACGATGATGTCCCAGCATCTCACAGAAGATTTGGAGGAGAAAATAAATATATTCCATAAATTCCTAAAGGCCAGAAGAGAAGAAGATGATTTTGAAGACAAGATGATAATTAACATGGATGAAACTCATATGTACTTTGATCTCATTCCCAGACGATCATTCCCAGATGAACTGTTGAAAAGGAAGGTGTTAAAAGTGTGAGTATTCACATGACTGGTGCAGATAAAAAGCATCTAACCTTAGTATGTGTAGTTTACACAGCAGATGTATGTGCTGCTTTCAATGATACTTTTTCGTGGTGTGAGGGAGCTAAAAGATATTCAGGCACTAAAAGGTAGGATCATATGTGTGTAGGAGAAGGGTTGGATTGATGAGGTGGTACTGCTGTTGTGGACTAAAGACATATATCTAAAGTATACAGGACAAGAATGATCACTTTTAGTGATGGATTGATTCTGGGCACATATTACAGATGCTGTAAAACAGGCCTTGAGAAGGGGTAACAATTTGCCTGCAGTTATTCTGGGATGACGTACCTCCAAGCTACAGCCACTAGATGTCAGTGTAAATAAACTGGTCAAGTCCAACATGAGGAAAAACTGGACAAATTTTATTCATGAAGCAGCAGAGGGCCTTTCCAAGGAAAATGACAAGACATCTCATATTAAGGATGCAGATAAACAAACAGTTGTGAATTGGATTGTGAAATTAGTAGAATTGCTTCAAGACAAGCCAGATCTGATTTGAAAATCATTTAAAGTTTGTGGTATTAACAATAAATTGAATGGATGTGAGGACAATATCATAAGAGATAGTTAATGTGATGGCAGCAAGAGTAAAGAGGATGAAGTTGATGGATTTGTGCCTGAGAAGGTAGAGTGGGCAGTTAAGAATGTGGACAGATTGAAGGATTTAAATTAAATATATTAGCAGCATTCAAGTTTGTTCAGCAGTACTTGGATTATGTCAGATATCACTGCTGTGTAAATAAAAGATGTTTGGTTTTGGAATTATTACAGGAATCTGTCTCTCTCTGTCTCTCTCTCAGTGAAAATATATTTTTATGTAATTACAGTGATTAGTTTCTACTGTGCTCAAGAATAGTTATTTTGGCCAAAAAAGGTCATGTAACAAGCACAAATGAAAATATAAACCTTTGCATTTTAAAAAAACAACATTGTTGAAGCATAAATTAGAACAGATAAAGTTGAACTCATTTTCATATATATGATTCATTCTTACCTTGTTCTTAGCATTGCATCGAGGAAAAAAAAGTGTAAACAAACAACACTCAGAGCATTTTCTATTTTTAAAGTTTTCCTTAATAAAATTTACGTTTTCATTTCTTGACATGTAATTCTCGAATGATTAAGAAGGTGTCCCACAACTTATGACTACATAAAACTGTGACAGTCCTAGTACACAAAAAAATTACTTGTAAAATAAATTCATGGTGTCCCAACACATACAATAAATATGGTACCTTACACCTGTTTGTTCGTATTCTGTTTAGAAGAAAAAGATTGAGTTTTCAAATAGGAATGTCCTGTGTTACAGGATACTGTGAATACAAAAAGCAATAATTTATTTAAAACCTGTCTCAAAACATGCTAAAATTATATCAGAATGTGGTGTATTTTTTTAAATATAGAGATTATAATAACAACCCACCATGCCTATGGAATATGCAAAGACTTAAAATACATGATACCTGACTACAGTAGGGAATACATGTATAGAGCTCATACTCTTTACTACCACATGAATTAGACTGAAACAATGCATATGTTACTACCATTGAAGCCTAATAACATAAGATATATATTTCAGGGTCTGCACCTACATGGAATTTTAAGCTTGAAAACATCAGGAAGGCATGGTGGTCTATTGAGGGAGTACTTTTAGAAGAGCTTTCTCCAAGACATATTCTAGACGTCTTCACTGAAGAGCGCCTTTTATCTCCTGATCAATGCCAGGACCTACGTAAAAAGAAAAGAAGAGAAATGTCAAAAGAACTGCTGCAAATAGTAAAGGATGATCTCCCAGATGCTTTTTTTATTCTGCTAAAAGCATTAAAAGAGGATGGTGAAGATGAATTAATCCACTTGTTGACTGATATCATAGATGAGAAAAAATATGTTGAAGAATTCACAGGTATGTTAATTTACAAACCTAATTATAATCTGTGTGTAGTTCTACTGGTTGTGTTATGGTCCTGCATTTGTCACTTTGTATGCATCATTTGTTTCTAATTATTTATTGCTGCTCCTAAACTACTAAATAAATGCAAAGTAATTAAACTTGGCACAGAGTTTAATTGAAAATAGTGTCCCTTGGACATTTAAGATTGCTGCCATTGCAGCCTTCATGAAAATCTCCCTATTGCTACACCTACTCTATAAATAGCTTTATCAGTATGGGGTTTGCACTAATCCACCTCTTACGATGTGAAAGTGGTGTTTATCTGGTGTCCATCATTTAAAATTGTGCTTTAACCAGTCCACTTGAATGAATGATCATGTACATTTTGGTTTTCCATTAACAAACGACAAAACTTTGTTATGTTGAGACAAGGATGTCACTTCTGGGACACAGTTAGTTAAATCTGTATGTATGATGTGTGAAACAAGTTAAATTCATATCTTGATACATTTGTCTTTTGTTTGCTTAAAGAGATAAGATATAATGTAACTTCATATAATCATTTTCTATCCATTATTATTGAAACTGTTCTGTAAAAGTATTTAATTGATGTTTCTTCTTGTTATGGATATATTTTCTCTTAATGCACCTCGTGATACCAGTCATTGGTTTTTAAGTTCATTTTAAAGTATTGATGGTCAGAAAAAGCTTATGCTTTAAGAAAAGTATTTGGGTTGTTTAGATGGATTCATATAAAGATACACACATGTAAGTTGAGTCAATAAGTTCTGAATATATTGTTTGATAATGACAGTTTGGCAATCATAAACTGATAGTTGGAAAAGGATGGTTTTATTAGCTCCACTAGTCATGGGATGGTCTGTTTATCATCCATCCATTAGCACATGTTTGTTATCAAACTACTTGGAGCATTGCCTGAAACTCATCTTAGGGTCTAGTTGCAAGTTCTAAATGAAACTTACACATCTAATTTGGCCAGCCAGCCATATCAGTCCTATTGAAAATCCTGATATCATCCATGCTTTTGAAGAGGCAGTAATATTAGCATGATATGCTCACCAACAGACTTCTTATGATGTTTGTTGCTTCTAACTGAAAATAATAATAATAATAATAATAATAATAATAATAATGAGGACTTTGTATGGCACCTAATCTTTAGAAGGTCTAAGTGCTTTACAACATCTATTATGATATGAATATTAAAAAAACCAAAAAGCTGCAAGTGCGATCACCATGAAATTGGAAAACAAAAAATTGCTGAAAATATTTAAGGCAGGAAACATCTTTAGGTCTTTAAGTTTGTTCCTGCAGTTAACAAAAGTGAGTTTTAAGAGCACTCTTGAAAGGGATCACTGTATTTCTGTCTAATTTCAATGGACAATTCATTCCATGATGCTGGGCCCTGGTATGCAAAAAATTGTCCATATGACTTCGTTTTCATAGTGGGAATAATGAGTATACAATTGTCAGTAGAAGAGCGTATGTATCTTGCTGGTGTGTACACATGGGTGAGTCCAGATAGCTATGCTGGACTGGAGTCCATCAGTGACATGTAGCACAGAAAACACATTTTGTGTTTGATTCTGGATCAAATGAATAGCAAGTGTAAAGTAGAGAGCAGCGGGGAGGTGGGCTCTGATCATGGTACTATAAGGATGATCCGAGTACCTGTGTTTTGAACCTTTTGAAGTTTCTGGAGTAGATATTGAGATGAACCAGACAGAATTGAGTTACAGTCTTGAATGTACCAATGAACACACAAGTGTTTTAGTGGCATCAACTGTAAGATATTTGCGAATGGAGCTGATGCATCTCAGCTCAAGATATGCAGCATTGCATCATGACATGTTGGTGCAATGTGAGAGTACTGTCTAGGGTAAAGCTTGGTTTCATACTGAGTGCGTGAATTTAATGTTGTTGTTGCTGATAATTATTATATGAGGTAAACGATGTGAATGAGAAAGTTTTTGTGTTGTGATGAGAATGGTCTTAGTTTTATCATCATTCATCTGCAGCTTGTTACATGTCATCCATGATTTCACATAAAATATGCACCTCTCTACTCCATGGATGGTGGCATCAACTTCAGTTGGGTGGCTAGACTTGTATGTTTGGGTGTCATCAGCATACAGTTGGTGAGACACTGGGTGATGATCTATGACATTTGAAGTGGTTGACTGTATAGAATGAAGACAACAGGTCCAAGAACAGTCCCCTGTGGAACACCACAACATAAATGAACTGGGCTGGAGTTTATTCCATCTGCAGATACAATTTGTGTCCTGTTGACTAAGTAGGAATTGAACCACTGTAAGGCTGAATCATGAATGCCAAAGAGATGCTGGAGATGATGAAGTAATATATCATGGTCTATGGTTTCAAATGCTGCAGAGAAATGCAGGAGGGTGAGTACTCTAATCTTACTGCTATCCAAAGCAGAGAGAATGTCATACAATACTTTCATAAGAGTAGTTTCAGTACTGTGACAAGGGCAATATACAGACTGTACATTGCTAGAAGACTATTTGAGTTCAAATCAGATATAGGTTGGGTTAGAACAACTTTTTCTAAGATTTTTTTTATATGAACAAGAGATTAGAAAAAACTGGGCAGTAGTTCTTTAAATCATTATCTTCAAGTGTTGGTTTCTTTAGCAAAGAGTTTTGAAAAATGATGGGAATTCCATGGATGAGAGAGATATTAATAACATCAGTTAGTGAAGGCAATATTTTTTTCTCAGCACTCAAGTTGCAGTGATATTGCTGATCTGTTGTTGAATGGCCATCTGTGTAGCCATCTTTAAAATCTTGCTGTTTGTAAAAATGTTGCTCATCTACCATCAGTGGAAATGTGGGGCCCCGAGTGGATGAGTGGTCTAAAGCATTGTCCGTCACGGATCATTGCCATCTCATCTCTGTCTGTGTGGGTTCAAGTCTAAGAGTCTGCTAATGTAGTCATGGTGTCTAAGTGCTACGAACTACTTTTAAAAAAAAGATGTCTTCTGCTGTGCATGATGGACTTGTTATAAAATCCAAGAACCATAAGAAAAGCAATATATAACAAAAAGGAAATTTACTTGTAAAGCAACTTAGGATCTCTTCAATTTGGTAACACCAAACGAAACATCTTCACACACACACACATCAAGCTATTTAATACAGCTCCAGACACACAAGCAATAAACATCTCTGGCCATACAAAACCAAACTGAAGTTCTGCTGCAAATCCAGCAAAACCCAGAGATGTGTTATGTCAGACTGGTTTCTTTTAACATTGTCAAAAACCCACAATTTGCCCCAGTTGAATCAAATATAATAATGTGATTGCAAATGAGAACTCTTGCATTTAAGAACAGCTGTGTTCATTCATCAGACCACATGCTATTCCACAAAAATATTTCCCTGCAGCATATCATTGCACTAGTGGTAGCAACACTTGTCATATTTCCAGGACAGAAATTATAAATTTCCAAGACAATCAGAATTAGACATTTCCTGATGTCACTAAAGTCTTTATTAGATCTGTAACCATTAGGCATATTGTATTGCACAAAATATGTAAGGTACAAACTAACCAGGAGTGTATTATATCCATGGTAACAATATGACAGTATCTGCTGAAATTAATTCTGTGTATGCTATTGACACCGAAGAACTCATATGACGGCATATAAATGAAAGCCCAGGTGTTGAATAAACACACCTTGTAACAGCCATAAACTCATTGCTTGAACTTACCAGTAGGATATCAAATAAAAAGGTTAATTTATTAGAAAGCAAACTGACCCCGAATGCTGACTTTGGATTCCTTTTATCGTGGAAATTTCTTTTTGACTATACATATGTATCCAAAGTTGGCTGACATGGGGAAGCCAACTTGATTTCTTTCTACCTGTTTTCACTGGGATTTTGAAAATAAATAGAAACAGTGGAACACATTGAAACGATAACTTCTCACATATTTACACAAAAAGTGATTCCTCGCAGTAATTGTCATCGCGTACACAGCATATATAAAGGACAATAAAATTAAACTATATTATAGATCTCTGCTATTATGGATAAATTTGTAGTGCGATACTCAAGTAATAAAGAGGCCTTGCTTTATGCATTAAAAAAAATTGTGATGCCAAAAGCTTCACCTAACAGGCCCGTAGGTTGACCAGAAAAGCATGCTAGAGAGGAGGAGTGTGATGTAAAGGAAAATGAACAAGCTGTAAAAGACACACAATTGGAGACCCCAGTCAGGAGAGAGATGATTCCTACGATAATGATGATGTGAGGCATTACAAGCATTTTACATTAAAGCAAAAAGAGGAAGTTGTAAATTTCTCAAAATTGCATTGAATTCAAGTAGCAGCAAGACATTTCAGAATTCCTAAATCAACCATTGCAGATTGGTTAAAAATAGACTTTTCTCATCACCTGAATGATTGGAGACATTCAGGAAGGAGTGGGAGACCAGGATCATGAAAATGTGTTAGACAGAAAAATTGCAAAGTGGGTTCTCATGTAACGCGCTCTGCAGATCCCTTTTAGTGTGGACATATGTGCTTACGCCAATAAATCTGTGTTACGTGAACATCCTGAAATTGAGTTTCAAGCCAGTAGGAACTGGGCAATAGGTTTTATAAAACGACACAGCCACATGCTTCGTTCATGAACGATGATGTCCCAGCATCTCACAGAAGATTTGGAGGAGAAAATAAATATATTCCACAAATTCCTAAAGGCCAGAAGAGAAGAAGATGATTTTGAAGACAAGATGATAATTAACATGGATTAAACTCATATGTACTTTGATCTCATTCCCAGACGAACTGTTGAAAATAAAGGTGTTAAAAGTGAGTTTTCACATGACTGGTGCAGATAAAAAGCATCTAACCTTAGTATGTGTAGTTTACACAGCAGATGTGCTGCTGTCAATGATACTTTTTTGTGGTGTGAGGGAGCCAAGAGAGATTCAGGCACCAAAAGGTAGGATCACATGTGTGTAGGAGAAGGGTTGGATTGATGAGGAGGTACTGCTGTTGTGGACTAAAGACATATATCTGAAGTATACAGGACAAGAATGATCACTTTTAGTGATGGATTGATTCTGGGCACATATTACAGATGCTGTAAAACAGGCCTTGAGAAGGGGTAACAATTTGCCTGCAGTTATTCTGGGAGGATGTACCTCCAAGCTACAGCCACTAGATGTCATTGTAAATAAACTGGTTAAGTCCAATATGAGGAAAAGCTGGACAAATTTTATTCATGAAGAAGCAGAGGGCCTTTCCAAGGAAAATGACAAGACATATCATATTAAGGATGCAGATAAACAAACAGTTGTGAATTGGATTGTGAAATTAGTAGAATTGCTTCAAGAGAAGCCAGATCTGATTTGAAAATCTTTTAAAGTTTGTGGTATTAACAATAACTTGAATGGATGTGAGGACAATATCATAAAAGATACTTGATGTGATGGCAGCGAGAGTAAAGCGGATGAAGTTGATGGATTTGTGCATGAGAAGATAGAGTGGGCAGTTTAGTTAAGTTTACAAAATTCTTCAACCAATTATGTGGAGACAAACCGACAAATGGTGATGTTTGACCATGATCGCCACACATTATCACTTTTGTATTCGCTAGCAATAGCCAATTGAGAAACCTTTTTAATACATCTAACGACACTGTGCATATCTCATCTCAAATGATGATTTCAGGAATATATTCTCGCCCATTCGATCAGGAGTCCATTCGTCACCTTTCCATCAAAAGAAACTGTGATAAGTGCAAGCATTAACCCCCCGATGTTTCATCTCTTTTGCAAGTCTGTGTGTTGGTGTTAGCGCAATCATGTTTGATTTCCCTCGAAATAATTCTATAGTACAAGTCGTCTTTCCTGACCCACCACAGCCGTTTAAATAACTGGTTTTAGATCTACATATTAGATCGGATATCGAAGGTGCATTAGATAGTTCTGATGTCTGATTATTTTTCAAGTAATTGTTTTCAATCGTAACATCTGATTTAGAATAATCATGTAGTATTTCCTTTTTACTTCTCCATGATCCCCAACTCTCGTCCGAATTTGTAAAATCAGCCACTGCTTCTCGATGTTTTACATCTATATAAAATGAATCAGTGGCGACTCTAACTGCGGTTTCAGGAAATCTATTTATCATCGAAAGTAAATTAATAGAAGCGTAAGCCAGCTTAGACGCCCTTAGATGGCTATACTGAGGATTATCTCCATCGTTGTAACAACTGTACCAAATTTTGTTACATCGGACAAGAAAGCGTCTTCGCGATTAACATATATACCCCTAGATGCTGCATTTGCGAGTATAAAATCATATTCAGCATCATCTAGAATTAATCATGAAGAATATTGCTTGTTTTCATATTTTCCACCCTGGGTGAATTTACCAATTATTCTTCTATCGAGATCTTTTGCGTGTTTATTTCTAACTTAAAATATCTCCTTGGACCACCTAACGATATATTCTTCGTCGAGTAAAGGAAATATTTTTTTGTTTTTGCTGATAATACTATCTAGACTATCGGGTTGTGGTAACCAGAGTTCAGTCTGCGCGTGATATGATGTAATTGCTTCACTAACAATCAGCGATATCAGTATTTTAGAATCAATCATATACCGTAATAACACTATTGGCATCCAGTGTTTTTCAGATATGTGTCTACCAAGCCAAACATAACAGCACAGATGAAATCCTTTAGCGGTCTCGAATGATACCATACGAGTGAACCCGGTTAGATCAAAATCGGGTAGTGGCCCATTAATCGCAACATGGGTCATCTTGTGTGTAGGATTCCCAAATCTTTCATAATACTCAGAGCAGTTTCCATACCCGAGAAAACTCCCTGGATAACACGCAACCATATCAACCAAAATAACACTTTCAGGGTCATATTTCGTATTCCATAATCCACCATGGCCATAATCAACACAATTGTCTTGGACATCTGAGAGAAAGTCAGCTCTCGTTGGGTTCCATAGATTTCAATTTCTCGCGAAATGAGCTGCAACTGATGGGATTGTAAAACAATTTGTTAGTAATTGTTCGTCATGTTCCGTTCAAAAATCACAAGCTAGCTTTCTCGCTCTCGTCGTGAACAGCTTCAGTACAGTATATTTCACCGTTGGGTCTTCCAAAGTGATCGAATTTAACCTCTTCGTTTTGAAAACTCTGAAATAACCACACTGACACAGAATCGTTTTTACTTAACTCTTAAATAAAATCAAATAGTTTCTACCCTGGGAGGATTCCACCCGAGAACTCCACGGGTAGATATTTTATGGTTCTATCCCGTGAAATGTTGTTACCGTGGAGGTCCACGCGTGTGCGTTATGGTCAGTAATTTGATTGGAGATCCTCTCGATTTATATTTTGATTCGTGTAATACTTCTCTTGTTAATGTCATTACAGTTATTGGGAATTTTAGTATCCTTTCTAACTGGGCTACATTTTGAATTGTAGCACTGCTCTCCCTAACTGTTAACCCCCATTCATTTATTTTTTTGCATCTTAGATCCGTCAATTAGATTCCACGCAACGCATTTGTCAAAATGCTCTATTATTCGTTCGGCTACACAATTCAATGACGAATGTTTCATTGTTTTTAGTTTCTCAATACTGATTGCCATTTAACGGATAGATCCCATTAACAACCGTGGTCACTGTATAAGCTTTTTCGAAATACGGTTTGTCAATCCCAGTCAACATTCCTGGTTTGGAATCCTGACTCACAGTGACGGTTCTCTTATCTTTCAGGATGGGTTCAAATTTGTCGCGTATAATACAATCCCGTTTTTGAGCGGATAATGAATTTGACTCTAAAAAATACTTTTTTCTGGTCAAGATGCGAGGTTATCACTGCGGCTCTTTCGTCATTCATGGTAGCATCAATGCCACCATCGATTCGAAATGTTGATCAGTAGTGAGATAATAATAATAATAATAATAATAATAATAATAATAATAATAATAATAATGAGGACTTTGTATAGTGCCTTATGTTACGAAGCTCTAAGCGCTTTTCACCATCAATAACAAGATGACTACAGTACAGAACAAATGACAAAAACAATGAAATTGGAAAACATAAAAACGTGCTGAAAACATATAAGATACAAAACATGATTAGGTCGCTAAGTTTGTCCCTACAGTCGAAACAGGTGAGTCTTAAGAGCACTCTTAAAAGGGACCACTGTGTACTTGTATCTAATTTCAATGGGCAATTCGTTCCATGTCACCGGGCCCTGGTGTGCAAACGAACGTTGTCCATATGACTTTGTTTTCACCTTGGGAACAATGAGTATACGATTATCAGAAGAAGAGCGTAAGGATCTAGCTGGTGTATACACATGGGTGAGGCTGGATAGGTATGTTGGACTGGAGTCTGTCAGTGAAACATAGCACAGAGAAGAAATTTTGTGTTTGATTCTGTATGGAATTGATAGCCAATGTAGGGTACAGAACAGTGGTGAGGTTGGCTCTGATCGAGGTACTCTATAAAGATCTGTGCAGCTGTGTTTTGAACTTTTTGAAGTTTCTGGAGTAAATATTGTGACAAACCAGACAGAATTGAGTTACAATAGTCCAGTCTTGAAAGTACTAATGAACACACAAGTGTTTTAGTGGCATGAACTGAAAGATATTTGCTAATGGAACTGATGCGTCTCAATTCAAGATATGCAGCCTTGCATATGTTCATGACATGTTGGTGCAATGTGAGAGTACTGTCTAGAGTAACGCTTGGTTCCGTACTGACTGTGAGAATTTAATGTTGATGTTGCTGATATTTATTGTCTGAGGTAAAGGATATGAATGAGAAAGTCTTTGTGTTGTGATCAGAATAGCCTCAGTTTTATCATCATTCATCTGCAGCTTGCTACATGTCATCCATGATTTCACACCAGAAATGCACTTCTCTACTCCATGGATGGTAGCATCAACTTCAGTTGGATGGCTAGACTTGTATATTTAGGTGTCATCAGAATACAATTGGTGCAACACTGGGTGATGATCTGTGACACTTGAGAACAGCTGAGTATACACCACAAAATACGTCAACTGGGCTGGTGTATATTCCATTTGCAGATACAATTTGTGTCCTGTTAACTAAGTAGGACTTGAACTACTGTAAGGCTATACTCTGAATGCCAAATACATGCTGGAGACGGTGAAGTAATCTATCATGATCTATTGTGTCAAATGCTGCAGATAAATCCAGGATAGTGAGAACTGTAATCTTTCCCCTGTCCAAAGCAGAGAGAATGTCACTAAATACTTTCAGAAGAGTAGTTTCCGTACTGTGGCAAGGACGATATGCAGACTGTACATTGCTAAAAAGACTGTTTGAATTCAAATGAGATACAAATTGAGTTAGAACAACTTTAGCAGCAGAGAGGGTGAACAGACCAAGTTTTCAAGCAAAAATAAATCTTCTATGACCAAGTTTTCAAGCAAAAAGAAAACTTCTTCGGAAACCGAAAATATTTCACAAAAAAAGCTGCGACAATGATGGAGTCAAAGTTTCAAGCAAATATAAGGCTTCTACGAAAACTGAAATTATTTCACAAAAAAGGCTGCTTGTGAAATTACAAAGTAATTTCCAATCGAAGATTTTACAGTCTCCTTCAGACCAACTTTTGCTATCAATTCATCAACAATGACGTCAATGTCGTTGTCGCAGCCCTTTGCTGCTAAGGGGTTAAAAATAACCATAGATACGTCTAATCCGACGCGACATCGTGTCCGAGGATCGTGTATACTTATCGTTACAAATCCATGTGCGGTAGCTCGAGCACCACTAAAGAAATTTTTAAATCGATTATAATCCATATCGGAGCACCAAGTTTGCCAGATATTTCTGAGTGCATGTGTATCAACTCCGTTAAACATACACAATAGATTACAATTATCTCTGATGAC
This sequence comes from Unio delphinus, assembly GCA_029339505.1. Taxonomy (NCBI): domain Eukaryota; kingdom Metazoa; phylum Mollusca; class Bivalvia; order Unionida; family Unionidae; genus Unio; species Unio delphinus. The sequence goes on from JAQISU010000226.1 coordinate 1,069,409, forward strand.
CTTCGGGATCTGTGTGTACCGTTGAGTGACATATATCACGTCGGTGTTTTTATGGCGCCCTCGGGAAAATATCAACGCGGGATTCTTTTGTTTGACATTACATCATCATACACAACGAGATTGTTAACACATACATCCAAGTCTTCCACGGATGGCCCCTAAACCGAAATCGCAAGCTCTTAATGCAAGCTTGCGCAAACTGATATCTGCAAGCTAGTATTTAGAACCGTGTGGCAAGCTTGCACAACCCAAACCATAATTGCAAGCTTGCGCAAGCTAGTATTTGGAACTTTGCGGCAAGCTTGCACAACCCAAACCAAAATTGCAAGCATGCGCAAGCTTATTTTTGCAAGCTTGTATTTGGAATTGCTGCAAACCTATTTTTGCAAGCTTGCGCAAGCTTATTTTTGCAAGCTTGCGCAACCCAAACCAAAATTGCAAGCTTATTTCATGCACTGAAGCCATTCCTATTTCCACACATTTTTGAAACCATTTTAAAGTTCATTCAAACTTTTTGTGTCCTGGTCTGTCAGTAACTCTTGAGTGTAGATGCCATGTTTTGCAAATATAAAGCTAATGAACTTCAACTTTGTGGAAAAATCACAATTAAAATAACATTGAGCATTATAAAAGTAACAACAGTTTCAAACAAGTGCAGTACATGATATCAATTGTTGATGCCCTGCGATCAATAGCACATTTATTGATAACTTCGTTGAAGCTAGCTTCAGTACGACTGTTACTAGGGCTCTCCTCCTAATTCCTTTTTAAAATGTTTCAAAACAAAAGCATACGAGTTATCCTTTGTGATTTAATGTTTGGAAAACGTGTGCAAAATAACTCACCAGCAACACTAGTAACTGAAAGATAAAGGTTTATTTCTAAAAGAAATTTAATAAATATAATTTCGATCGAATTTTATTAAGGTTCTCTCTGGTAATTATATATGTCGCAAGTTCATGCTGAGTTGTGTGTGATGAAGCAGGGACCTGATGCTTATTAGCGTTTTCGTGCGCATTCATGCCTAATAGCGAAATCACATTACACAATTTGCAAAACATCGTTTTCTCCGTTACCATGTGGCTTCATAAATCTACACAAGACGGCACAATTGTCCGTCCAGTTGTTTTCTTCTCAGTTTCCTGCAGAAAATTATGAATATTCCTCTGTCCTAACCTGATGCTTATTAGTGTTTTCGTGCGCATTCATGCCTAATAGCGAAATCACATTACACAATTTGCAAAACGTCGTTTTCTCCATTACCATATGGCTTCATAAATCTACACAAGACGGCACAATTGACCTTCCAGTTGTTTCCTTCTCTTTTTCCTGCAGAACATTCTGAATATTTCTCTTTCCTATTTAACATGATTAGAAGCTGTAGATTACGAAGACGAGATACTTCGACAACGGTAACTTTTTGCGAAATCAAATATGTCGGATAAAGATATGAACGGTAGCCTCGATTTCAAATGAACCAATCGTATTGTAGAACTGCATTCAAATAGTATACATGTGATACATTCTATAAAAATAGAACCGAATGCACGTTCCAAACTGAAAATTCCAAAGAAACATATTATTTACTTTAATTAAGAAACGTATTTTTTGCCCCCACAAAATGTATACTGTATTCAGGTCCAAAATCATCTGACCCTGTGTCAGGTATACCTAATATTCTGGTACAAGTTTGATTTTCTTACATGGCTTTTTTGTGGAATAGCAAAAGTTAAATTATGACTTACTAAATCCTGAGAAGGTTAAAATTTGCTTGACCTACCTGCATATTTAATGATTAAATAATGTAATCTTATAGTTGCAATGTAGTGGAAAACAAATATGTTCAAGCATTATGATAAATTTCATTGTTCAAGTTTATTCATTCACTGCAAGCATGTGCATGAGAGTTTGATACATGCATGGTCTCAATCTTTTACAAGAATGGTAATATATGAAGAAACGTATTGCAAGCTATTTTAAATTTATTTTCTGACACATATAAGAAAACTTGTGCAAGTAAGTTTTACTTTCTGAAGAAAAGAAATAAGCTTGCTCAAGCTAGTTTTACTCTCTGGAGGAAATATATAAGAAACCTTGTACAAGTTTGTGCAAGCTTGTACAAGCTTGCAGTAAGCTAGTTTTACTTTCTGAAGCAAATAAGAAACCTTGTACAAGCTTGTGCAAGCATCTATGTTAGCTTATAAACATCAAATTAGCTTATCACAAGCTTGCCGCAAGCTTGCGGCAAGAGTGCATTTTGGTTTGGGGGCGCTTCGTCGATATCTGTGATAAACTCAATAACGTTTCCGCCGTAAGCTTCTGAAACGGTTTCATTATAGTCTTTTAACACTTGATAACAATGCTGATCATCTACGCTCGGGGCAACTAAATACAATTTGTCCCAGGTCATTTATTTCATTATCATTGTGAGCAACAATTGAGTTTTACCACTCCCCGAAGGTCCGATGATAATCATCCTGATAGATTTTGGTAACAACGCGTGATGTTTTATTTGCTGTTTTTTCTTTAGCGCTGAGAAATCGATCACTTCCATTAGATATAACATAAATATATTACTGATCTATATTGTGTGAAATGTAAGAAGCGTACACCAACTATTGACCTGACAAATGTTACCATGAAAAATAACCGAGAAGCGGTTACTGGACGGTGTGAGGTATGTGGGATAAAAAAACATCGATTTGTTAAAAAAAGAGCGGTGGTGATATCGCCGCCAAGTTAGCTAAACTTCCAGGGTTACCAACGGCGAAGTATCCAGGTGAAAAACACCTTCCTGGGTATAGTTATTGTGGACCGAGAACACGATTAGATATCAGACTTGATAGTCAGGATAATCCTAACCAGGGAGAAAATCCGATAAATGCTATTGATGAGGCGTGTCGGGTACATGATATAGCATACCGGAGTAATGATTTACCACAGCGTCATCTCGCAGATGTGAAATTAATTCATGCGTTGAATTCTATCACTAATAAATCCTTCAAAGAAAAATTGTCTTCATGGTTAATGAAATCTGCCATGAAAGGTAAATTAATGATGGGTGCTGGTAATTAATAACAACATGGAATCTATTTATTATTCTCCAAAAGGATACTAGAGGGGTAAAGCAGCAATCGGTAAACTCGCTAGGGACGCGAAGGTGAAATATCCTACAGCGGCGGATTGGTTATCTAAACAGGCGATATGGCAAATTTACCTACTTCCGCCTAAACAAATTAACTACTCGCATTTTGATGTGATCGTTCCTAATGAGGTTCATCAGGCTGATATATTATTTCTGCCACATGATGGTGGTTACAAATACGCGTTAACTGTAGTTGATGTTGCGAGTCGATTCAAACAAGCAAAACCTCTAAAAACCAAATAATTAACTGAAGCTGTATCTGCGTTTGAAAGGATTTATCGAAGGGGTCCTCTGCGCTGGCCAAATATATTACAAGTTGATCCTGGCAAGGAATTTCAAGGTGTGGTTCTATCAACAATGAAACATCATAATACCACCTTACGAAGAGGACATACTGCATTACACCGCGATCAGGCAATTGTTGAACGATTTAATCGGACAGTTGCTGAGCGGTTATTTGGATATCAATACGCGAAATAATTTATTCAACATAAAAGATCTCGTGAATGGGTTAAAAGATTACCAGCTGTGATTACCACGCTAAATAATGAGATTACTCGAACAATTAATATGAAACCTAACAACAAGATTAAGAAAAAGTCTATACCTAAAATCCCACAAAAAGATTTTTCAGAACAACCAATACTCGGTAATGTCACTATTTGGTATTTATATGAATGAGGAGAGCTCGAAGGTGGCAAGGAAAGAGCTACTGATCCTATTTGGAGTGTTACTGTACATAAAATATCCGGTATAACACGATCTATGGGTAGACCAGCAATCTATAGATTGGATTCAACTGCTCCTCAACGTGGATTTACTCGACAACAACTACAAAATGATACCCGAAGATTCTCAATTACCACCGCGTGGTCTTAACTAGCACCTCTGCGTCTGTTGCACTCAAGACAAGTCAGCATCACATTATCTCTGGTATGACCAATGCTGCTATTTTTTCTGTCTATGGTAAATTGTCGAGAGTCTTTATCCGACCAACTCCAATTCATTATACAATTGCAACTCGCGCAGTGATTATTTTGTTGTTGTTTCAACGTGGTTATTAATTCTGCATCAATGTCAAATTCTCGTTTATTTTTTTTATCCTGTTGTTAATAACCAGAGAGTTTTTTTCTAATTATGTCCATGACGTTGTCAGCGCTGACAATATCACTTATTGTAGTGTCATTATCATCTCCTGACTCTGTCAGGACAACTCTTTGAAGTTGATGTATTCTCCTCACTCTGGACACTGCAAGATAAACTAAATTCGACCAGTCGATGTGATTATCTATAATCCAAACAATCGTATCTGTGATAGTTAATCCCTGTGAAGAATGTATCGTCGCTGCATAACCTAGCATCCATGGAGATTTATCAGCACGCAATGCATCTTCGACAACGCTGATATCAACCAGCACAATATCACTTAATACGAGAATCTGCTTCTCACGCTGTCCAGGAATATTAACTTCGATATTCTGCTTTCGTGTATCCGAAGGTCTATAACAGAGCGGTACTGGAAGTGTTGCAAATTTTTCTTTATGCGTTTCAAATAATTTCATCTGAAGTGTGTCTCTGACTATTTTTCTACTTGCTACTATCAAATCGTTTTCTCTCCACGCTTCCAAAAAATCATTCATTGGAGTTTCTGAAATCATTTCACGAGCTATTTCACATTGGATTCTATCCGGTTGTAATCTGATTTGTTGTTTGAACTCGCGTAATTGCTCATCAAGTTATCTATGGTCAGTATTAATCTCTTCGTAATAGTCTACGTGTTTCTTTAGCCAATCATGTGAGGATAAACTGATAAATGGTGGTGGTTGGCCATGATTGCCGCACGTGATAACTTTTGTGTTCGCGTGCAATAACCAATCAAGAAATTTTTGTAATATATTGCAACGACACTGTACATATCTCATCCCAAATTATGACTTCAGGAACATATTTCTCACCCATTCGATCGGGAGTCCATTCGTCAGCTTTCCATCGAAAGAAACTATGATAAGTACAGGCAATCACCTCTCGTTGTTTAATCTCTCTGGCAAGTCTGTGGGTTGGTGTTAGCACAATCATGTTTGATTTACCACGAAATAATTCAATCGCACGAGTTGTCTTTCCAAACCCACCACAACCGTTTAAGTAAATAGTTTTATATCTACATATTGGATCGGATATCAGCGGTGCATTAGAAAATTCTGATATTTGGTCACACTTCAAGTATTTATCGTCCATCGTAACATCAGCAGATTTACAATTCTCGTGTAGTGTCTCCTTTTTAAATCTCCACCATCCACAATTTTCCTCCGGATCTGTGAATGCAGCCACCGATGATCTGTATTTCTCGTGTATATACATCGAATCAGTGGCTACTCTGACAGCGGTATTAGGAAATTTACTTATCATCGAAAATAGATTAATAGCAGAATAACATAGATGATCTTAAATGTGTATATTGGGCATTATATACATCACAGTAGGTAACAAGTGTACGTAATCGTGTTCCATCTGATAGGAAGGCGTCTTTACGATTTACAAGTTTTCCCTTCTTCGTTAAATTTGCTACAATAAAATCATATTCAGAGCTGTCTATGATCAACCGCGAAGAGTATTTTGCATTGTCGTATCTTCCACCCTGGGTAAATTTACCGATTATCCTTCGTCCAAGATCTTTCGCTTCTTTATTTCTGGATTCAAATAACTGTTTGGACAAATCCATGATTTGTTGTTCACTGAAATCAGGAAAATGTTTTCGTTGTTCGCGTATTATATCATCTAGATCAGGTTTCGGTAACCAAACTTCGGTTTGAGCTCGATAACATATAATAGCTTCGCTGACAATCAACGATGACAACATACCACAATCAGTCATATGTCGTAGTAACACTATTGGCATCCAATGCTTTTCAGACATATGTCTACCAATCCAAACATAGCTACGCGGATGCAGCCCTGTAGCGAGTTCAAATAATACAATATGAGCAAATCCAGTTAAATCAAAATCAGGTAATGGCCCATTAATTGCAACACGAGTCATTTCATGTGTGGGATGTCCAAATCGTTTGAAATACTTAGCGGCGAATCCATATCCAAGAAAATTCCCAGGATAACACGCAGATATATCAATTGAAATCATACCCTCGCGGGAATATTTTGTATTCCACAATCCTCCATGGCTATATTTAACACAGCTTGATTTAACATCTGCGAGAAACTCACTTCGTGTTGGACGCCATGAGTTTTTTTTCTCTTGCGAAGTGAGCTACCACTGATGGAATCGTAAAACTATCCGTTAATAGTTTTTCATTTTCCGTATATGAAAATTCATTAGCGATTTTTCTCATTCGTGAGTGTAACGCTTCAGTGCGATATAAATCTCCGTTAGGTCTTACAAATTGATCAAATCGTGATTTGGAATCAGCAATATTAAGTAGCCACATTGACACAGGATCATCATTACACAACGCGTGAATAGCATCGAATAACTTCTCTTCATAGAAAACCCCTACAGAACTCCTCAGGGATATATCTTACGGTTCTATATCGTGGAAATATTGTTACTGCAGACGTCCACGCGTGTTCGTTATGATCAAGAATTTCAATTGGAGCTCCTCTCGATTTATATTTCGGTTCATATAATATCTCACCTGTTATCGTCGCTACAGATATTGTTAATTTTAGTAATCGTTCCAACGTTGCCACATTTTGAATTGTTGCCCCCTGCTCCTTCACGCTTAATCCCCATTCATTTATTTTTTGCGTCTTAGATCAGTTAATTTGTTTCCCCGGGATGCATTTGTGAAGTGTTCTGTTATTCGTTTTGCTACACAATTCAACATTGAATTACCTTGTGATTTCGAGGACGTTTTCATCGGAGCTACTTTTGTAATATCGGGTGTATTATTTAACGGATATATCCCATAAACAACTGCTGTTACTGGATAAGATCTCTCGTAGTATGGTTTGTCAATTCCAGTCAGAATTCCTGGTTTGGAATCTTGACTCACAATGACAGTTTTTTTATCTTTCAAGATTGGTTCCAATTTATCTCTGATAATCCATTCTCCTTTCTCTTGGATAATGAATTTCATTCTAAAAAAATACCTTTTTCCTCCAAGATGTGAAATTATCTCAGCTGCTCTTTCGTCATTCATGGTAGCATCTATTGTGGGTACATTGACATCATCGTGGATAATTCGAAATGTTGACCACGTATGAGCTGCTCCATCGCGTTTGAATTCATTAAAACAATTTCGAATTTTACCCAATATGGTTCTATTGTCTATTAGACTTTTTGGTATATCAGAGTCTATCGAGATTAAATCTAGCATTTTTCTAATACTTAATTTTCGATAATCTCTCGAACTCCTTCATGCTATAATTAAAGCAAGTATTTAAATAGAGTTTATTATATAATGAATCATTGTAAATGGCTCATGATTGGATCAGTAACCCCGTGTAACAAATCATGCAGAAATGAGTTCTGTGGGTATCATATGCAAAGTTTTCGACGTGGAAGTAATGGGCCCCTGCCATGCCTCCGATGTGGGGTAGGGGTTAGAGGAATATCACAATTGTGTCTCTGTTGTGGTGGTAAACGATACAGAGAGTTAAAGCGTTATTATCATAAACGAGCTAAGAACTCCATCAAAGATTCCATCAATGAATCTGACTGTACCCCTGACAGCGTCAACGACAAGATCATAAGAACTCCACAAGACTACATTCATAGAGTCTCAGGTAATATCATATTTCAACCAAATAATGAATTAGACAAATAATAGTATTATATATAAATGAACCAAGAATTCCAACAGCATCCCCTGATTGTAAAATATGAAGCATCCCGTGACGGTATTGTCAGACACCGTAGACTGAAGAAGTCAGTTGGCGTTGTAAATAATCAGGGATATTTGATGTTTGGTGCTGGGAAGAAGAATATTATAATCATCGTTTCGTGTATGAAGTATATAATGGATTGATCAAAGATGGTTTTGTTATTGATCATATAATTAGTAGTAAGACTGATAATTCTTTGAATAATTAATTTACAAGCTGTTACACAGTGAGAATACTAAACGAGGAGGAACTGGTACTTGTAAAACAGTTGGGAGGAGACCTGTAAAGTCTTTTAATACAGCAACTAAGGAAGACAAAATTCAAGCCTATGAATGAGGCCGATAGGTATTTTGATATTTGTATGCCCTCAGTACGATTTGTTGCAGAAGGAGTACAAAATTCGGCCTTTTTAAATCGTTTTAAAAACAGCATTAAGTTTACTTATGTCTAACTGTAGCATTAAGGGGAATAACTCGTTTATGTATATTACGGCTTAACAAAGAGAGGTAATCTCGATGGGTTTTGATGTGTCACCTAATTTCGATGGTAGTTTCTGATTGGCTGATTTCGCTGTCATAAATCTCAACAGGATATAATCAGCTATCTGTTTTGTAAGAAAACGAATCAAACACGAAGTGTTTACAAACAGTTGTATTCGCTTTTTGTATTTTCAAGTATTTGGTATTACTTCAGCGTTGTCAATGATCATTATTAAACACAGCAAAGAATAAAATCGCACACCTCTGTGTTCTGTTTTTCATGTATAAACAGCTTATATACCGAATCATCTCTTATACTATTGCGGGTTTTAAGTGTCGAAAATTATACCGGCAATCATTACAGTCTATACACTATCCGGTGTATGGGTACTTCTTTTGTATTCATACAACCTAGGATTTTATCTAGGTTGTAATGATTGACGTATGAATATAGACTCACCCCGTCATCATCATCCATTGTCATTTCATTCATTCATTGATACAATTCGCCATAACACTCGATTGGGATTGTATAATCACGCCATTGACTTCATCTATTCATTCATTGTTGTGTTGTCTATTACAATTCGCCATAACATTCGATTGGGAATTGTAATGTGTGCTGTCTTCTATGTGTAACCACTGGGCGCCATTCGATGTATAAATACACCGAAGGGGTTCCAAATGGGTTTGTGCTGTTATTATGTATGCCTATAAACTACCCTAATAAAACGGTTGTAATGGCATTGTTCTGTCTTTAATTAAGTGGATATATAAAAAACGGGTGAAAATTGACCCCCAATTTTTTTATTTTTTGTAATTAAAATATATAATTATATATAAAATGAACTATGAAAATACTAATCAGATTATAACTGAAATAACAAAATTGAAAAATCAGGGGATTCATTTATCAGAAAGGTTAAATTGTGACCAGATTTTTTCTGATTATGCAAGAGAACATGCAGCGGAATAGATACACATTACCTAAGTCATATGCATTTATTAAAGTTTAACAGGCGATTTATGATTCGTTGAAAGAAAATGACGTAGACAAGTTTGTCCCGTTATTTACTATCGTGGAAAAGGTTAGAAAAGATTTGGGCCATCAATATCAGATCAAATGTGAAATTAATTCAAAAATTAGAAATATTAAAATGCTTATTTGCGGAACTGAAAAAACCCTACTTGTTACCTCAGTGGAGTTATAAATACACCACGGACAGGTAAAGTTCTCACTATATATCAACATGTATACAATTACTCCCAATACCTGTTTGTGTGACAGGTAGAGCGCGCTCGTTCAACTAGAACCAGCTTTTTAATCAATAACGCAGCATTATAGGACTACACGGAAGTATAATAGTACTTTTGTGGTTATCCTATTCATTTTTTATTTCATTGTTAAATCAAGGAGTTAAAAAAATAAAGTCAAATGGACAGGTAAATCAGCATACTTGGTTAGATATCAAAAATATTAAAACAGCACTGATACCCCTTAAAGTTTAACAATGATAGAGTTGTTTGTAGGTGAAATATTCAGAGGATTTTTGATCACCTGTTTAGTATTCCTATTAACTTTTCTTCACGCAGGCAAGAATGAACATACTGCATAATTTGATCTCGACTACAACTTATCACCGTTATAATATCTCGATCTAACTGTTGTATTTGGTCGCCTTTCAGTAGGAATTTTTCATTACTGAGCCTGTCTAACAGGAGATCAACGGTTGAATCTCTTCGAGATTCCGAATCAGAAAAACACTTTCTGATAGCATCTTCAAGTTTATCCTTGTCGTAAATGAATACTCGTTCGTGTTGATACATTATATATAAATCCGTGTTCAGTGTTTAATGGGGAAAATCTATGACGAAAATGGAAAATCTTCGATTGAAAATCCATTGGATTTTCACGATGAAAGTCCGTAGGACTTTACATCTAACGTCATTTGTAATTGTTCCCCTCGAAGATCAACCAAGGAAAAGTTCTGGTCGGTTATTCTAAAATTCATCCTCGTGATAAGATTATTAGTGGTTTCCAAGTAGGTTAAATGAGGTGGATTCATCACTCCCCGGGGAAACATTTGGGGTAAACGTGTATTGGATATATCCGAGATCAGCGTTATCTG